>JAMZEH010000065.1:1237500-1842500 GCA_024699665.1 Ostrea denselamellosa | reverse complement strand
GTGTAGCAGAGCATGATCGTTTTGGAGGTGGCTCTGTGATGATTTGGGCGGGAATCAGTATTGGTGGATGTACTGACTTGCACGTGATTAATGGCAATCTTACCGGTGCAATTTACAGGGACGAGATACTGCATCCAATTGTGAGACCTTATGCTGGAGCTATAGGCAACGACTTTGTGTTAATGGATGATAATGCTCGTCCCCACAGAGCACGTAAAGTGACAGACTACCTTGCTACAGAGACAATTGAACGTATGGATTGGCCGAGTTGTTCTCCGGATTTAAATCCAATAGAACATGCCTGGGACATGTTGCAGCAAGCTGTTTCCAGACGCCCTGTACTTCCGACAAACCGCCAGGAGCTTACGTTAGCTTTACAGCAGGAATGGGCAAGGTTGCCACAAATTGCGTTCCGCAGGCTCATCAGAAATATGCAGAGGCGTTGTCGTGCCGTTATACAGGCTCAGGGTGGACATACACCCTATTGATATTGCCTTTATAAAGATTCAATCATTTGTAATGAAATTTGTTATTGTTGCTCATACCGATTTTCAAACTGTTTTGGGGGGTTACCTGACAATGGTTGCTCTGGCTGCTTAACGTATTGATGAATTTGTAAAAATAGGTTTAAAATGTATTGTTCGATTGTCGTTGAACATTTTAAGTATATATTTAACATGATTTATTTGGTTTTGTTATGAATAAAATAATTCTGAAATCATGATCCTTAACTTTTTTTGTCCAGTATATATATATATATATATATATATATATATATATATATCTGTGTGTGTGTTTGTGTGTGATTTCCATTGCTTTAAAAATTCATTGGCATAAACTGTCTGCCTCTTCAATATTTGAAATTTTATGCCTGAGAAGCTATTTATTTAATTGTTTGGCCTAAGAGACATATAGAATGTATTTTCATTCAAAGTATCATTAAATATACCTATGGACAATAATATTTGCCCGTGATATTAGCTACAACATAGGTTCTGATTAAGAAACGAGGGTTTCCCATTTTGTTCGGGGTCAAAGATTGTAGCTTCATGTACACTAAAACACAAGTCCTTCCACGTTATTTTTCATTATTTTGCTTTAAAAAAAATTAGAATGGAATAAATTGACATTCAAATTAACAATCTAGAAACATCTAGAAAATGTCTACTGCAATAAAACGAAAATAATGGAATAGAAAAGTAATAGCACGATCTATAGATATTTCGTATAAGTTTCACGCGGTTATCTACCTTACATTTCAGTGACTCGGTCAGGTATTTGGTTTCTTTCAAGGTGAATATATATTTCAGTAAACTGCATGCAGGAGTGTGGCACACTTTAAAACAGCTATCTAGGAAACTAGCAAACTACTACATGTCACATAATTACATCCTAAATGATCGATAATATCCACTTTATTGTGATTTGTATTGAAACTGTATATTTCAGAGTAGAAATTCATCAGAATTCATCGTAAAATCTGGTAATCCTGACATTTCAACAACAGCAGGCAAAACGTTTGAATTCATCAGCCAGCTGGGGGGGGTGGGGGGGGGTCTGCCTTAAATTCGGTCACCATATACCCCACCGCTTGATTTTTGCGTGCACAACCATTATCCTGGTACCGTTAAAGGATAATTTGTGAATCCAAATATATTTGCTTGATAATAGGCTAAAGGAGCGACCGATTTATTTGTGATATTAAGCTCTAGTACACAAACACTGGTGACTTAAAAGCATTTTGATTTATCTGGGAGACTTCAAGAAGTATTTTTGATAGCAGATTTGTGGCATCTTGTGTTTGTGAATTCAGCTCGGCAGTCAAATCCGCAACGGACACTATTTGTATACCTATCGTAAGCAGTAGTTTGTAACTGTTATATTTTTCTTCAATGACTGTAAATAAATTGTCCTATTTTTTTTAATTGTCTTTTGAATTCTCTGCTGCTATTTAAGGCTATTATGACCCATAACAATAGCCAATCCGGCAAATAATATCGCCATAGTCACGTGGCAATGATCATGTACGGGTAGATCTTGCCAAATTGTTTTCTTTGAATCAGACTATGAAAAAAATGAAGATAAAAAATACAAAATTTGAACCTGGCAAATATTTGCCTTTTTGATGGTATGTCAGAAATGAAATATAGAATGAAATATAATATGATAAAGGCATGATTTTTTTTCCCGGGGACTTGTTAAAGTGGCCATTCTATTGAAACCACTGTCCTGAAAGTAGGGGATTGCGATCGATGATGTCACGGTGTTTTCCTGAGGGACCACACCCACTTAGCACTTGACAGTCAGGGTATTCCGTCGAGTGCCCACTAGTCAATGGGGGGGGGGGGGGGGGCGTGGTCATTATCCATGGTCATTGATAGCACTGTCACAGGGGGGGGGGTGTAGCTGTCGGTATTTCCAGTGCCTACATTATTGACTACTGTAACAATGTGAAACCCTCCAGTTATGGAAATCTAACAAGATAAAGCAGAGAAATGAAGGAGGAAAACAGACAATATGATTTGATTACACATGCTTAAATTCGCCCTTCCGTGGTCAGTGGGGGTTTTTTTTGTTTGAAATTCGTGGATAGTTTGAGTTCTAACTTACTCTCTACCTTGTTTACTTCTAAATTTGTATGCCTAATCACAGAGAATGCTTTAATTTCTGTTATGATTTATTATTATTAACAAGTAAATAAGACTTTACAAATTTGCCAGACAACTGAATTGAAAACGAATTATAATTTTCAAAAATTTCAGAATCCTAATTCTTAATATATTTTGAAATTTCACTATCCATTTTTTTTCTTCAAAATACAGACCGAAAGGGATTTTATTTTATCTTAAATGTCCACATCACTACATTGTGACGTAGAATGGGTGTGTTCGATAATACTTTCGTGTAGGAGTGATCGCCCCTCTTCCTCGTCAAGATGAGTAACACATTATACATTTACTGATAAGTCATGAACAAACGAAAGCAGCTGGAGTCGACCTGGATGAATACAAATCATAACAAAAGATGACAACTCGTTTACAATGACAACTCGCCGACAATGAATTGAAAATCAGCATTTCAGATATTCAATTAAAAGGCAATTTATCTGTTGATCTGATTAATTACGGACAAAGATGAAGAATATTATACATCTTGCAAAATTTGTCTTCGTCAATATCTATTTTTGTTAAAGAAAAATTCTAGAGATGAGCAACAGGTCTAAGGACATTGGAAAGAAAAATACCAGTATGTAACCTGAACACATGGTACATCAGCATATTGCCTGCTTCTTTTTTACCCAGAACATTTACTAGATTAAGATGTTGTTTCTTGCCCTGAAAGATCACAAGATGAGAGCCTTTTGCAATTGACTATGAAGCATTCTTTGCTACATCGTACGGTTTACTGGGTCAAATATCGAACGCGATTTCTCATTGGATGAGAAGTCATATAGGAACATAGAACGCGACTGTCCATTGGATGAAGAATCAAATGGAAACCCAGAACACGACTGTCCATTGGCAGAGGATTCAGATGGGGAATAACAAACACGACTATTCAATGATTTAGGGATTTTTAGTAACTTTTAAGAGCCGAAATCACTTCATTATTTCAAATTGGCTCCCATGTAACTTTCAATTTGAAATATTCAGTAAAATTTTAAGATTTTGAAAGAAGACAAAATTGGCTAAACTGTTTGGGGAATTTGGATATTTATCAAAGATGGAATAAATATTACGACTATGAGATTTTTTTTATAATCAATATACGTGTACATAATGCATTTTGAAATGCTAATATATATTTTGAATAGAAAATATCAAACTGAAAAAGTATGTCTTTCTGTAGAAATGTCAAGGCTTGTGGAAACAGTATTCTTGGAGATGAGAATTCCTACACGGGAACAGCATATTATGTAATAAACTGTTATTATTTCTGTTCCATCATTCACCCACCCACCCCCGTAACAAGAATTTATAATTGAAATGACATCACAGTATACCATTTGTTTTGATAGCAACAACTGCCTTTTGGCAAGGGGTACAAATACCAGATGTTAGATTAGATTTACTCTTGGGTGCACAATATACTTTTCAGTTCTACGTGCAACAAAGTGGCTGGAAAGGTTGGGGTGACCACCAGTCTCTCTCTCTCTCTCTCCCTCTCTCTCTCTCTCTCTCTCTCTCTCTCTCTCTCTCTCTCTCTCTCTCTCTGTGTGGTTTACTACCATCCAACAGATGTCAGCACAATTGCAACCGATGGAAATTGTAGAATATTCTGTACGATAAAATATTGCAGGCACAAGTACACAGTACAACATTTCCAACTTGAATATCCAGGGATCTGGTGAAATGGATTTACCTGCAAGTCCTCAAGTACCCACCACCAGAAATATAGCCACCATGTCTTTAGTATGAAGACATTCAAGTGTGAATCTCAAAGCCCATCAAATAAAATTGAACATATTCCCAGAGACTGTCAATCAAACTGAAAATCGAGGAATTATGAAACAAAATGGCAACAGACTTTAGTATTGGTATATGTATTCTAAACATGAGCACTGACTGGTTTGAGTCCAAGTTATACATTGACTGATTGTATGTTGTTTAATGACTTTCTCAAGAATTTCTTTCACTAATATGGAGACGTCACCATTGCCGGTGAAGGGCTGTAAAATTTAGGCCTATGCTCGGCGCTTACGGCATTTAAGCAGTGAATGGATCTTTATCGTGCCACACCTGCTGCGATACAGGACCTCGGTTTTTGCGATTTCATCCGAAGGACCGCCTCATTTAGTCACCCCTTGGGACATTGAGGACCTATTCTAACCCGGATCCCCAGGGGACTCTAATAAATGAAAATAAATACACTTTCTATACTTTTATAAGATAATAATGCGAGTACGGAGTTACTTTAATGCATGAAAACATACCTAAAAATCAAATCAATAACATAACAGATTAATGACAATGAAACTTAATTCTCCGCAATTTAAGACATAAACCCATGTACGTATGTACAGAAAATTAAAGCAGTAAAATAAAACTGCAGTACAGTACATGTATATTCATGATACCTTTGACAAGGCATCGGCAATAACATTGTCTTTACTTCTGATATGCTTAATACAAATATCATATTCTTGTGATAGTAAACTCCAGGGGCCTCCTTGGCCGAGTGGTTAGACCATCGCGCTCAAAATCACAAGGCCCCTCACCTCTAGCCAGCGCGGGTTTGATTCTCGCTCGCGTCGAAATATTTGAGAAAGTTTGCCAGTTTCCTTTTGGAAGGTCGGTGATCTCTCCTCGGGTACATTGTATCTGGGTTCTCTCTTCCACCAATAAAACAAACTGGGCGTCACCAGATTACTGAAAAAAAAATGTTGAGTGTGGCGGAAAACAACAAAACAATAATGAGTCTTTATTTCTTGTTTGACATTTTATACAAAAAGTGAGAGGTTTGTGATCCTTAAAAACAAGAATTGGATCCATAGTAACATTCAAAGTTCAAAGTTCAAACAAGTGTACCTACAATGCCACTATGCCTTTGAAATAAAGCAGCCCCGACTTTTACGTCACTAGCGTCAATAGAAAGCTTGAATTTGGCACTGAAAGAACTGGACTACTCATAACACAGATGTAATTTTACAAAATGATTTGTCACAATCCTTTATCCATTCAAATTTAACCATCATTTGCAGTGAGATTGTAAGTTGACTAACTGTTTAGGAACGAATTGTGGACAAAACTTTCTGTAAAAACCAATGAAGTCTTTTTCACTAATCTCTACACTAATGTCGTTTTCAGTACAATCTTGAAATGTTGTAAAGTTGGTCAAAGTGGAAACTGATTTTACAATATTGTGGACATACCGAAATACTCTTTGAACACTTTAATGTGACAAACACATTTCTTAAGGCCAGTCAGGTCATGCAGGTGTCTACATAGTTCACATCACTAATCTTGCTTTCAATTTCATTACGACCATAACATCTGGCCTGCAAAGAATGCCGGGAACAGGCAAGTATTAATAGAACTTTGTCACCTGTTTTCAAAACCGTGTTCCTGGCATTTTTGTCATACCAAACTTTCATTTTGGCTTGACACGTGGAATATTTTTGTTCCAATTCGCAAGTATTATAAGTCTCTCTTTGAAATTAGATACATATCTAAAACTCTGTTCCTGGCATCTTTTTCATACCATTTTAATTTGAAAATCTTGAGTTTCTCCTTTGCCAACTTACAAGTCTTGTAAAGTCTCTTTTGCAAATCCGATACGCAATCTAAAAGATTAAGAGCACTAGTTTAAGTAAATCACTTTTCCTTCAACCTTTCTAAAGGACCTTTAACTGTATGACCGAACGCTAACCCAAAGGGACTGAAACCAGGATTCTCTTGAACTGGTTCTCGTGCAGCAGATAAAACAAGGTAAACCCCCTTCATCCCAGTCTTTATCATAAGCGTAACAATATTACTTTATCATAGTGTCAAGGGGTTTGATGAAATCGTTCAAGTGCCCCCCCCCCCCCCCCTTTGAGACTCCGGATGATAAGCTGTAAACTCCTACCTCATGCATGACCTGTTGAAACACCCCTGACATAAAATCTCGAACCCTGATCTGATTGAGCTCTTACAAAACTAAAACACTTGACAATGATGTTGACATGGTCTTTGTCTTAATTTCTTAACAGCAGCATCTTCAAGACATCGAGTGAACATGCACATGATAGCAAGTAAATACTGGTTTCCTGATCTAGTCTTAGGCAACGGTCCTACACAATCCATCAACAGTCGACTAAACAAAACGTTCTACAAAGCATGGAATTGGTTGGATAGGAGGAGCAGACGGATTTTTCTAATTAGGTTAACCTACCATCTGGCTTACATGATACAATATGCAAAATTCAGAAACGTCTATTCTCAACTTGGACCAATAAAATGGCTTTGAGTGCTTTTACAAGTCTTATTGCCATGGAGTTATCGTGAGCCAAATTCATGATGTCCCGACGAAATATCATTGGGACCGCTGTCTGGTGAACAACACGTCATACTTCGTCTAAGGATGAGTCAGTTGGTCGCCATTGTCTTATAAGGATCCCGACTTTGCTGTAGTAGCCATTTTCGTATAAGGATCCCGACTTTGGTGTAGTAGCACTGTCTCACGGTCTCCTCTGGTGAAAGTGCCCTCTTGCTTAGTTGGATATATCGGGGTTCTTGTTTTGCTCAGAAAGCAACCGCTTTCGGCTGAGGATATCCTTGGTCTAACGGCAGACTGAGACCATCATCAATAATTTTCAGCAGAGACTTATAGGCTGTTTTCACTTGTATTGCCATGTCAAACAGAAAACTGTCGTCGAGTTCAATTTCAGATGAACCAGTCGTTATGGAGTTGAGCATGGTCAGCCTCTACTTCTTGTCTTCTGGTAAGCTAGAGTTAAGTCGTTATCATCTTCATCATCAAAATGACATTGGAGGTGGCTTCTCACAAACTATGAGATTTGTTACAACTCACCAGCTAAATTGTTGTCTAGCAACAAGGAAACGTCCCCGGTACCAATTCATAAACTTAAAACATCGCGGCCTTGACCTTGCCATAGGCTGAACTCTCAGCTATGGCCAGTGCTGAGTATACATCAGCCGCTCTGCTAATCAGCACACTTTGTAACAAAGCTGACCTAGTGGCCATTTTAAATTTTCTGCGACTTTCTCATATTGACTGATTGAGGAAAATATATATCTACTGATTTTGTTAGGTTTTTTTTTTTAATTTTGGAACTAATCTACTATATTAACTGTATCAAGTTCAGTCCTGACAGGGTAAGTTCAGATCCGCGCTACAATTTTTACTTTTTTAAAATGCAAATTGTCTTTCTTTTCCTTTTCCTCTCTGTGTTTCTTTTTTTCTTTTTCTTTTTATCTCGCAGCTCTCAGCTTATGGAAAATAGACGAACTATATTCACTTGTATTTATTGGTGCATTGTTTATACACTGTAACAAATAAAAAACAAAACATTTTTTTATTCAAGAGTAAATAAAATAATACCAGTCAATAAGACCAAAGTTTAAATCTCTCTCTCTCTCTCTCTCTCTCTCTCTCTCTCTCTCTCTCTCTCGTACAGTTGTATATGTACTTAAATTGTTTCCCGTTCCAAAAACTGCAAACTTGATATCGCGTGTAAGCATCCGAATTACAGGATCATAGTTAGTATCCAGCACCCCTCTCCCTCCACCTCGTGCTTTACCGTTGTGTATTTGGAATGGGTTATATTGAAATTATCCTTGATTATGATAAATCTTTTCTAGCACAAACACATTCACAATGAATGAGTATGGCCCAATCTATAAATCAGACCCTAAAACGTTGCAATGTGCTTTTATTGGTCTCATCTAAGGTTTTCTCTGTATCTTTTGGGCAATTTCATTAGGGCCATTTGGAGAATAGTATTGGAATATAAAGTATCTGTTCTACATGTAAACCAAGCTGTCGTTAATACACCAAGCCGCAGCGTTCAAAACTCGGGATCCACGGATATATACTGGCGGATATAAGGAGGAGGTGTATAGGGGATGTCATTTTTAGCCATTTTGGGGTTTTCACCCTCACTCAATTATTAGGGTGAAAAATTTACAAACTTGGATCGTACCCCCCCCCCCCATTTTTAAAATTTTCTGGGTTCGCCCCTAATATAGCATACAATAATTTCAGTTTTACGATAAAGTCCGTGATTTCAATTTGTGAATACATTCCACACGAAAAATTACAAAATTAACGGTCTCCCCATTTTGGGATTTCAAAGAAAAAATTCATAAAATTTTAAATAAAAATGTAACTTACAGTGAGATCGTAGTGATACAAAATTAATGATTATCTTAATGAGGGAAGATTAAAGTACAACGTTAAGGTAGAGAGTTGCACAGACATCGTCGATATTTCGTTTGATTGATTCTACGTTCGATCACATAATTACAAAGGTACACAGTACATCGAACTTTTTAGAAGTCTTTGTGAAGGAACACACGAGATATACCTCCCTATAATAAAAGGTACGTAATCGTAAAAATATACTTTTTCTTCAGCCTTCTTTCATATTTTTGTAGCCTAATCTGAACTTAATGACCAGAAATTGATAAATATTATTGACGTAAAACCGATTTGTAGATACTCGATCTAGAATTATAATCACAGTGAGGTACGGTATATATATATATATATATATATATATATATATATATCATACATCCATACACATGCGTATCATCACCGGGAATTTTGCTGCTTTTGCAGCCATGTTAATTAAAATTCAAAATTAGAGTGGTCAATTGATGGTTCACTTCACTTGTTAAAATGACTTAAATGTTAATTTTTTAAACAGATTAATTCAATATAGAAAAAAAAATGCTGCACTTGTAAAAACGATTTTATTTTATTTTAAATATTGTAAACAAGATATACAAACAATATTGTAGACCGGAGGTGTGTTGATTGATTGTCCTTGCTTATTACGACCACCAATTGTTTTCAGCCCTCGAGCCATGATCAGCCCACTCCAATCAGTGTCAATCAATGTAACCGATCTATCGGGGGCCCGTCTGAACAAACACTTGAAAACCGTTCACATTAATATATGTCTGGCTAATGTTAAGTGTTGCGCAATAATGTGCATGTACTTCTTTTACATATAGAGCTATATTGAAAATGTTATGTAGAGTAATTAAAGGTTCTTAGAAAGCTTTTAACCATAGTCCGAGAAGCTGATGAGATTGTGATATATAAAATAATATTAAGCTGATGAGATTGTGATATATAAAATAATATTAGTTTAGTGATATTTTATGTACATATTTTATTGGATAACGACAGTATGGTCACATTTGACAGCGTGATATCAGGTAGTACTATTTATTACATTTTCAACAGTAAAATACTATGACTTATCCATTCAATAAAAATGATCTTTCATTCGTTATTTTCACAGTGAAAATAACACCTGATTGTGACGTCATGTTGTGTACTATAAATCCTTTAAGATCTGAAATAAACATGTTCTAAAGCCGAAGTAAATGTAACAAATAGAAAATCCAATGCTTTGTAGTTGAATATGGAATTTCTTTCAGAGTAAGACGGGATTTTCTTTTTTGATTTCACTCAAATAAAAAAAAAATCTGTCTTACTACAAAGCATTGGCTATCCTCTATCCATACTCTCAATATATATACAAACTTTCAATTACGTAACCACATGTATTGTTGTTTTGTTTATCTTTCTTTCTTTCTTTTTTTTTTTTAAAAATGAAAGCTGATTTTGTTGGGGGGGGGGGGGGGGTGTTGTTTTGTTTTGTTTGTTTGTTGGGTTTTTTTTGGGGGGGGGGGTTTGGTTTTTTTTTTTTTGTTTTATTTCTTTTTTTGTTTCTTTTTTTTTTGGTTTTTTTTTGGTTTTTTTTTTTTGGTTTTTTTTTGTTGTTTTTTGTTTTTGTTTGTTTGGGTTTTTTTTTTTGTTTCGTTTTTTTATTTATTTATTTTTATTTTTTTTTTATAAAATTCATGACTAAATTTCTGATTTCTACATTTTTGGATTTATTTATATTTTTGTTCAATTCGTAATATCTCGTAGAATGAAATAAACTGAAACAATAAATAGAATATAGATATTCATATACTGAGTAAAAATAAATAGGTAATTATACAACTAGAGCCATTTCACAATATTACCAAAATATCTTTTTTTAAAATGCAACATGCTTTGAACCAAAACTTTACTTCAGAAATATCTTAAGATAATCTTGTTTTAGGGCTCCAGCATTTATATGCTCCAAAAATGGAGGAGGACGACAATATATCAACGATAGAAAAGTTCCGTCTGACCTACGACGGACCTGACCTAGAATTCATACAGAGAATGCGAAGGATGTATGAAAGGGTTCCTTTTGGAAAAAGTAGGGATGAAGATGAAAGTAGACGCAAACGGAAAAGAGGGAAGCCCAAATTTCTGACCAGGTTGAAAAATGATTTAGAATTTAGAAGAAAGATTATCCTAACCATTGGATTGCTTTGGTCGTTTATTATTTTGGTATGTATATTGGTCAGCGACAACTTCTCGGGCCTTTCATACAAGCGAAAACACTACTTTTCCGAGCTTGTCGGAAAGGCTCGAGAAATTGGATGTGATGAAGACTAGTTTTCATTTGTATACCACATCTGACATTTTTAAATGTTTTCCTTTCTATCAATTTTTTTATCATTATTTTTAATGAATTATCCAGCTTATGCATAACATTGATTTAATTGAACTTTATATAATAATGGTACGGGTGTCTAGCCCTAGAACAAGCTTTCCGTACATACTAATAGAAAGTTGACTTATCTTGAAGGGCTGGATCATTGGTCAGTTTGGTCCTTCATTCCTTGATCTCCAAATCATCACCTCCACCACCATAAAGAAAGGATCCGCCTTCATGACGGCAAATTCTGTGGGTTACCTGACGGGGTCACTTCTTTGCGGTATCCTGTTTGACACCTACAACAAACTGCTCTTGCTGTTTATATCCGTATTGGGTAACGCGGTGACCGCGGCCATTATACCGTGGTGCTCTATATACGAGATCATGGTCATCATGCATATAGCTAAAGGGACGTTTTGTGGCGCTCTAGATGCTAGTAAGTATAAATTTTGCACGGTGCGACTTAATTTCTAATTTTTTGTCAGATAGCGGGTGCTATACTTTATAGAAAATTCCTTTAGGAGGCGTTCCCCATAATAACTGATTTTGCATTGCAGTAAAGATAACCCGGATGACGAATTTGGTCCCCTTTTTCCACGAGTGAAAGCTTTACCTGTTTTATATTTTTCATAGCTGGCAAATTGAAATTTAGTGGGTGGTACCACATGCGAAATAACATCATGGTAAATATATGACGTAATTTTTTAATGGTTGGTTTTATATTGTTTAACGTTCCTCTCGTAAATATTTCACTCACATGGAAACGCCACCATTGCTGGTGAAGTACTGCAAAACTTAGGCCTATGCTCGGCGCTTACGGCTTTTGAGCAAGGAAGGATCTTTATCGTGCCACAACTGCTGTGACACGGGACCACTGCTTTTTAGGTCTCACCTGAAAGACACCCCCCCCCCCCCACCCCCGTCCTCCAATTTAGCCGCCTCTTGCGAAAAGCAAGGTATACTTAACAGTGAGAACTTATTCTAACCCGGATCCCCACGAAAAAAATAATTTCTGTAGGGCATAAACTATTTGCATCTTCATTGGAATCTACCCAGAGTTTAAGAATACAAAGTTTTATTGGCTTCGGGCGGACAATGCGATCCCATCGGAACTTTTCCATGAACTTTTCAAACACTCTGTTACTTCCCTTTTGTAGAATATGATTTTACATTTATATACATGTATTATGTTTAAAAACATAACACTGCATCTATACGTTACAGTTTGTAATGCTGAAATAGTCTACACGTGGGGTGAAGAGGGAAGAGCTTACATGCAGGCACTTCATTTTTGCTTCGCTATGGGAGGAATTATATCACCAATGGCAACTGCGCCGTTTTTGGCGCCAAAGCACAACACATTTTTCCTGAGCAAAACTCCGGTGGATTATTATATACCAGAAGCAAATTTCGACACTGTAACGGTCGCAGTTAATGGGACGAAGGACGCCCCAGGTGTGAAAGTTACAATGAGTCCCATCCTAAATGTTTCAGTAACCAAAAACATCACATATATAACAAAATTGATTCGACACCCTCCTCCTGAATCTCGGATTTATATAGCCTACCTTCTCTCCGCTTTCTTGGCATCAACTGCAGCCGTGTACTTTTTCGTTTTATACAGAAAATCCGTAACCACGAAACCGATGAAACTTAAAAAGAGACAGAAGACGGAAGAAGCTCTGCCCAAAGTGCTTCCTCTGAAATCCAAAATAATAGCAATCTTCATCATGATGTGCATCATGGGGTGCTACAGTGCTATAGAAGATACATTCGCCGGATTTTTGGCTACGTTTTGTGTGAAACAAATGGATTGGTCGAAATCTGCTGGTTCTTTTGCAACATCGCTTTACTGGGCAGCATTCGGAATGGGACGTTTTTGTGGCATATTTCTCGTGCGCTTTCTAACTCCCGTGCGCATGATTTGCATGTACAGCGGTCTTCTCATTGTAGCTTTTACAGGATTATTTTTGACATCTAACGAAGGGTATGGCGCGGGAGTGTGGGTCTGTGCCACGTTAGCAGGATTCGCACTCTCCATAATATTCCCTACAATGTTTATTTGGACAGAAGAGGAACTGCTAACTATAACAGGAAAGGTTGCGTCACTCTTTTTGATTGCGTCATCATCTGGTACCATGGTTAATCCAATAGTGCTTGGAACTCTGATGGACAAACTGACACCTATGTGGTTCTGCTACTTACTGTTTACAGAGAGTGTGTTATTATTAGTGTTTTACATGATAGCCCAACATGTGGCATCCGTTGTCCACGCCCCAAAAAGAGAAAAAGAGGGTAAATTTGATGACGTTCGTCCCGTATTTTATGACGATTTCGACCCACGAAGTTTCTTGTCTAACAAAACGAAGGAAGGGAAATCCAACGTGAATCCCGATCTTACATTCACGATCATTCCTTTAAATCATGAGGGCCCAAAAGTAACAGAAATGAATGTGAAGGAAAACACTCTACCGTTCAGTGGGAGTGACGAGGAATCGGAGACCGAGTCTCTGTTGACGAATGAAGACCACGCTCAGCTGTGAGAAATGACCGCAAGATTATTTCATTAACAGGTGCTCTTCCAAGATACACGCAATGGTATTCATGTAGCTTTTTAGAAATTCATCGGATTAAAAATCGTAATGTAAACTCAATTGGACAAAATGTTGAAATATCCTAAATTTTAAAATATGATAGTCCTGACATCTTCATATATCGAATGGTGAAGTTAACAATGTGTTAATCGTAATAATAAATCCCAAAGATATATACAAGTTCGAGTGTAGGGCAACATGGACCTCCGACAAAGCGAAGGTACGATCAGGTGCCATGGAGGAGTAAGCATCCTCTGCTGACCGGTCACACCCGCCGTGAGCCCTTAGTCGAAATGTTGAAATACCCTAAAGCTTTGTATTAGTAATTTGAAGTAGTTCTCATTTAGTATTGTTTTTACGTACCATTAAAAATTCCTATGATAGTTAGTCAAGAGAAGAAATAACATTTCTTTTGGATGCTGTTGTAACAAAAATGATTTAATTATCAATACCAAGAGCATAAAATGACAAATATCGGCTTTGTAACGTTGCGCCATCTTATCGCCATAAGATTATATACAATCATGGACTGTTTAGCAGGGATACATCACAAATTATCAGGTCTCCTTAAGGTTATCACCCGAGAGCCCCTCCTGATAACCCTCCTGAGACCTGATAATTTATGATGTCCCCCTGCTAAACAGTCCATACTAGTTTTATTATCCTGAAGAATCTGAAACTAAAAAACGTATCAAATATATATATATGAACTTGTGCCATATATGTTCTCTAAAACGTCAACAAAATTGTTACAACTTGTTAAACAATGCAAAAGACTGCGGCTTGTTAAACGAGCATTAACAATGAGGCGGAGAGCGTTCGATTGTGACGTCATAATATATTGAGGTCAAAACTAAAAGTCAAACGTAAACATTTCGTACCGTATTTCATAAATAGAGGATCTTGAACGACTGCTTATGACATATGAAATTTATTTAATGAGTTGCCAGATTTAATATTTCCCAAGCCTTGGCGAGAGAAATGTTTAAATCTGGTAACGAATTTCATAAATTTCATATCCCATAAGCAAGAGTATAAGATTCTATTTATCACACAACTATCAACAAATGCATATTTTAGTTACTTTCCATTTTACGTTTCTGTATAAGGGAGTGATTTTCAGCCTCTTTGCATCATCTGAAAATGCCCTTTGAGCGGAAGAAATGAGATCTAAAGATAAATAAGTCAACACGATAGCTAAATTGAAATTTCAGTCTTTGGATTTTAATTTTCATCTATATCATTATATAACAACAACAAATGAAACAGGAGTAAATATAATAGGCTTGAAGAACGTTTGTAGTAAACGTTTTGTAACTATGTCAGCGCGCGCTGACCTCACATGACTCTGTATTATTTGCATTGTTATTAACCTGTGCTACGAGTGCATACCGATTTTCCGAACCTGCATTATCAACCCGGTTCTGTTGTGTGATAAAACAAACAAGTAACAATCAAACGAAATGCAAAATAGCATTAGAATGGGGACATCTATCTTCTCAAGTTTTATTTGTGACCGTTAATGCTGACACTGACATCACTATTAGAATTTATTGATTAAAGATCCAGCATAATTTATATAATAACTTTTAACAGAATGATTTAGCTTGTGTCATTGAAATTTATCATCTGAAGGGAGACAACACGGCATCATGAATTGCCTCCCTTCACGTGACCAGCCATTGGCCAATGAAATTTACTGTATTATTCTGAAGGATAATAACATGTAATCCATGCCCCTAGTGATCATGTCGTGTGACGTTGTATAAAACTGATATCACTGCGTAAACACAAACGTTGGGATGATACAGACTAATCGAATGATGGCCATTTGCAATAGGTTAAAAAATAGCTAACTTTCTTTACTGTAGGATTTATACTATGTAAAGGCACGAAATGTAAGTTTTACTGTAATAGGGAATTAATAGGTTGTGAAAGGCGAAAAATTGAAGCGAGCGAGAAATTCACTGTAACCCAATATAATCGCAACAAGCGGCCAAAGTTCAGACAAGATTTCATGAATCACTTTGTGAACATGTGACTTGTCACTTGACTTGGTATCTAAATATGCAGTCAAAATGTCCGAGAGACAGTTACTTGTAAACAACGATTTAAATCCAAATAATCCTGGTTGGAACAGTTTAAATAATGTATGTCATGTCGTACATTCTATAGTTACAAGGTGGACAAAAATTGTTGAAATCCAGACTACACAACTTTAATCGAATAAATACCAAGAAAGTTGGCTAACGGTCTCTCTTCTCCAACAATGCATCTACAATCTTCCTTTGTTCTTCTTTTAACGCAGGTATTTGGAATTCGTTTAAATACAATTTTATTATTATGTTTTCGATTGACTTTATTTTGGTGAACTTACAATCCAAATACGCTTTAGTAAAACGATTTCTGATTGGTTGGTGATTCTTTGTCAGACTACTTTTATTGGTCGAATATTTATTAAATTATTCATGTGACTGGGGTCAATAACATGACTTCAAACGCAATTCTGTCAGATCCTTCTCCAGTGTAACGATTAGAGAAGATCTGCTTTTAATTAGATTGCATGTATATGTTACATATGCTCACTCTTGGATGGAAAGCACGTGACAGAGACAGATTATGCGCAGTCCGCCCTCTGACGTCACTGCTACGGAGGTTAAGGCCCCGAAAATCACCAAAGCATCCTACATGGGTTTTTTTCTGAGGAAGGGGGTATAGAAATAACCTGGTAGTCATAACATTTAACCGACATACGGCTAACAAAATATAACCTTACGGTATGTAGGTATGTGCATTACGTCATTTAAACGTACAGCATTAGGAACCTTCATATACTTTCTGTAACCACATGATATGTAAAATTTCATCAACAATCGCAGGATTGATGCTAACTCTTTTTATTATACCCATCATATATGTATACATGTTATGATAGTGTGAAAACCCGAATTTATCACAAAAGTTGTTTATAATCACAAGGAGGGGGGGGGGGGGGGGGGGGGGGGGGGGGGGGGGGGGGGGGGGGGGGGGGGGGGGGGGGGCTCCGTGGCCGAGTGGTTAGAGGATCGCGCTCACAATCACAAGGCCTCTCACTTCTAGTCGGCGCGGGATCGAATCTCGCTCGCGCCGATATATGTGAGAAAGTTTGCCAGTTTACTTTCGGAAAGTCGTGGTCTCTTCCCGGATACATTGTATCTGGGTTCTCTCCTCCACCAATAAAAACTGGACGCCACCAGATAACTGAAAAATTGTTGAATGTGGCTTAAAACAACAATCAATCAATAATCACAAGGGTAACTAGATTCAAAGGATATGGTTTAAACAATGACCAACGAAAGTTGGTATGAAAACATCATTGTTGTTTATATTTCTTGTAACTTTTATCCATTTTGCGGTTTGTTTTTACATGAATCATATATGTGCTTGAAATGGGTGCCACTGCGTGATTGGATCCCGTCATAATTAACACATAATTTGATTAAACATGAGAAATTTGAATGAGGTTACAATGCAACAACCACGATTATGGAATAAAACTTTGCATGGGTATTTCTCGCGAAGAATTGCAATGTAGAAGAATGTTTCATTTTCTAATAGCCAATGCAAGGATTTCATGATATATCCGTAGAGCAAATACCAGCATTGCATGACTCTAGCATTGTCCAAATCTCTCGAGACTCAGTGCAGGTATTGGGCAACTCTCAATGGTCAATGAGGGTATTGTGCCACTTAACGGCCAATGCGGGTATTTGGCCTCTCTTTCTCTTTTTCATATTGTGTATTAAAAAATATGATAATTTATCACTACGGTAAATTGATTCTAAGGGTTGGATCTTTCACGCCTCCTATGATCTGATGATGCGCGCCTGTCAAGACGTGATTAACTTCTCGGATCAAGTTAGTAAAAGCGTCTCTTTTGATTTGATGATCCGCGCCTGTCAACTCGACGCGATCCGTCGACTCTTCGTATCAAGTACTGTAGTAATAAATTCTAATAATTAATTATATTATATATGGAAACAACGAACCTTATTAACTGTCAAAAAGCACTCTGACATACCGGTCTATATATCTTTCTTGCGCACGTTTCAGTGGCCCTCTTTACGCAAAAAAAATCTTGCCATTCAAATGAAATTTTGAAAATATTGTAATTCCTTTGAATTTCTTCGCTCATATATTTCAAGCATATGCATAGATGATGAAACTTTTGTTCTTACTTAAGGCGGTGACACAAGTTGAATATAAGGAGGAGACAAATTCTTTTTAGCCTAATAATATTTTGTTGTTGTTTTTGTTTAAAGGTTCCGTATTGACTTCACTGCATTTGTTTCTGAAGGAACAACACAACAAGTGAATGATGTATGTTTTATTGGGGGGAAAAAAAAGACAAAGGGTACCAAGTTTAGCATGAAGACTCCAGTGCTGAATTTTGATCAGTTGGAGACAGTTTTCGTATATCAGGCAAATCTATGAAAATAGAAACAATTAAATTAACAAAATTAGCATATATTCATTTAAACATTTGAAAGATGACGAACAACCGCATATCTTACTAGACTGGCAGAAAACGTTAGTTGTATTAGTAACATTATTATTATTGGTATTATTATCTCCATTTCTTTCTTTTAATTAAAAAGGCGAATGATGCGATGAAACTTGTTCAATTCGGGTTTTTCAAATGGTAGAATTATATATAAACGTATCCATTTCTTTTAATATTTGTCATACCTCGGTCTCGAGAGCCGCTGATGAAGAATGTTCCTCAAAAGCTTGAGCTGACGTAGATATTGAAGTAGGTCTTTGTTCCTGAACATAACCACTTTTGGCGAGATTTCGTATGGCCTACGAAATCCAAGTAGCATTCCAGTCATACAGAGTATAATAATGGAAAATAGCAGAAATCGGGAAAACCTGGGGAAATAATGAAATAATAAATCTTAACGTAACAGAAATACAACGTATATATGCTCTGAATCAAAGAAAAGATACTATATATAAAAAAAAAATGTGAAAGAAGATGTACAAAGAAATCAGCCCACAGACGGGCATTCAAGATTGTATGAAAAATTGTCCCAAATTGAAAACAAATGCCCATTTTGCATTTTAATCCATAATTATCAGTTTATCTGTATTTTTTTTCTATCATGGTGTTGCATTTAAAGCAATATAAGCTGTCAAAATTGTTATTTTGGGGGTCCCTAAAATTTAATCGAAATATTGTAAACATCTACCTTCTAATACCTGATTTTATCGATTAAACTTTTGACATGTTGTATTTTTTGCATTAAATGTAAAAATTGTTCGACAGTTGAAATTAAGTCTTCCCGTACCTTAATTTTTCCGACATTATTTCCGTATGCAATGACCTAAAGTTGAACTCATTCGGCAAAATCAAATGCGCAAGCGCAATATTTCCGGTAATCACGAAACATGTCTGACACGAAAGGTTCGAAGCGAGGGAGAAAGCCGACTTTGACTGATTCGGGACGAAAAAGATATAAAAACACATAACATCGTTAACAATGCCAAAATAATGATGGTAACTAGATTTTATCTCACCTCGCCGTCCATATTTTAATGACCCGGATACAACCCGATCCACCCTGATCAGCATCAGAATCATTCGTGTCAACATCGGTTATCTTCGGGATTGTCGCCGACGATTAATCAGCTGCCGTTGTTAGGGTCAAACGGAATGTCGAGGAATATATTTTTCATCACGTAAAGGTGTGTAAACGATGCATAAGAGAGGAAATTCGATGCAGTTCTTTTTTTCAATCATATCAACGTTCATTTAACCTCTTTTAATGCCACTATAAAAAATTGCAATTTTGGCAGCTTATATTGCTTTAACGTCTTTTAAAATGTCATTGCACCATAAAATCATTAAAATGCACAGAAAACAAAAGAATATCCTAATTTTGGCAATGAGTGGGTCATATATCGATTTGTTTATTGCTAGTTGCTGGATAGAAAATGTCAAACAGAAACTTTCACATTGTGCAATCCGAAAAATGTAAGAAAATTTAAAAAATAGTAATGCTAATTTTTTTTTTAAAAAAAAGGCAATTAAAAAGAAAGAAAGAAATCCGTCAAAATTAATAATTTGTTATGCGCCTTCTGGACTTTTAAATTTTTCATAGCAAGAAGCATAAATTATGTGGAGAAAGTTTTGTTTTTTGGTTTTTTTTCGCGTCAAGAGACATAAGAACCCAATACATTCTTTTATTTTATTCTTTGTTTATTTATTTATTTGGTTAGGTTTCTGGGTTTCTTTTTTGTTGGTTTTTGTTTGTTTGTTTATTTGTTTGTTTGTGGGTTTTTTTGTTTTTTGGGTTTTTTTTTTTTTTTTGTTTTTTTTTTACATTTGCAGCATCAAGAATTATAATTTTTCAAAAATTCTTCCGAGATTTTCAAAAGGAAGGGACGCATAGATGTATTATAATTCTTGTTTTCAAATTATGAAATTATCAAAATAGTTCCCGGTTGTTGCAGGTAAAATAAAATAACGTCAACGCTTATGTATATCAGCAGTTTGTACACATGGACATTGCAAAGTTATTGTAGCAAACAATCTTAGAAACAATCGGAAATCGAACCCTGGACCCTTGCATTTCTGGTTAGATGATCTAACTAATGAGCTATCTAGACTGATATTAATATGAAATATAAAATTCAGACCTATTTCGGAAATCATATAAGATCTCTTCATGTCGAGGAGATAATATTTTTTTGAGAAAACATCAGAACGTCGCTCATACAACCATAGGCATTATAGTAACACTTTTTTTTCACTGGCTTTCTGTATTACGATATGCTTTTTAAAAAACTTTACTAAGTGCGTGGCATGCTTATCATACATGTAGACTATTGTTTTGAAGAGCAGAAATCGGTTAAAATGAAACGCTTGACAGTAGGATTCTTTATCATCAAGAGATTAATGTTGTGAAATTTTTGTTTCGGGGGGAGAGAGGAGGGGGGAGGGGGCATGGGGACTTGTGACAATTCCATATCTACATATCGAAATAAATTAATTTACGAATATGATAAGACAATCGAAATCTAAAGAAAGAAAGAAAGATAGATACTTACATTTTGCTTCTCTCTTGCACCGTCTTTCTGGCTGAATGATATATGATCAAGGTGTAAGAAACCCAGACAATGTATGAATATATCTACGAAAAGTGGAAACGTTCTCAACACTGCAATCCGAGAAACAGGTACATATTTATAATGTACGTATACCTGTTAAAGGAATTAACACCTTATAATCTTATATATATATGCTCCTTATTTTGTAGGCGAGGTGTGCAATAAAAATGATGAAGTGGTTGAAACCCGATATTCTGAATCACCGCCTCGCCTCCAACAAATCACAGGCGCTTGATGTTGCAAAAATATTGAAAATCACCAAATACTCCAAGGTGCAACACTAGTCCACAGACCCTTCGAACATTGGGCTGGTGTTAAGAATTACAAATCTTTCTCTATTGTATGAATGAATCATATAATAAAGAAAGGCTTGTGATTCTTAGTATAGGGTATCCAATTCACTTTCGTCCAAAAATTTCAAGTACTTCCTGAGAAATTTAAGAAATAAATTTCATTTTTCATGCTTATGTGTGTATGTCGGTGTTGTAGCATAGCCCCTACACCCCCCCCCCCCGGAAAAACGCGTCCAGGATAGTTTTTCCCCCATAAGTGGAAAAAGCGTCCTAGCATATAATATACTCCTATGTACAAAGTATGTATAGAGTCCCCCCTGGGCGAAAAAACCGCCTTAGTAAAGAATTTCCTCATTTCTTCTTCTTCTTTTTTTTTTTCTTTTTTTTTTTTTTTTTTTTTTGAGGTGTTGAGGTTGCTGAAAACCTAAAATTGCATACTATAAATAAAATATGTTCCCAAAAGACTTTAACGTTGGTAATTTTCGTTAAAAAATGTCGATTAAAAGATACAGTTTTAAACATTTGACTCCATATTTCTGAAAAGCAAAAATGATGCACTGTATAAGTAAAAGTAATTTAATTTTCCCGAATTTGTATTATTAGAAAAAATCGATTATTAAAAACAAAATTTTAGATTTAAAAAACAAAACACATTTACCTCTCCCCATCTTCACTATTTCAAATATTAGATTCTAGTGAATGACGACAGACATGAGATGTCTGATTAAATTTTGATATACCATTACAAAATTTGAATAAGTTTTGTTTTGGTGATTTGTTTGTTTTTTTGTTTGGTTTTTTTTTTGGGGTTTTTTGTTTTTGTTTTTGTTTTTGCTTTCTATTTTTAGCAAAAATAAGATGATGATTGTGATACAAGACCATACTCAAAATTAGAAGGAAAAAAATTTCTGGGTCCAGAAGAAGTAAGAGAATACTAGTAATAGAACTGGAGAAGATACACAGCTAAAATTTAAGAAGGGGTTAAGAGGCGTATTGTCATTTGGGGTGAAATTCTATACGAGCACAGTTTTTCCTGGGGGAATTGGGCCCGGGTTGATTCTTCCTAGGGGAAATTCTATGTCAGACCCATTTTCCGGGGAAAAGTGTAACCCGGGGCTGTTTTTCCGAGGCGAAAGTCTATGCTACAACTCCTGCGTGAAGCGTTGCTGTTCACATCTTCATGTATTTTCAAAAATTGAATTTATTCCTTATATCTAATTTTATTTTCATTTCTGTTGAAATCTTCCCATCCGTTAAAATAGACGTACTATATTTATCTAGATTCATACGCACACTGCTTACATTCATGAGAAAATGGCTATCGCTTCAAACGGTAAAGATATCGAAGGTAAGTGGGGGCAGGACAGATGTAGTCAAAGTTAATTTCACGATTCAGGCCATGCACGTAGAATTATACTAGCTCACGTAGGCCCACCTGCGATAGTTTCCATTGTAATTCATCTCTTGATCAGTTTAATTTCATTCCATCAAGCAATATTTGATAATTATAGAGGTCAGAAAATGACGCCACCCTCGGAACGCATCAGGTAGTATCCCTACCTGATTGAGGGTTGGAAATGATAGCCCAAGAGGCCCCCTATTTTACATTAATACTCGTTTCGTGGAACTTTTCTAAGCTTAAGCTGTCATTAACTTTCATTACGACCTTAGAAGATGTCAAATTAGAACTTTCAGGTGAGCATAATATCCCTCATAGGCCGACCAGACTTTATGAGTTTAATTACATTTCCATCCATCTCTTGTTAGTTTTGTTTCATTGGATGACCTTATTAGATGTCAAATTAGAACTTTCAGGTGAGCATAATATCCCTCATAGGCCGATCAGACTTTATGAGTTTAATTACGTTTTCATCCATCTCTTGATAGTTTTGTTTCATTGGATTATCCCATGTTCAATACTTATAGAAGTCTGAAAAGTGACACCAGTTTTGGACACCCTAGGTGATCCCCTACAGGTAAGAATTTATGACCGGAAATGATAGCCCAAAGCTATGCTTGGATATTTGTTTCGTGGACTTCTCAAAGATTAAGAATTTTTACGATGGAAAGAAGACTAAGACATTGTATTGATCCTGAAATCAAATGTGCATAATAACAAAAGTACATGTAGAGCTACCGGTTTGTTGTTTCAAACCAATAAAATCATACTAAATCTTACAAGAT
The DNA here is from genome assembly GCA_024699665.1 of Ostrea denselamellosa. Classification (NCBI taxonomy): domain Eukaryota; kingdom Metazoa; phylum Mollusca; class Bivalvia; order Ostreida; family Ostreidae; genus Ostrea; species Ostrea denselamellosa. The sequence continues at coordinate 1,819,059 of JAMZEH010000065.1, read as the reverse complement.
CGAGAACTGCTTTTAACACATAGGTCCAAATCTGTCGATTTCTCTCTCCTGGTTCGTGACATTATCACGTCAACCTGCCATGCGCCCTCCATGTATTGGTTTTCATCATGTATTTCATAAACAATAAGTTGCTCAATCAGCGAGTGTTCCCTTTCATCTCCTCCTCTCTGGCGTTAAAACATCACTTACTTGTATCATATAAACTCACGTCTTTAACTCCTCTAGCTTTAAAACATCACTTACATTATTTGAACTCACGTTTTTGACCTAGGATTCTCAAATGTATTCAATCCGTGACATTGTCGTCTTATTCACTGTAACATTTCGACTTTTCAGTTTACTACGTTACACCCCCCCCCCCCCCCCCTGAAAAAGGGGGGGAAATAAACAACTGCCATGCCTTCTGTTTTGGCAAAAGATCTGGATATTCTTTTATATTTTATTGAACTTAGAAGTTAACGGCAAGCTAACAACTCAAGTCCTTACATACTAATTTTGACTACAGATTACTCCATATATCTGATTAAGCGATAGGGCTAACGGCGCGTGTGGCCAGTGAATAGGGAATGCTTACTCATCCTAGGCCCGTGATCCCACCTCTAGTGTGTTCGTGGATCCGTGTTTCCCCTACTCTTAATTTTGTACTTTTTGGTAGGATTTATAAGAATTATTTTTTGAAGTTCTCAGAAATAGATTAACCTGTCTTGTGTGGCCTCAGAATATAAGTTCTGCTTAATCATAGTGTTGCAACGCTTCGCTATTTCCATCGACTCTGATGAACGTGTTGAATTTTACTAAACAGCGGAAAGTTTAGCTTCGTGACAAAATCATTAAAATTAAACTGTACTCAAAATGCATGCAACAAATAATTACCCTTGTGTGATGATCTGGTAGTTTAATATTACATTAAGAACAGGAACATACATTGCAGGCATGATAGGAGTACCATTATTTAAATCGAACTGATACCTGTTCCTCACTCAACTTCACTTAAGAAATAAATTTCATTTTTGAAAATACATGACGGTGGGTACAGCAACGCTTCTCGTCGGCGTACTTTCGTGAAACATGTTCATCATATTTACATTTCCAAAGTTTTTGCTTTGATACCTTTACAAGTTGTAATGACAGCCATTTCTTCATGAATGTGATGGATATGTGAACAATTCGAAAGAATGACACAGTGACAAATAGAGCATGATAATCATCAGAATGACACAGTTATAAATAGAGCATGGTAATCAACAGAATGACACAGTGACCAATAGAGCGTGGTAAGTCATCAGAATGACACAGTGAGAAATAGAGCATGGTAAGTCAACAGAATGACACAGTGACCAATAGATCATGGTAAGTTATCAGAATGACACAATGACAAATAGAGCATGGTAATCAACAGAATGACACAGTGATAAATAGAGCATGGTAATCAACAGAATGACACAGTGACAAATAGAGCATGGTAAGTCATCAGAATGACACAGTGATAAATAGAGCGTGGTAAGTCATCAGAATGACACAGTGATAAATAGAGCGTGGTAATCAACAGAATGACACAGTGATAAATAGAGCATGGTAATCAACAGAATGACACAGTGATAAATAGAGCATGGTAATCAACAGAATGACACAGTGACAAATAGAGCATGGTAAGTCATCAGAATGACACAGTGACAAATAGAGCATGGTAAGTCATCAGAATGACACAGTGACAAATAGAGCGTGGTAATCAACAGAATGACACAGTCACAAATAGAACATGTAAGTCATCAGAATGAAACAGTGATAAATAGAGCATGGTAAGTCATCAGAATGACACAGTGACAAATAGAGCATGATAATCAACAAAATGACACAGTGACAAATAGAGCGTGGTAAGTCATCAGAAGGACACAGTGATAAATAGAGCATGGTAAGTCATCAGAATGACACAGTGACAAATAGAGCGTGGTAAGTCAACAGAATGACACAGTGACAAATAGAGCGTGGTAAGTCATCAGAATGACACAGTGATAAATAGAGCATGGTAAGTCATCAGAATGACACATACTATCTTTTCATGAGATACCTGTACAAAAATGCGGTATGCTTTGTTTAGACTGAATATATTCAGAACTGTAGAACATGCAGTGTCCCAATTTCGTGATATTCTATTTTTTATTGATTGAATAAATATAAATATCTTTTTTTTTTATCCGATTATGAATATATTCCATGGGAAAATCCGATATATATTCTCAATAAATAGATCATCTTGCGTTTACCGTGGGCTTCTCCTGCACTTAGCGTTCAGCGTTCGCTAACCGTTCTTTCACCGTGCGAAAGTAGAACGTTTCTGAGACTGTAACATGTACAGTTGGCATTTCACAGGAAAGAGTACATCCCATTCTGACAATGGATCTGCACCGAGAAAGCGTTCAGCCTTTTTGGGTTCTGACAGTTGATCAGAAGCACACCAGTCGCACTTTGTCGCGTGCTAATCTAAACCTTCTAGAGGCAGATCCTGCTTTCTTCAGAGATTTGTTACTATGGATGAAACATGGGTTCATCATTTCACTCTGATTCACCCCTGTCAAGGACTGTTCCATCAAGTGGAAAGATTATGACCTCAGTTTTCTGGGATGTTGATGGTAGATTATCTCCAATAAAACACTGGTACTAATGTGCACTAAATTAATCGTCCAGTCTTTTACTGTAGATCAAATATATTTGAATTGCAAGAAATAATATTCTTTCATTATCGTTGTAAAGGCAATTTTCGGAGCTTAATAACAAATCGACTGAGGTATTGAAAGGTAGGGACAGAATTGTATTTATTATTAATCAGTAACTCTCTGGCAAACTTAGTACAATGTATTATACCATGTTTACTGTAAAGGTCAAAGGAATGCTTCAGTCATAATTCTGAGATATACCTTCATACGTAAGAACTGATTATGAGAACATAGATACTCATCTCTGTTGCACTTCGTGTTTTGCTGATACAACAATAAAGTTCATAACTCAATTTATAATCATAAAAATTAATAAATATATTTTGCAAAACACATTTATATCTGTCATTCAAATTATAAATCAGTCGTCTGCATTTCGGGATCGAAACACGACGATGGACAAAGAAATTGACCATTTTCCACGTTATGTGTAGTTTTCTTAGGCTGTTTATTCAAAACCTTATTTTTTTATTATTATTAGTTTTTTTGAAAATAGATTTAGTATACGTTACCATCTCACCTTTTTTTTTTTTTTTTTTTTTTTTTTTTTTTTTGCCAGCTAAAAAGATGTCGGACTAGTTCATTTCGGAAACTGCCCCGAGTGCAAAAGTGCTAATAATTTTTATCAAATTGTGGTCGACCCATTCACAAAGATCAGGCAATTGAGGGAACTGCTTCAAGCTATTCACCCAAAGAGCTAAATAAGATTTAAGGAAATACAGCTTCACAGTGCGTACATCTCAGATATGGAAAAGTTTGTCTGATCACGTTGTAAGTGCCAAAAGCCTTAACTCAATCAAGAACAGATTGGACAATTTGAGGGATAATCAAGATCTCAAGTACAACTATTATAGATCTGAAATTAACATCACCGAAAGCCATGAGTTAATTTCAGTGGTGGAGTCCGATCAAAGAGGAACCTGCACCGGAAATCAAAGCCGAGTAATGACGCAACGAAGGGGCCTTATTCATTAATGTGTCGGTAAATGTTCGGTTGCTAGTATAGTTCTGAACAAATAAAATTCATAATTTTGTGGATGTTACAGGATAACATTCTTGAACCTCGGAAGTTACCATGCAAAATCCACGAACTTTCTTAACTAGAAAGTGGTCTGTGCTTTCGATATCTTCACATGTATCAAATGGAGAAATACACATTATGTTTCTTTTATAGGTAAAGTTTTAAACTTCAGAGTTAAGTACCCGACTACTTCTTATACCCAAAACATTATTTTGGTATTATCATTTTCTAGCAATGAATACATGGGTACGACATTAAAGAAACACTACAACTCATTTTGCTTAAAAATCGTAAAATGACAATTTTCCCAGAGCTTTCTCCAATTTTGTTGCATAATTGAATGTATAAACTACTTTGCAAAAATAACACATTTCTAAAGTTGAAAATTCTCGATTAAATACAAATATTAATAGTGTTTGATGGCCCTTTTTTTAACAACATTGAGACTTTCCCTTTCGGTCGTCGGACGCATGCGCACGGACAGTAAACAATCCAATGAGTGGAAGCGTACAACGGCTAAACCCAAAAATTTTTTAGATTATGCAAGAAAATGGCCAAAATAGAACAAGATACAAATCATACGTCGCGGTAGCTCAGTGGTTAGAGTGTTCGCTTCGTAACCGGGAGGTCGTGAGTTCCAGCCCCGCTCGTGCCATGGCCGCGTCAAACCTAAGACGAAAAACAGGTAGTGATTGCTCTTTCGCCAAACGCTCGGCATTTAGAAGTGAGAATCACGGGTCTTTCGGATATGGCCTTAAAAACGGAGGTCCCGTGTCACGGTGGGCGTTGGCACGTCAAAGAACCCTCACTGCTACGGTCCTGAGTGCTAAGGATAGGTCTAAATTTGTGGTACTTCACCTTCAGCTGGTGACGTCTCAATATGAGCGAAAAATTCTCGACGGGACGTAAAACAAACAAACATTCAATCAACTCATACGCAGACTAGAATTTACGTGGGGATATTACTATGGCCCTCTAGCAACGATACACTAACGCAAGGCTTTGAAGGCAAGTGTTATTTTTATCAAAACACGTGGCGTGCTTTTAAAACAAAACTCCATTACTTGGTTAATAGGGTTTCCTGTTATATTGATAATTACTAAATTATAAGAAGCAGGAAATAATCCCATACTCGAAAAGCGAGTGAGGAACCCTTTAAGGGGTATTTAAATAAGTTTCTACACGTGTGTTGTCATACTGAATCACTTGTAATATGTCAGAGTCGAAAGGAAAAAACCATTAAATTCCGGATGATCTTTAAAGCGCAGTTGAGAGCAAATTAACGCATTCCTAATGTTCAAAATTATCAGTATTGTTATGATTTTTAAAATTATTTTATAGATACGTGTTTTAAAAATCCCTCGATTAAAATGTGGAAAATGAGCTGTAGTGCCTCTTTAAATATCTGTATCGATGGGTTACTTTACATGCGTGTTGGTAATTTATTTCAAAGCGTATTGTACATGAAAAGAATGAATTGTATCAAGGCTCGCCGTATACACTGATACTGCGTTTTGCCCGCTTCGGAGCCGAGCCCTCGTGATTCACAGTGACCATCCCTCAACTGTGACATTGTATAAGCCAAGAATAGGTCTTGAAATGGATTGCTTGTATTAAATTGCATGCGATATATTGATGAACATAATTATATCAAACTCAAACTTTTATGGCTGAATTTATTAAGTTGTATAATGTCTATGGCTTTGCCGAACACAAAGTGACAAGAAATTAAATATTCAGCATTCGTCATTTTCCCCCGTTACACCGTCATGCAATGGCAGATGCTACTTCAACGCGGATTGAAAAGATCTACTGCCGCACGGACGGGGCATTTTCAACGCAGATTGGAATGAAATTCCAATTTCTAAGTTGATTTTTTTTTATCCACAAGTTTTACATTTAATGTATTAATGAATTATAATGTTTAACATTTGGTAAAATGTATTCAATACACAGGTATGAGGTCTGTAAGAGATTAAAATAAAGGGAGACTATTACTAGTTGAATTTTAATAATCCATCTATCTGATCATGAGTACAATGAACGAATAGGCTCTTAAAAACTGCAGTTCCTGATTTTAATCAACTTTTAGCTTCCACTTCAGGCACAAAATATTTATGCAAGATTGTTAAAGCATGTTTATACGGTTAACATTTCAAGAAAACGATGTGAACTCGATTCACGAAGAAAACTCTTCTCATTTCTCATGCATATTTACGCATACTTTATTTCTATCGAAATAAAAGTTAAATTACTCAAACATAATTGTTTTCAAAACAATTTTAAAACGCAACACCTAACGATTTTTAAAACTAGAGTGCTTGCATTAAAATTTTATCCCAGTGTTTATTTTTTTTTTTATTATTATTTTAAACTCTTAATATTTCACACCGTACACTTAATTTAAAATTAATTTGGATATACAGGTAAATGGAATTGTCCAATTTTCGGGACTCTCTCTTCGGGACGACAGAATATTGACATAAAAACAGAAGTTTAATTACGATTCACCGTGGACGAATGAAGGAGCAAACTGTTCGTTAGTTTGAGTAATCCTCCTCTTGAACGTCTCCGCTGAAGCGATATATATATATATATATATATATATATATATATATATATATATATACCAATATATCAAAGCAAAAGATATTGCATGATAATATTTTTTAAGCCAAAAATTTGTTGGAAAGAATTTTCCCACAGAAAAGATCTCTTTATAGAAACTATCTATCTATATCACAAAGCCATTGAATATATATACTCCACTCGGAGTATACTCCTGAAGAATTGAAGAAACTTGTCCATTGAATATATATACTCCACTCGGAATATACTCCTGAAGAATTGAAGAAACTTGTCGAGTACATATACACTCAATCGGCTTGGTGATATTTTTATTATACTACTACTTGTGTAGTTTTCTATACTTATTTCTGGATCACACACACAGAACAATACAAGGAACAAAACATATTTGTTGTACTTGAAACACACACACACACACACACACACATATATATATATACACACACACACACACACACACAAAAGAAACGCATAATAATACATGGAAATAACTTTAATAAAGAAGAAAACATAGATAACAGTTACACTAAACGTGTACATGTATTTATTATTTCAGTGTAATCTTTAAAGTCCAGGCCCATTGACATGGCATCTTGCGGACACTAAGGGCGGGGAATTGAACTCTGAGACCACCTGACTCTTGGACAAAATCCACCACTGCATCTGACCCAAGCAGTGCAATCTCAGAAACAGCAATGTCCTTCAGCGCCCCCAGGGTCACCTCATTGTCATACGGCCAATCCAGGATTATACAGTATACAACATTCTTTTCTGATTTAGATGCTGTGTACCTTCAAAATTACATATATGTATATCTAAAATTAGTAAATAATTATATGTAAGTGCATTAGAATAAATCTTTGCTTCTTGATTTCTTTTCATATACTAGATTGGTTTAAATATCTAAATTGATATCAAATGTTCATCATAATTTCCTAATGCTTCAACTAATTTGTAATTCACAGTGTAATTGTCAAATCATTTTTTGATGGTTTAGAATTAATTTGAATGCTTTATCATATCCTTCATTGAATTTAAAATAACAACTTTTATATTCATAAACACTCTGTTGTTACCAATCCACAAATCTATGTCTCAATTAAGAATAGAAAAAACATCAAACCATAGCATGACCCCGCAAACATCCAAAATTCTACAGAATATTGATTCATAAAAGTCTACTTACTGATTAAAGTGCTTACAAGCCTCAGAAGCTTGACTTATCATGTTCTATTTGTCACTGTGTCATTCTGATGACTTACCATGCTCTATTTGTCACTGTGTCATTTTGTTGATTACCACGCTCTATTTATCACTGTGTCATTCTGATGACTTACCATGCTCTATTTGTCATTGTGTCATTCTGATGACTTACCACGCTCTATTTGTCACTGTGTCATTCTGATAACTTATCATGCTCTATTTGTCACTGTGTCATTCTGATAACTTACCATGCTCTATTTGTCACTGTGTCATTCTGTTGATTACCACGCTCTATTTATCACTGTGTCATTCTGATGACTTACCATGCTCTATTTGTCATTGTGTCATTCTGATGACTTACCATGCTCTATTTGTCACTGTGTCATTCTGATAACTTACCATGCTCTATTTGTCACTGTGTCATTCTGTTGATTATCATGCTCTATTTGTCACTGTGTCATTCTGATGACTTACCATGCTCTATTTGTCACTGTGTCATTCTGATGACTTACCATGCTTTATTTATCACTGTGTCATTCTGATGACTTACCATGCTCTATTTATCACTGTGTCATTCTGATGACTTACCATGCTCTATTTATCACTGTGTCATTCTGATGACTTACCACGCTCTATTTATCACTGTGTCATTCTGATGACTTACCATGCTCTATTTATCAATGTGTCATTCTGATGACTTACCATGCTCTATTTGTCACTGTGTCATTCTGATGACGTACCATGCTCTATTTATCACTGTGTCATTCTGTTGACTTACCACGCTCTATTTATCACTGTGTCATTTTGTTGATTATCATGCTCTATTTGTCACTGTGTCATTCTGATGACGTACCATGCTCTATTTATCACTGTGTCATTTTGTTGATTACCATGCTCTATTTGTCACTGTGTCATTCTGATGACTTACCATGCTCTATTTGTCACTGTGTCATTTTGTTGATTATCATGCTCTATTTGTCACTGTGTCATTCTGATGACGTACCATGCTCTATTTATCACTGTGTCATTTTGTTGATTACCATGCTCTATTTGTCACTGTGTCATTCTGATGACTTACCATGCTCTATTTATCACTGTGTCATTCTGATGACTTACCATGCTCTATTTGTCACTGTGTCATTCTGATGACTTACCATGCTCTATTTGTCACTGTGTCATTCTGATGACGTACCATGCTCTATTTGTCACTGTGTCATTCTGATGACTTACCATGCTCTATTTATCACTGTGTCATTCTGATGACTTACCATGCTCTATTTATCACTGTGTCATTCTGATGACGTACCATGCTCTATTTGTCACTGTGTCATTCTGATGACTTACCATGCTCTATTTATCACTGTGTCATTCTGATGACTTACCATGCTCTATTTGTCACTGTGTCATTCTGATGACTTACCACGCTCTATTTATCACTGTGTCATTCTGATGACTTACCATGCTCTATTTATCACTGTGTCATTCTGTTGATTACCATGCTTTATTTATCACTGTGTCATTCTGATGACTCGCCATGCTCTATTTATCACTGTGTCATTCTGTTGATTATCATGCTCTATTTATCACTGTGTCATTCTGATGACTTACCACGCTCTATTTGTCACTGTGTCATTCTGATGACTTACCATGCTCTATTTGTCACTGTGTCATTCTGATGACTTACCATGCTCTATTTGTCACTGTGTCATTCTGATGACTTACCATGCTCTATTTATCACTGTGTCATTCTGATGACTTACCATGCTCTATTTGTCACTGTGTCATTCTGATGACTTACCATGCTCTATTTATCACTGTGTCATTCTGTTGACTTACCATGCTCTATTTGTCACTGTGTCATTCTGATGACTTACCATGCTCTATTTATCACTGTGTCATTCTGATGACTTACCATGCTCTATTTGTCACTGTGTCATTCTGATGACTTACCATGCTCTATTTGTCACTGTGTCATTCTGATGACTTACCATGCTCTATTTATCACTGTGTCATTCTGATGACTTACCATGCTCTATTTGTCACTGTGTCATTCTGATGACTTACCATGCTTTATTTATCACTGTGTCATTCTGATGACTCGCCATGCTTTATTTATCACTGTGTCATTCTGATAACTTATCATGCTCTATTTATCACTGTGTCATTCTGATGACTTACCATGCTCTATTTGTCACTGTGTCATTCTGATGACTTACCATGCTTTATTTGTCACTGTGTCATTCTGATGACGTACCATGCTCTATTTATCACTGTGTCATTCTGATGACGTACCATGCTCTATTTGTCACTGTGTCATTCTGATGATTTACCATGCTCTATTTATCACTGTGTCATTCTGATGACTTACCATGCTCTATTTGTCACTGTGTCATTCTGATGACTTACCATGCTCTATTTGTCATTGTGTCATTCTGATGACTTACCACGCTCTATTTGTCACTGTGTCATTCTGATAACTTATCATGCTTTATTTATCACTGTGCCATTCTGATAACTTATCATGCTCTATTTATCACTGTGTCATTCTGATGACTTACCATGTTCTATTTATCACTGTGTCATTCTGATGACTTACCATGCTCTATTTGTCACTGTGTCATTCTGATGAGTCCAAGGTGTTGTTTTATATATAGCATCTCCATTGACCTTTAACCAGGACCCTAGTTGACGGAATCTTTCCTCATAAATTGGGTCAAAAGTCCCCCATGCTGTTGGACCAACATTAATCAGTATGTTTCCTCCAAAGCTGTTAGTGTAAAGAAAACCACTTGAAATGGAAATAAGGAATGAAACAATAGCCTAGCCCATATGGAATGTTGATTGATTAAATATTGTTCAACGTCCTCGAGAATATTTCACTCATATGGAGACGTCACCATTGCCAGTGAAGGGCTGCAAAATTTAGGCCTATGCTCGGCGCTCAGGGCCTTTGAGCAGGGAGGGATCTTTATCGTGCCACACCTGCTGTGACATGGGACCTCGGTTTTTGCAGTCTCATCCGAAGGACCGCCCCAGTCAGTCGCCTCTTACGACAAGGAAGGGGTACTGAGGACCTATTCTAACCCGGGTCCTCACAGGGTCCCACCTGGAATGCCATTACAGTGTGCTGTACCTGATGGTATAAATCACTTCCTCTAGGAGATCTTCTATGGAGTAATACTGACTCAGATCAGCATTTCTTCTGTAGCCCCATGACCCTCGGTCTATCGTCATGGCATTCACCCATTTATGTGGCATAACATGACCTAAACAATTCAATATTACATGGTCACCAAAAGAATGCAACTTTAATAGCTCAGGAAATGTATATTTCAAATGAGAAAATCATAAATATAAATATGTAATTAAAGATTGTTTGCAATTTGGCTATGAATAGAATATACATACTGTGAAATCATTAATGTTCATGAGGGGCCAATGTTCGTGGGTAGCCAAATATTAATTAGTTTGTGGGGATCGAATTTGAAGGATGAACGTCATTTTTAAAATATACAACTTTATACTATAGAAGCTATTGCAAAGAGTAACTGCTTCATAGGAATGTAAATTCCATGGTAAAAGGTATCTACGAAATCCACGAATATTGAGCCCCCCTCCACAAACAATAATGATTTGGAATCCACAGTAACTTTTTCATAAAATTCAATACATTAACCATTACATATAATTATAAAATGTTTCAAAAGTCAATAACAGTTGACTGGAATCTTAAAGAGTTGGTGGCAATATCTATCAAAATATTTGTATTAAAATACCTGGATGAAAACGGTCAGAACATGTCCATATCCCTCCGTGCTTGCAGAAGCAGTCATAGCCCCATCGGTCATTTACAACAATACTATCTTTCACTGGACTGCAGGAAGAAAAACAAGATCTGGTCTTATATATATATATATATATATATATAGTAGGAGAGAAGGAGATGTTCTAAGATTTAATACATTTTCACTGTATGGCCATATTGGCCCCACCCTAGGGCCTGAACTCCTGACCCAAGAGTCATGAATTTCACAGTTTAGTTAGAGAACTTCATGGACATCATAACTATGCATTTAGTTTGCTTATTTCAATTGTATGTGGAAGTAGAGCTAAGGTTTAATACATTTGCACTATATGGTCATATTAACCCTACCCTAGGGCCTGAACCCCGACCCAAAAGTCATGAATTTTACAACATAAGTATAGAGAGCTTCATGGACATTATAACCATGCATGTGTGGGAGTAGAGAAGATTTTTGAAAATACAGTCTTTTTTCAGCATATATTTGACCCCACAGTGGTAAGATTATAAATTTCACAATCTTTATTCCTCTTATCCTAAAGATGCCACAATAGTCCATTGTCGAGTTACCGTATTCCAGCATAATTCTAACATTTACTTTGTACTTGATACAAGCACATCAACATCCGCTTTTCAACAGGAATTTTGAAAGTTTTAAAGTACCAGAATTAAAGCGGTTTTTTAATGGATTGAGGAGTTACATGTTGTTTTTATAGAAACGATAACATGTTAAGACTATGTCAATTTGCAGTAGAATTGGTATTAAGTGTATCAAGGAACGGTGTGTCTCGAATTTTGATGACGTCATCATTACGGTGATTAATTAATCTTTTCTAGATAGATAATGCTCCCTGGGTTCCCTGCAAAAATTTGTAGTTGGTATACTATTATATAAAAGATTGGGGGTAAAGATGATGTGGTGTTGGTTCACAATCTACAGAATGTCTGGAACATAATCTGTCATTACATGAGTGATTGCAGTCACGGCGCCTAAACACTTCAAGCCATTTTTTCTGCAGAGTTTGGGCTGTTCAGATGTGGCAAATGGAAAGAATTTCGCATCAGCCATGAATCCATATCTCCTCTTCTTCCTTGTATCTGAAATACATCCTTCCACAACACAATAGAACTTGGGCATTTCGCAGCAGACAAACTCGTTTCCAACAAAAACATATTTATCGGAAGTGATGCACCCCTCAATTTTACAAAAATCATGTGACTTAAGTACAAGGAAAATGTTAGAATACTGCTGGAATATGGTAACGTGAAAATGAGCTATTGGCCTTGCAGTTTTCAAGACAAAGTTAAAAATGTAAAATTGTCGGTGGAAGACGGATGAAGACCAATGTCAATAGGTCAACGGAGTCCCTAAGGTGACCTAATAAAATAAACATGACTAAATTTTAAACAATAACCAATATTACATTACACAATACAACTAACAAAACTAAAAATAAAGCTTACGTTTGCACCATTAATCAATTAATTGTCAAATTCTGTTGTGCAGTTGTGTTACGTAATACTGAAAAGTGTTTGAAATGATTAATTAAATGCTTTTTTTTAAATCAAAATAATAAATGCCAAAAGGCACTATTCTGATGGGCTGTTTAGACATGGTACAGTCCCTGAAACGTTCTATTTTCCCACTTGAATGGTGAATGCATGGTGAACACACGGTGAGCAAACGGTGAATGCAGAGTGAACAAAAAGTGAGTGAACAGTGAACGAATGCAGAGTGAACAAAAAGTGAGTGAACAGTGAACAAATGCAGAGTGAACAAAAAGTGAGTGAACAGTGAACGAATGCAGAGTGAACACACAGTGAGTGAACAATGAACGAATGCAGAGTGAACAAAAAGTGAGTGAACAGTGAACACACAGTGAGTGAACAGTGAACGAATGCAGAGTGAACAAAAAGTGAGTGAACAGTGAACGAATGCAGAGTGAACAAAAAGTGAGTGAACAGTGAACAAATGCAGAGTGAACACACAGTGAGTGAACAGTGAACGAATGCAGAGTGAACAAAAAGTGAGTGAACAGTGAACACACAGTGAGTGAACAAAAAGTGAGTGAACAGTGAACGAATGCAGAGTGAACAAAAAGTGAGTGAACAGTGAACAAATGCAGAGTGAACACACAGTGAGTGAACAGTGAACGAATGCAGAGTGATAATGTTGCAATATTTCCCAAAACTTATTTGTTTTTAGCAATATTTTGACCAGAAAACAACATTTATGGAAGATTTATGGCATCCTGATCTCATATGTTATTATTTTGTTTTGAGTATGAGCAATGTGACATACTACATCTGCAATTTCATTCCATCGGTTGACAATCCCACCATTCTGTACTTCAAAATTAAATTTCTGATGTGATATGAATGTTTTCTGCCACCCTTATGTACACATTCCTTTTTCATTTTCTCCTTGCGATGAATATCGCTCCTTTCACAATGATGTTCTAAATGACAATGCAAAGACTACACAATGAATGGATGGTGAACGCTTTGTGAACAGTGAATGCATGGTGAGTATATCCTGTATGATTTGTGAATGCAAAACCGTGAATGGAGAGTGCACAATAAACGCACACTGAACAAATTCTGAATGCACAGTGAACGCACGGTGAGCGATCGGAAAAATGGTAAAGTAGAATGTTTCAGGGACAGTAACTAGTGAAAGTATATGAAGACCTACACTGGGTGCTAACGGTTTCTATGGCCATAATAGTAATTTCTAATGACTGAACTCCCTGTTGCCAGTTGGTATGCAATCATACCTATTACAGCTTTGAATTTACTTTAGTAGTAATCACTTGAGCTGATACAGTATGTAGCTCTGATGTATACAGTCAAGTCTAGTAATTTGGATCATTTACCTCTCGTTATACAACCAAGCTAGAAATATCGTGGAGTTCCAATACCAACTAGGAGCCAACCAACAAGCATCATTCCACAGAACATCTGGTTGGTAAGTGTTGATAATCTCATAGAGCTGAGGATGTATGTAATCCTACAAAAGAACAACCATTTTATACTGTGGTTTAACCGTTTTTCTTTGTCTACTAACATTTTCATAGCTGTGACAGATCTGACGGAAATCAAATGATCAACAAAGCACAACTTTTAACTTTGAAAGGAAGAAGAAAGTACCTCTACGTAATTAAATGAAACTATGTCAATCTCTTTACAAATCAACAAACTTTAATCTCCATCAAATTAATGAAATTACAACACAGTATAGCCTAAATGTAAAGTGTCACAATATTCATGAAAACTTTTTTTCTTCAATGGTATATTTGTGGGGGGGGGGGGGGGGGGGGGGTTTCATCTTGTAACTCACTTTGACATATCTCTGAGTAGTGAAATTATTCTCTTGATCTGAGAGCCATATTGGGTTAAACCATTCTATCATGGCATGATAGATCCCAAATTTAACATCTGTCCCCTTCAGTGCCTCCTTCAAAGGGCCTGCAGTTACAAATGATTATGCTGATTAGAAATATTGCATACTCACTAAATCGATATCATCTAGTTTTTTGATCATCGGACCACTAAACATTATTCAAGTGATCTAAGTACATGTAGCTCAGGTGAACTTAAAATCTATAGGTGTCTTTCTTTAATGATCACCTACCTTGCATAAAATATGAAAGCATTTTATTGAAAAAAGTTCAAGATATCAAGTCTCAATTAAAGAGATGATGAACAAAAGAGTCGCGCATGATCCATTTCAATAATTGCTAGCTTGTACCTACACTTCAGCAGATTATTAAAGTTGTATGTTGAAATTTTTTCAAGACACATGAACTGCATTATAATGAAAATGTATTTGACGGTTTGTTGTAACCTTGACCTTTAACCTCATGATTCCATTACTGAAAGATGCATGTGTGTCCCCTGTATACAGTGTGTGTGTCTTAATTTCTTTAAATAGTCACCTGCATTGTATCTTTATATCATACATGTATATGAGAAGTCTATGCTGAAAACATTTCAACTTCACAATGAAAACGAATTGAAGAAATGTGACCTTGAACTTTGAACTTATACAAAATCTATAGGCTTCTTTCTATTTTTTATAAGATATGAAAGCTTTATGTTGAAAACTATTTGAGATAGCATGTATTTCTCTTTATGATCAACTTCACCTATAAAAA
The DNA here is from genome assembly GCA_024699665.1 of Ostrea denselamellosa. Taxonomy (NCBI): domain Eukaryota; kingdom Metazoa; phylum Mollusca; class Bivalvia; order Ostreida; family Ostreidae; genus Ostrea; species Ostrea denselamellosa. The sequence goes on along the minus strand of JAMZEH010000065.1, from coordinate 1,803,573 downwards.
AATTGAAATTGTTACAATGAAAACTATCATATAACATTATACACACAAAGCAATATGACCCCAGAGTATATAGGCATATCCTTCTCTTACTGTAAAGTATTTCTGTACATTGAAAAATTATCATGGTGAAAATTTTTAATTATTGCAACAAAAGTCTTGACAATTACACAGACATATGGGCAGGCAGATTGATTCCTATAGGGGCCAAATGGCTCCCATGTATAATGCAAACCCTAATTGTAATATTCATATCGTCTCACCCACTAGATCTTGCTTTGGGCCAACATCTCTTGAATTCCATTGATATGTTACATTAGTGGGGTACATGCTGTATCCATCACAGTGTTTGGAAGCCAAAACAACATACCTACAAATGAAAGACTAATTGTTTTGTTCAGCAGGAATGAATTCGTGAAATATGTATTTGTTAGGGTCATAATAATAAAATGTCATAGAACGCGTTTTGTCCATTTCATTCAGTAATATTACTATAATTAATATGATGATAATCATTTTCAAGATGAGGTTAATATAACCTGGAATTCTGCTGTGATTCAGTAGCAGAGTGTATAACATTATACAATTATTGACTTCTGATGGGGCCTAAAAGTGACTATATACAAACCTGGTCAGGTATTGGTTGATTGAGGCCACAGGTCAAGGTCATAAGCCAACCAATACCTAACTTGGTCCTTATAGTCACGAGTGCACTGAATCAAAAGTCAAGAACTGCTTTATTAAACAAGAGGTACTGTGATCACATTTTCATCCCATGAGTAGTCCATTTATTTGATATGGTGATTCAGGTAAAAAGATAATATGTAAAAGCCAGGAAACTATATCAATGTCTAATACACTTGACCTTCGACCTCAAAATCAATAGGGATCATCTTCATCCCATGAGGAGTCTGTATGTATGATATGTTGACTCCATGTGAAAAGGATATCACTTTCGGGCCCAGAAATCATTGCGTCTACACACAGACAGATGGTCAACCTGATTCCAGTATACACCCCCCCCCCCCCACACACACAAAACAGACACTAGAATGATTAGGATTTTACAACAGTTTTTACAATACGATGTATTTTCTAAATCCTTCAACAAGTAAATTCTAATGTTTAGTAAAGCCATTAATGACATTGAATTAGATCTACTGGTACATGCTTTAAAACATGCAATTTTATCAGTGACAATAAAAATGTCAGTAAATCTAAGGCTGGTCAAGTGAAAAATCCCAAATACACCTTTCACAGTTAATACTGAGGTGAAGTCCTCCCTCTGAGGTACCCACCAGGAATGATCATCAGAGCCATGCAATCAGAGAGCACCAAAATTCCCGATCATTTAATATTACATCATTATCAACCAAATATCATTAAGGGTCAGGTATTGTATATCACTTCCTTTTGAATTATAAATGCAGATCGATATAAAACAGCCTTCTTTGCTTTTCCTTTTAAATTTTATTACCTTACAGCTGGTTTGTTCAGTGGGTATAAAACTGATGATCTGACTAGACTGTGTGAGGTCAAGTTCCAAAGGAATATAAATTCTAGATTTTTCCCTTGTGACTTTTCTCTATAAAATCTGCAATTTTTCACTTAATAAGGTAAACTTTTCTGTTCAAAGATCGTGAAGATGGGTAATCTTCCAGTTTTCACACATGACACATGTACAATTTTCTCGTCTTACACCTCCTAGGTAGAGACATTTCACGCTAATGATGTTGGGATTGTTTCACAAGATACCCAATGCAGGCACAATAGAAAGGAGAATTTTAAGGTTAAATCTGACAAAGACCATCGATTCTGATAATCTAGCTTCCTCCAACTTTTACGTAATTAAAGATTATTCCCATTTCATGTCAACAGCTCCGAAACTGTGGAATGCCCTTCCAGAACATGTGAAGGATTGTAAATCACTGTGCGCCTTCAAGAAGTCATTGAAAACACATTTTTTCCATCAGGTTTTCAGTAACTAGCCTCCATCAAGTTGAGATGGGTTTTTTAATATATAGTTTTAATTCATCCAAAAAAAAAAAAAGAAATTCGCATCAACATTACCTCATCATCTTTACTTTAATTTGCCCTGAAACTTATGTTTTATACTTATTTAGCATATGTATTGTATCTTATGTTTATATCATTTTATTTCAATGTTTTATTTAATTTTTTTTATGTACTGTAAAGCACCTTTGAGCATACAAATGTATGAAAAGGGTGCTATATAAATATGGTATTATTATTATTATTATTTACATAGTTAATACACTCAATTTGATATATCTTTTCTATGATTACCACATGATATGAAAGTGATAAAGGTCAAACCTTTGTATAATAATCAGAAATAAATGAACTGCGAATCTTAATCACATCATCAGACTTCATGAGGTGAGTAAGTGCTTCATGAAAAGTATGGTGTCACGAAGCACTGCGGTTCATACCTTCATATATTTTCAAAAATGAAATTTATGTTTATGATTCACATTTTACTTTCATTTCTGTCAGAATATTCCCAGCCATTAAAACAGCTGTACTAGGTATCAAGATTCATAATCATTATTCACATTCATAAAGAAATGGCTGTCATTTCAAATGGTAAAAATATCAAAGGTAAAAACATTGAAAATGTAAATATCAAAAATTGTATGTTTATACATGTATAAAATCATATGCCTTTTAGTATTTTTTTGAAAACAGCCTCAATTCGATTAGCAATTTGAGTACATATTCAAACTTAATTCTTTTAGATAACAACATTTTTATATGAATTTTAATCTAGTTTTATAAGCAAAAAATACATCTTAAGGACACCTATTTAAGATATTTGTTTAACATTTTAGTTACTTTAGTTTATAATAATAAATATTTTAATAAATACAGTAATTAAATTAAGCATTGAAAAGCAAATTTATGATAAACATCTTTTCCTGCAGTTTATACACAGGCACAGTTATTCTGGATCTTCAAAAGGCTTTTGATGCAGTTAGAAAAAGTTATAACTAAATTTATAAGTATACATGTATAAGCTAGCATTTTTTACATTAAAGAAAAAAAAACATCACACCAATGGACGGTGTGTAAAAAGTTGAAATCAACTGAATACATGTAAAATCGATTTGTATATCATTTATAGAGAAAATGGTTTGCCTATCTACTCAAATCCTGGCTTTGTGAGTCATGAAGTTCCTTTGGAGCAGTATACATTACGTCCTTTAAATTACTTTTTACTTAAGCCATTACTGCAGACTCATTGTATATACATATAACATGCTATTCTATTTACTCATTAACCACAGTATACTATATCCAGTGGCGTAGCTGCCATTGACGCTAAAATGCCCGGGCCTACGCATCAATTTGACAACAACAAAAAATGATTTGTTAATTTTTCATTTTATCATGCATGATTTTATAGCTAGAACCACCCATAAATGTAACCTAAAAAGCCTCAAAACCCATGAGCTTCTGGAGGCTTGACCCCCTGGGTCCCCACCAGGGCCTTGCCCTGAACCCACTAGGGACCTTAAGACGGCCCCCAAACCATTCTGGATTTGTCACTGTGCATACACTTCACTTCAAGGCTAACTATGCCACTGATATCACAATTAAAAGTTCTCAAATAGTGGTCACTGCAAATGCCAGATAAACTGAATGTGTCTTGTTTGGTTCAAAAAGAAAACTAAAAAGATCAATGTTCATGATTTTCAGATAATTACCCAGGGTCCACTGTTGACATGCATGGATATACCACAACTAGTCTATATACAAACACTCCAATCAAAATACATACAACTGACTCCCTATAAACAGGGACAGGTAAATCAGTGACCACTAGTACAAACAGTACTAAGGTCATACAAAGGTTCTGTTTACAGGTAGATCTCCACACCTGGGATAAGTATAATACATGTATGTATGAATAAGCATTTAGGACATGTATATGAGTTGGCCTAACATGTATGGATACAAGTTAACGATTACATTTTGTTAATGTATCACTCTTGGTAGTCTTAAGTCTTGGTGATGAGTGCATGGACTTCTTCTAATGCTGCAACCTTTGACATGATAGTACAAAACACCATGTATCTGAATCATGTCGTTACAAAACAAGGATAACATTAAATACGACAAATGAAACATTTACAGATCTAGGCTTTGTGTGGCTCTGATACCGTACCCGAGAACAACGTTCCAATTGTTAAAGGGAATTATTTTTTATATAGAGTTTTAGCAATATGGATTCCATACTGATAGCCCATTGACACAGATGATATGCTAGTATTTAAATGTATAATGATCAATGAGTACTAGTATTTAGGGAGCAGAAAGAGTAATGGGGAAAGACAAGAAAATGGAGGGGAAAAGAGAAATGGTGGGGGAAAGGAGGAAGATAGAGAAAGAAGAGGGGAAGGGAGAAAGTCAAGAGAAAGAAGAGAGAAAGAAGAGGGGAAGGGAGAAAGGCAAGGGGGAGATGAGAGAAAGAAGAAGGGAAAGGAGGAAATCAAGAGAGATAAGAGAGAAAGAAGAGGGGAAGGGGATAAATTGATTGCAACGACAATTGATGTCCACTGATAATCAAAATGTTGACTGTGTGAAATCCGAGGAACACTTCTACTTTCTTACAATTAAGTTGTCTTACAAAGCAAAATGTCATGAATGCTTGTTTATCTTCATGTTTGTATATAGCTTCTACAATTAAAAACAAACACACAAACAAAAAAACAGAAAAAATAATTGATCTAATAATCTCACAACAATTACAAACTTTGAACTTACTTAACTCTTAATTCAGTTATATCTTAAACCTTACTTTACACCGGATGAAACTATAATGTCTTTCCACTTATACGGATCATAAAACTCGGCACGGAATTCTTTAGCGAAGTCTGCATATGTCCAGTTTGGTGGGTAGAATTTCTTCATGTACTCCACCACATTTGGTTGTGGTTGTCCTTTCCAGAACCACCAAAACCACTCACTAGTACAGGAAGGCACAGTGTAAACTCCCCAGTTAATGAACATGCCGACTTTGGCATCGTCGTACCACCCAGGAATTGGGCGCGAGTCAATGCTCTCCCATGTGGGTTGATAATTTTGACAAATTGTTAGTGAAATTATATTGAATAATAACACAAGTATCCCACAAATATTTAATGTGGACATCACGAGAGTACTGTATCAAATGACGAGATAAAGGAGGGTCATAAGGTCTTATAGGCAACGATAAACACCACACACACACACACACAGCTTAAATATAAAAGAAATATTGTCTTTCAGTATTTGAAGGTGAATGAGATGTATACACAAAACCTCTTCACACCAACATATTGAATAGAATGCATCAGCACCATGAAAAATATGCTGATGTGATGAAGAGACTCCATCTTCAAAAACTGAAAGACGTTTCTTGTATTAACATTTTGATTGTATTTACTGTTATATAAATTTACATAAACTTTTTCTTTACAAACAGTAATGATTGCCATTCTCTCATGAATGCGATGCAAAAAACTGTGCTGTGTATGAACCTTTATAAATATAGAACATCTGATTAATGCATTGGAATTCTGACAGAAATGAAAGTTAAGAATGTATTAATATATTTATTAAAAAAAAATGAACTCAATTTTTGAAAATATATGAGAGTATGATCTACAAAGCTTCATGCTGGCAAACTTTTCAGGAAGCACTTCATAAAGTTTGCACACATGAAGTGTTGCAGTTCATACCTCTTGTATATATAAACTTATTTCTTAAACAGATGTCATTTACTGACTGCACTATGTTTTATAACTCAGCATTTGAAAAACAATAAGCATTGATCACTTTTTGAAATTTTCCACTGTCATGATAATCAATAATACTGAAATTAGTCACAAGGTGTTTTGATTGTGATGTTCCAGTTTCTATTATTTTTTAAAATCCCTACGCAAACTGTGAAAATAGTCCAAGTTTTAATTTCTAACAATATAAAAGATAAAAAAAGAGGCCATGGCTATTTTGGACTCACCCTAGAATCTGAAACGTAAGGTTGCAAATTTACGAATTCGATACATTTCTTTCTACTTTTTCTAACTATGCAATGCCATTTAGTTTTTATATGGCATCAGCAAAATATCAAAGAAAAAGTTTTTCAAATAATACACACAATAATCACTATAATAATTTTGGCCCCACCTGGAACCAAGACCCCTATCATGAAATTTACAATTTTGATAAAGGGCTGCCTTCTCCTTCTCAATAACTATTTACTTTCAATTCAGTATCAGTAGTGTTAAAGAAGATATGCTATTTAAATGTTTTACACATAAAAACTATATACCAAGTTTGCTCCAGTTTGGAATCAGAACCTTTCATACTCTGATAATCATGAAACTTAAAATATTGATAAAAGCCTAGCTTCCCGACTGCTCTATATTAAAACTATAAATGTATGTAATTTTTCTTACAGATGTGCTGTTGTAGTAAAAGATTTTTGAAAATTGGTCAAGGTTTGGTGCAGAGTCAAGCCTGAAATTTACAATTTACATCCCCCTTGTCCCATAGATGCCAAAACCTCTAACCCTAGGACCCTGAAATTTACAATTTTCATAAATAGCTTCCTGCTCTTCTAAATTTAGTACCAATTAATTGCATTAGAGAAGACGTTATTTAAATGTTTTATACATTAACACTATATATCAGTATATACCAAGTTTAGCCTTGCCATGGGGTCAGAACCTCTACCCAAGGGATCAGGAAATTTGACAATTTTGGTAGTCCTAAGCCTTCCTGCTCTATGTACTATGCATTTACATTTTATAGTGTGGTTGTAGGGAAGATTTTTGAATGTGTGTGTGTGTGTGTGTAAGTCAGTAACTTTAATATTTTCTTTCCCGACTCTTAATTGCACAATTGCTTCAGTTAAAATTTCATAGTATATAGATCCAATATACATGTATCCAAGACCTTCTTAGTTTAATAATAATCCGACGAGAGTTAATATTGATCTGGGACTAATATACATGTACTTAGCTGATTAAAGAGAAGAAAAAAACCCACACTTTTAAATCTACCATAAACCTTGCCTTGCACCGGACGCTAAAATAACCTCTTTCCATTTATTTGCATCGTAAAACTCCGCTCGAAACTGCTTTGCAAAATCGCCGTAGGTGAAATTCGGTGGGTAAAATTTTTTCATGTACTTCACAACGTCGCCCAGGGGTTGTCCTTTCCAGTACCACCAAAACCATTCGCTGTGTACCCCTGGGACGGAGTACACCCCCCAGGTAATGAACATTCCTATTTTGGCATCGTCGTACCACTCCGGAATGGGTCTGGAGTCTATACTTTCCCATGTTGGTTTGTATCTTTGACATCGAATTGTTAAAACACAGAGTAAAATAACAAGCAGTATCAGTCTGAAAATGAAATTCATTGAGTCTGTTATTAAAGCCTTAAGGAAGCTGGTTATTCCACAACAACGATTGATTAAAGGGAACCAGTCTACAGTACTGTGTGTATCGTGTATGTGGGGAGATTGTCAACAATGTGAATGTTACAAAACGGGTACCTGAAGTGGATTTTAAGTATATAGCTCACTCTTTGCCGACTATTGAAAACAATTTATGAAGGCGATCAGTGGGGAAATCAAATGCTTGAGATAACTAACTGGTTCTAATGTATTTATTAATTGTTATTAATTGTTTTGTTTCAATGGGTAGGAAGAGTGGTGGTGGTGGGGGGTATTTTCTTCAGAGAAATGGCAAAAGCCAAAGTTTGGGTCCATGATCCCCCCCCCCCCTTCCGAAGAACCTGCATGAGTTGATTTAAATATTTTTTGTGGAAAAATCCTTTTAAAAAATACTCTCACTGGATATTATAAAATCCACTTTTCAGGTGTCTGTGGTAAAGAGGGGGTGGGGGTATTTTTGAAAATTTTGAGTCGGCGTGGCCCTGCTGGTTCAGCTGTTGAGATTTTTTTTTGATTTTTTTTTTTTCAATCTTCATTTTCCCATGAATTAAAAATTTTGATCTCCTTAAACACTGTGCCCCAATCTAGTCGTATAAGGTTATGATATAACCTTGATATAATGTCAAAGATTTAAAAAAAAAAGAAAGAAAGAAAGAAAGAAAGAAAAGAAAACAAAGAAAGAAAAGAAAACAAAGAAAGAAAAGAAAACAAAGAAAGAAAAGAAAAAAAAAACATACATGGTATGAAATGTAAGGTCTTGCCGAAAGAAATCTACATGTACAAAATATGATATTGCCTAGCATTTAACTTTTCTTTAAAGTAGCCCAAAATCCAAGGTCAAGGTTATAAAGTCAAATTTCACATTTGTGGTACCAAAATAAAAGTTTCAGTTGAAGTTTCAAAATTTGGTTGATTGGTTGGTTATATATTGTTTAACGTCCCGTTTGAAGATTTTTCACCCATATGGAAACGCCACCATTGCTGGTGAAGGACTGCAAAACTTGGGCCTATGTTCGGCGCTTACGGCCTTTGAGCAGGGAGGGATCTTTATCGTGCCACACCTGCTGTGACATGGGACCTCGGTTTTTACGTTCTCATCCGAAGGGCCTCCCCATGTAATCTCCTCTTATGACAAGCAAGGGCGACTGAGGACCTATTCTAGCCCGTATCCCCACGGGATTTTTTTAAAATTTGGTTCAAACTTCAAGGCCAAGGTCACATGTTCAAACATCATGGCATCAAATGAATTTATTTATGGTCCTGTTAATCTTGAAAAGAATTTTTGTTTTAATTTCCTGTTCATGTATAATCCTATATCAAACACCTGTGTGTGCAAAGAATAGGTCCTCTGCCAACCCCCTTGCCTAAATGCTATTAATTGTTTATTATACCGAATCAACAAGGCTTCAATTAGAACATTTTATTTTTTTTTTTTTCCAGAATGACAATACAGAACTGTTGATTTCTCTGTGTTCTCTGCATCTATAGATTGCAACAAATCGTTTATTTCGTCTCCAGTAGGAACATGAAATCTTTCATTTCCAGTCATTGTTTTGACGTCTGCAACATTCAGAAATTTTCGCACTCAGAAGTTTTCGTTCAGAGAACAATAACTCTTACAGGAAATTGCGCGCGCGGATCCGAAGGGGTGGAATATGATGTTAAAAAGTGACGACAGGACAATATGAAGATTTATGGCCCGGTCACGTGAATGTCATGAACCAATCAGATTATTTGCTGTATAGAATAATTATACTGAGGTATAATAAAAATATATCACACTGAATGAACATCATTAATCGCAGATATGAACGTTTTAATTCACAAAAAATCATTAAAATTGAAAGCAGCCAAGCAGTTTCTCTGGACACGTGATGTCAGACTACACTCTACACAGAGGCAAGGCGTTGTACATGTCCAATCATGTATAGATCTACAAACATGACAAAAAGCAGGATAAAATTATACTCATGTCTTATGATCATTTGCATTACGTAATCAAGAGGGTCAGGGGTCAAGATTCTGTAAACACGTTGCTGCCCTCTACAATACGTGGGCCATAGGCATGTGTTTCTAACAGAAACTTAATATTCTAACTTGAAATAAAATTGTGCAGTGTTATAAATGTTGGGGTTTTTTTAAATCTTGAAACGTGCAAATATTCCATCACTGTTCGTTATCTTCACTTTTTCATTCAAGTAATGATATATTAACTTATAATGGATATATATTAAATATTTGTATGTAGTAATGACCTTTAACCTCAGAATTAAGAGTCATCCTTGTACATTTGATCTGAACCCTAAGTTCATATTTAACAGGGAACATATATGTAATCTGGCCTAGATAATAACGTTTAAGTTTCATACCATAAGATTGATGATCACAAGCTTAAATCCCAGTTTTTATTTCTGAAGCTGTGCAACTTCACAAATGTTGTTCATTAAGATATAAACAACAGCATATTACCTAATTTGTTGAGAGATGCCGAGGTGAATTACACAGAATATGTTGTCCTGTAACCATGTATAGATTAGACTGTTTTGTTTTTTTTGTTTTTTTTTTATTTTGTTTTGTGTTTTCGTTTGTTTTTCGTTTTGTTTTGTTTTTTGGTTTTTTTTATCAAGAACATCAAAAACTGTTTTTCACTACGAAAGCCGGATAAGCTCATTTTTGAAAATGTTAAAAAAAAGTCTAACTCCTTATAACGAGTTAGTATCTCCTAATAACGTATTAATCGTATACCGAGTCTGTATCTCCTTATAACGTGTTAATTATCTCGTTATAACGAGTTAATCGTATATCGAGTCTGTATCTTCTTATAACGTGTTAATTGTCTCGTTATAACGAGTTAATCGTATACCAAGTTTGCATCCATGGAAACGCTAAATTAAAAGAGTCTCAAAAATTCAACATAATAAAAATTATTAAAATGATCAAATCGCCAAAAATGAGGTCAAAGACTCATTCATTATATCGGGTGTGGAAATAGAAAAGTCTCCCTGAGTGGACAAGATTCACCGTCTGGTGATTACATGTATATATATAAAAAAAAAAAAAATCTCTGGATTATAGACGATTAGTTTACGATGACTATTATGTGACACTATCAGTCATCCTTAAGATGATGAGAAAATGTTCATTTCTTACTCCAAACAGCTGAATATGCGAAGATATTTTCTTGAATTCATTAAAAAAAAAGTTATTCATAGTGTTAATAACTAGTCGAATTGTGCAAGTATGGTTTGTCATTCTTTTTATAGTTAAATTGGTATTTGAGATGTGTCTAATGTTTATCAACCAATATATGATGTAATCATTCGTGAAGACATACCAGGCAGATATTTGATATTTGTCTGCCACAGAAAAGTACTATTATATGTCCAGGCACATAGCATTGTTTTTCAAAAAAGGGGGGGGGGGGGGGCAGCCGGAGAGGTTGGAAGTTGACATGTCTAGTATTCTTGACAGGCATGAAAAATAACTTAACCTATCTTTAACATCCCAATTCGTACGTGGGTGGGTTGTTGGGGATTCAGAATCTTTATCAGCCCCCCCCCCCCCCCCCCCCCCCCCCATTTTTAAATCGGGGAAGGGCGCTCATCTTTTGTTACAGGGCTTAATTCATTTCATAACTTTCAAGCTCCCAGTCTTCTCATTCACTACTACTATCAAAACTACTTAGGGAGGGCAGCCACCAAATATAGCTTTATTTGCGTATGAAAATAACATATAATGTTCATTGTCAAAAAAGACCCCTCCCCCACCTTCCTAATTCTGCGTGCCCGATTTTGAATTCAAAATTTTTCTAGCCTACCTAGCCCCCAGCTTAACTTGGTTTTATATCTGCTGTATATATATATATATATATATATATATATATATATATATATATATATATATATAGACCACGGAAAATCCCTACAGAAAAACCAACATTTATTCAAATATCAACGTGTGTATAGCTTTGGAACAACTTCAGACACGTATCAGTTTTTTTTCAAATTCATATACGTTGATGAGTTTGAAACATACGTGCATTTTCAAAAACAAAAATAAGTATGAAAATGGAGTTCAGAGCTATACAAGTCAATTACTTCGAAGTTCAATTTCTTTCACTGGTGATTTTTTTTTTTTATTTATTTATGTACATGTACATCATAGCTACAACTTGTTTTAGAATTGATCTTAGGACACACCACAGGCAATTATATCGCTTGGATTCGAATTTACTATTAAAGAGTACTTAATAGTAAAATCGAATCCAAGCAATGTAATTGCCTATGGGACATACTGAACGTTTGTAACATTTTCTTAAAATTTTTTATCATCTCAATACGAAGAGTTCTAGTAAAATAGGTTTATATTTTGTAATGTAGTAATATTACTAAACTATTTACATCGCCCTGGATAGCTGAGTGGTTAGATCACCCAACTTGTAATGGAAGGGTTCTGGGTTTGATACCCAATTGTTCCAAAGACTTTCCTTCCTTACTGCAGTATGCCCATTTATACACTAGAGCTGAATTTACATTTTCACTTGCAACAACCAGAAACTATCAAAATATGCCAACACTAAAACAGACATGGCAACACACTCCATTTTTTGTTTTTAATTTATTGTACAAACGAGATAAAATGCAGGTGAACTGTACGTGAAGTTTCACGAAAAATTATATAGCCGCGCATGTCTTTAAATGTCGGGAACAAGAGAAGAGGCCCTGAAACATTTCCGTAAGTTACTTTGTCAAATTGAGTTCATTTATCTTGTCACAATGAGTTAGTTATCTCATTATTTTTAATCGAGATACATAAAAGGAAATTTGATATAAATTGGTTTCAAGAAAGTACAACATCTTAAAAACTTTCATTAATGATGAAGGTTAGACTCGGAATGCTAGTCTCAGCAAGTTCAATTGTGTAACTTATCCAACCAAAAATTCTTATTCTGATGCATATCTAGGGCCATGTTCAGTCCTTATTCCTGAAGAGATTTTGGGTCTGGCTTACACACAGTTAATAATAAGACCGATAATCTAATCCAATGAATGATTTATTCATGTATTGAAATTATGTTATAACATACCTTGCATATGAACATATTTATGATGGATATACATGATTGCAATCAGTAAATTTGACATTAGTCATGGTGATGTGTGGCACATGATATCTGTTTCATGAAAAATGTAGATCTCGATCTCTCTCTCTCCCCCCTTTACAATGGGGTACATGTACCAATGCAAAGAAGTACACTTAACAAAAGGCCCACAGGCTTTATTGGTCACCCGTGTAGTAGTTAAAAGTATCCCTAGCCCAAAGGGATATCAAATCTTAGTTAATTTTCCTGTTCTGCATATCTAAGATAAATTCTTATATTCAGCAGCAGTATGAAACACAAAATACCCCTGAAAATGTCCAAGCTGATGAAAGATATCGTATACATGTAATATATGTTATATTAACACATGACTATTTTGGACTCGTCCTAGAGTCAGAACGCTGGTGTTGCTAAATTAACAATTTTGGTACAGCCCTTTCTGCTTTTTCTATATATACATTTATACAATATCAGCAAAATCAAAATTAAAGATGTCTTCTTTGAAGGCATAAAGACTATAATTGCTATGATAATTTTGGCTCCACCCTGGAACCAAAACCCTTTACCATCGGATCATGATATTTACAATTTTGGTAGAGGCCTTCCTATTTTACATCCCTATGTATTTAGTTTTTCTACAGATGTGAAGTTACAGAGATGAGCAGTTTCAAAAAATGGTCAATTTTTTGCCTCTGGGGCAGGAGTCCTGAAAATTACAACTTTCTATCCCCTTTGTCCCAAAGATGCTTCATAACCAATTTGAGGACAATTGGATTGGTAGTTATCAAGAAGTTAAAAAGTTCAATTGTTTAATGCAATAGTTCACCCAAGTGACCTAACAATCAACAAGACAAAAGAATGGCTGTTATGACAAGATGCAAAATCCCACACCCATAAAAAATTTCCACTGGAATACGTGTTGCCACAGAAATACATTTAGATTGTTAAAAATGATTGATTTAAAGACACAAACGCATTACTGACACCTCAAATTGAAACAAACCTTTTCTGTATTCAGAAAGTGGAGTCATAAATATACATGTGATTTGAAAAATTGTCTATTTTATTGTTTTTATCTACCATTAGCCATTTGCATGTCAGGTTTAACAAGTATATGTTTAGTGCAAGAAGAAAGATATCTTTAACAATAATGTTTAACCCTTCTCCATAATCAAAATTTTGTTACTTTAGATATTTCCTTTCTATATCAATGAACTTTGAACTGTGCAATTAAGATTTAAAACATGAATGCAAAAAAGAAAAATGCTTCAAACATACTGTTAAACAAAATCTGACTGGCTGCATGTCAAGTCAAATTCATACTTTAGTTAAAAGTGGAAAAACACCTCGCTTAGTTTCTCGTATGTATATCAAAAGTCAAAGCAATCCATTTAATTACACCTCCATGCGATGCTTAATTGGTGAGAAACTACTGCGCTTCCATACAGAAGTGTCGCCTAGAGCTGCCACATTATAACAAGGTACTATAGACAGTCAATAAACAGACACCCCAAACTGTTACATGGCTCCACTTTCAAAGAAAGAAGAAAAAAAAAACCTCCCCCCAACAACAACCCCAAAAACTGAAGGTTCAAAAACATATCACCGATTAATCAAATAGCTGCTATAATATGTATTGTGGTAATTTTTCTTGTACGGGTCTGGTAAATATCACAAATGTTCCGTAACACGCCACAGTCACATGGAAGAATATCTGCACATTATTTCTGAGTTCCCACAAATACAGCTGACATAAACACACACTACCCAGCGTTGCACAGGCTAATGGCTTCCTCTGTTTACGGGGATAACACATTAAGTACACCTGAAAAATCAGGGTGAAAAAATTGCTTATCAGTCATTTCATCAAAATTACAAGCTTTTATCAGTCTGTAGATATTATATAAATCAGTCAAAATGTTCATCCAAGCCACAAGCCTTCATCTTTAAATTAATCAGCAACATTTATTAGCTCACCTGAGCTAGAAGTTCAAGTGAGAATTTATACCGACAAGAGTTTACATAGGTGATCTAATAAAAGTGAATTACTATGCATTTAGTTTTTCTACAAATGTCGAGTTTTAAAGATTTTTGAAAATTGGTCACTTTTTAACAGTTTTGGCCCTGTCCCTAAGGCTTCAGGGGGCCAGGAGTCCTGAAATTTACAATTTATGTCCACCTTGTCCCAAAGATGCTTCACACCAAATATCAAAAGGATTGAAAAAGTAGTTATCAAGAAGAAGTTAAAAATATTTAATTGTTAACACATCTAATCATTGACCATTTTGGCCCTAAACTCAAACTAAAACCCCTTACCCTGGAATCATGAAATTTACAATTTCATTCTAAATATCAATTTATGCTTCAATGTAGTATCAAAAGCATTAAAAATGTTTTTTAAATGTTTTACCCACAAATACTATATACCAAGTTTGGCCCTTCCCTGTGGTCAGAACCTCAACCCCTTGGATCATGAAATTTGCTGTTTTGGTAGAGGGCTTCCTGCTCTACATTACAATGCATTTAGTTTTTCTTACAAATGTGCAGTTCTAGAGATGAAGATTTCTGAAAATTAGTCACTTTTTGGAAGTTTAGCCCCATCCCTAGGGCCCAAAGAGTCCTGAAATTTACAATTTCTGTCATCTAATCTAATATGCTTCATACCAAATTTGAAAAGAATTGGAATGATAGTTATCAAGAAGTTTAAAATGTTCAACTGTTAATGCACGACGGACGGGGACAGATGCAGACCAATTGCAATAGGTCACCTGAGTTTACTCAGGTGACCTAAAAAAGAATATAAATGTCCAAGTAGTGTGTTACACAGGGATTTTATAAAACAACTCATACTACAAACATAGATACTCCTTAAATAAATACCTCTATATTAAACTTGATCTTACCTGGAATAGCAAAAGAAAACTGCAAAATATAAAACTAGCTGCATTCTGATAATGGTCCCTGGAAAAGTCCTATGGAAAAAATAATTTAAAAAAGGCTTAAAAACACCAACATGTACTCTGAATTGAAGAAAACATCAGTGCTAATTTCTTTGCTCAGATGGTTAAGTATTTAAGAAAATATATCCTTGTGATGACCAATAAGAGTATGACTCACTTCTATGTGTGCCTCATTTATAACTGCAATTCCCTTGGTAAAATTCAACATGGCACACAATGAGTTCAGACATATTGACACAACCACCAGTAAATTTATTGGAAGGTAATTTCCATATCGCTTTGGAATGGCTGAAATTAAAATAAATTCAATCAGCTATTTAAAAGTCTTTGTTTGTACATATTTAAGGACATTTAACACATTAAAAAAAAGGGAGTCATTATAGTACAAACAAATAGTTATAATGACAAATATATCACAACCAAATCATTTAAAATTTCCTAAATAATTCAAACAAGAGGCCCATGGACTAAATCACTAACATGAGCTACTAATATAGGGGATTAGAGGATATGAATCGTCTGCCATATTCTGTCAGGATCAGAGATGCCACAATAAGGTAATGCATGAATAATGTTCCTTGTGTTATTTGACATGGTTTGGGGATTTACCTTAATATTTCAAACAAGAGGCCCATGGACTAAATCACTAACATGAGGTACTAAATTTTATCATATACAGTAACAGTGGTATAAACAACCATGAATCTAAATTAATGAGAAATCTGATACTAGATGAGGATGTTTGCATTATGAATTTCACACCCCCCCCCCCCCCAAAAAAAAACCCTTCCATTGAAGTTCTTGGAAATACATTCACAATTTCCCTATATATTCAGATGTAAAACTTCAAACCCCCTGTTGTGGCCCCATCCTTGGTCCTAGTGTCATGGTGTGTACACACTTGAATCTACCCTTTATGAGAATGTTTTCTTGTCAGTTTTAACAAATTGAACTACTGTTGTTCTCTCCATTTTTGTGGCCCTGCACTACTTCCAAAGGTCAAGTGTATATTTTAAATATTGGTTCAGTACAAAGTATGATATTTTCAAAATGCAGAGTAAAACCACAACAGGAATTTTCAAACAAAAAATCAGGGTACACTGTGTTTCATGTCAATAATAATCAAGTTACACTAAGTCTTATGTCAATAATAATCAAGATACTGTGTCTCAAGTCAATAATAATCAAGTTATTGTGTCTCAAGTCAATAATAATCAAGTTACACTGTGTCTCAGGTCAATAATATTCAAGTTACTGTGTCTCAAGTCAATAATAATCAAGTTACACTGTGTCTCAGGTCAATAAATCAAGTTACATAGTGTCTCAAATTCATGTACATATCACTAAATATATTAATTATAACTTTTTTTTCTGTTTTCTGAAATAAATTCTCCATGCAAGTACAAAATTTCATTGTTTTCATCATTAAATATCCATATCGGTTTTTCAGAAGTTGTTACAAAAGAAAAATTTTAATTGATTTTTGACATAGTTTCCATTAAATGCAATCTTATTTCAGAAAAAAAGAAACCCAGTAAAAAATGAAGTTCATCTCTCACCTCCTGCATATTGCATTGAGAGCATAAACTAAATTCAGAAGGATGTCCTGGGTATCTTCCCTTTTTAAAATATCAATATTAATAATTAAGTTTGAGATAATGAGGTTTAACTGTGTTTAGTTGCTGAGCAGAAATTCAAAGTTTAGTTATGCTTTTTCTCTGATCAAAATTATTAACAATGGAGAGATAGTGTTTTCTTCCAAAGTTTGAATGTAATATAATCTTAATTTGTCATCTTGCTATTTTTTTTTTTTTTTAACATGAGGATGCTTTTATTTTTTATTACACATATTGCTTCCTAGTCGACATTAACCTGATTTTGAAAAAAAAAAAATTTCCTTTATAATCCTGTAGTAATTTAAAACCGCTATTGTGGCCACAGGAAGGACTTGTGCTCTCATACAAAATTCGGCATTTTCTGGTTCAGAGGTTCCTGAGGAAAAGCTTTAAACACCACAAACAATTTCTTACATTCTCTTCTCTTGGATTGATTGATTGATTATTTATTGCTTTCTGCCACACTCAACAATTTTTCAGTTATCTGGTGGCTTCCAGTTTTTGTTGGTGGAGGAGAGAACCCAGATACAATGTACTTGGGAAGAGACCACCGACCTTCCGCAAGTAAACTGGCAAACTTGCTCACATAACACCATCGCCGAGATTCGAACATGCGCCGACAGAGGTAAGAGGCTTTGTGATTTTGAGCCCGAACCACTCGGCCACGGAGGCCCCTTCTTCTCTTGGAGAGGTGCATAATCTTTAATTTGAAAAATGTTGATTTCTTTTATTCAACTGTGCTTTGTGGTATGTTTTTAAAAAAAATAATTTCATGTATAACAAAAATATTTTCATGTATACCAAAAATATCTTCATGTATTACAATGTCCATCTATCAAAAATCTTGATGTGTAGGAGCTAAATGAATGCCCCAACCCAAAGGCCATAACTTTGCCAAACGTTTTCCACCTTGACCCATATAAGTATGTGACCTGCACAATTTCGTGCTACATCTATATCCCACTTCAATTCAAAATGTCTATGTATTACTGAAATAATGAACAGAAACTATGAGTTGTTTGAAATTTTCTAAGTCCAAGGGCACAACTATGTCAGAATTTTTCAATCAGAACCAAACAAAATCTTGACCTGAATATTCCAATGATATACACGAATTTATAAACTAAATATATTGAGTATATGTATCTGTAGCCAAGATAATAAACAGAAATTGAACTAGAAAACTGGCAATTCTGAAAGGGCCCCACAATGAATATACAGCCATTAGATGCTCTTCCACTGAACTATGTGTATCTGGTCTGGTAGTTGAATTGGCATGGTTGGTACCTCCACCCTTAATATTTTTTTTCTGGACTTTAAGATATCATGTGCCATAGAAAGTGTTGTATCTTATTGATATTTTTAAAGATCTTAGTCTCATTGCTGCATTGAAAAAAAACTATAAATCTGAAAATCCAAAGGAGTCTTCTTCTTCCTAATCTTCACATTACTTTCACATTCTATGAAAATCTTTTCAAGTAATCTCCAGCCCTGTGGGGATCCGGGTTGTTAGAATAGATCCTCAGTACCACTTGCTTGTCGTAAGAGGCGACTAAATGAGGCGGTCCTTCGGATGAGACCACAAAAACCGAGGCCCCGTATCACAGTAGGTGTGGCACGTTAAAGATCCCTCCTTGCTCAAAGGCCATAAGCGCCGAGCATAAGCCTAAATTTTGCAGCCCTTCACCAGTAATGGTGACATCTCCATGTGAGTAAAAAATTCTCAATATTTAATCAATCAAGTAATCTCCCATTACTTCAGGTAGAGAATGACATAAAGAAATTCAAAGTCCCACAACTCTGTGAGGACATAGCCAATAAATAAGAAAATTAAATGGGGTCTTCTTCTGCCTCATCCAAGTATTATGTATAAACTTGATGAAAATTTTCTCAATGTTATAATAGAATGATGGAAGGATGGAATGACAGAAGGATGGAAAAGGGAAAATTACATGAAAATAATATATCCCTTCAATGACTTTATACCTAGTGTAAAATGAGTCTGGGAGTCTGTGGAATTGACAGATGCCCCTCCCCCTGGACGGAGTTCCTCTGGTGTGATCATGTGAGGAGGACGAAGCCTTATTTCCTCTTGTAGTTGCGAGAAGTTTAATTTGCTGGTCATTGAACGAGCACTATTGTACCGATGCTTAATCCTCTGCAGGGTCGTGTCTAGAATAGAAATGTGCACACCCATTTATTGCATAAGTGTTTATGATATGACACTTCAACAAGTGACCCCAAACATACAGAATGAACATGTTAACTATGGACAAAGGACAGAATATATATGAAAAAAAAATTATTGATGAAAATACTCGAAGACATGCTTTAAGCATATTAATACTTCCTGAAACCAGCTTCATGAATGGATGCTGGCATGAAATCTAGGAATAACTTTATAATATATAGATATATATGGCAGTTAGCTTTTCCTGGTTAAACATGTACAAGATTTAAAAGCTTCATCTCTCACCAAACTGAATAAGAGCGTAAGGTCTAGTTACAGATTCCACATGCTCCCTCTCATTGCTCTGTAGAAATTCCTTCTGAACCTCGTCGAGGAAGGCAAAGGCTAATACGCTTGGATAGTTACTGTCACAAATGACTAAGTACGTCAAGTTCAGGGCGGATATCATGCTGAAAATAAGTTCACACAAAGCACATTTACAATGTAAAGGCACATTTTTATCTCCTGTACTTATTTTCGCAGGTCTGTGGTCACATAAAATTTCATAAAAGTGGATATAAAGTATGTGAACTAATTTCATGTAAGCCATACACAACTCAGCAGAATTTCGTACTTGTGGACCAAGCCAAAAATAGTATCAAAAAATGGTACATACATGTAATACACCCGTGGCCAGCTTATATTGTGTTTTTCTTAAGCCATGAATTGTAGAATTTTGCTTCAGGTAGTATCAGCCATCATCAGACTGTGACATACTTTATTTGCATTGTATAAATAAAAGGTTCTAGCTTAAATACTGTGACAGGAGGTCGACAGACAAACCAAGAGGTTTGTGTGTAAAATATTTTCCCAATTTTGATGAAGTTCAACAACCTATAAATATTTTAAACATCAAAGAAAATTAAAATTTGTTGAGAATCAACAAAGAATTACATAATAAAATATGAAGAGTTAAAAGGACAAATCATGACCTTTATTCAGTATAATATTTCCTCAAAACAGACTAAGTTCAACACACTGTGATTTTCTCATAAACTGAAGAAAATCACACCTCTTGCCACATGCACATCTTCAATACCCATAGAAGTACTCTTTAAAACAAGAAGGTCCTCACTTGAAAAGTGTTCACTGGACAAATAATGTACCCTCCATATAACATTGATTTTCAAACAGAGTGGCAAAACTCCCGCAAGAGGTCAAATGGATCAAAACTGCAGCATTGTCTAGAGTGGCCTCCAAGGAAGCTACATAGCAAGTTTTAGCTCAATATGTGACAGAGAAATGAAAATAAAAACAGTAGACCCCAAACGAACAGACATCGCTGTACTAAAATACATTCCGTCTAAAGGCGGGTGTATAAAACTCATAATTCATGAAATGATGACTCCATGGAATTGAATATGTTTACAGTATTTTATACTATAGTAGCAAATTTAAGAAAACATAGCAACTTATGATGAAGCAGATATTTGCTGGGCAAGAAGTAAGACAAATGAAATTCGACCAGTTGGGTCACTGAAAAGTAAAGGATAATTCTTACAAACTACTTGTAAGCACTAAGTTTTTAAATGACAACCTATGCAAGGAATGCTAGCGTACAATGTTGGATGAGTCACAGGTATATAATCAAGAAATAATTTCCTTTTATCAGATTTGTTGGAAAATAATCCCTGAGACCCAGAAATTTTGTTGAAATACAAAAAAAAAAAAACACAACCCTAACATGAAAGCAAGATTTTAATCTTTTTAACAATGCAATAACTATCATGAACAAAAACACATGATTTTAATCATCAATATTATATTCTACCAGGTCACTGATTAAAACATATTAGTCGTGACTCTTTTAGTCTCATTACGTAGACCTGCTCATCTGACTTACTGAATTGTAAACTGGTCAATAACATAGGTCGCACGATCTGGAATCCGAGAACTAATTCTGGCCAGCAGCTTGGCTTGGTTAAAACTTTTCTTCAGTTCCTCGGGGTCACTGCATGTCCTGGCATCTGTGTTGGCAGTGAGTAGAAGACCGTCACTTGTCCGGCTGATCAGTATGTTGTGAACAGACATTCCTATTGCTGTAAATGAATGGTAAGATTAATATAGCAACAAGACATGTTTGTGAAACACTGATGCTCCCAGATTACAACAAAGTGAAACTGTAAGACATTGTAGTTTGTTTTTGTTTTTTTAATTTTCCAAAAATTAGGTCAATGTCACCATATCTAGTGTCATTGAAAAGGTCTTCTCACAAAAAAATGCATATCCTAAATATAAAAGGCAGTGCCTCTTATGATTTGAAAGAAGGTTTATATTTGAATTTTCTAAAAGGAGGTCAAAGGTCAATGTTGGGTACCAAGTCAAAATGTTGGTGTCAATGGAAAGGCCTTGCCTCAAAAGAAATACACATTCTAAATATGAAAGCTCTACCTCTTATGGTGTAAAAGATCTGACCAAGGTTAAAAGTTTTTTGCCACAAACAGACATACAAGCCAAAAAATTGATGACCCCCTGAATCTTTGATTCTGGGGGCATAAAAAGCTCTCAGCCTCATCGCCAATATCAATACATACCTCATTACAGCTGCCTCTGTACATAACATTTACCTTACAATTATTTTTTAACTTGTAAAACACAATATGATTAGTTCATTTTGAATTTACATGTATCAAAATGCACTGATTAGATGTTAAGTGTACCAGATGGCATCTTGTAATTAATTTAGTTCCTCTGTTTCCATTTTTGTTTTAAATAAATGTAAATAACATTCTAATTATTATTTTTTTTTGGGGGGGGGGGGGGGGAGAAAAAAAAACATTCCCAGAAGTACCTCATCAAAAATGACAGAGATCTTGCAGAGAGCTTTCAGCTCAAGTGAGCAAAAATGGGGGATCAAAAATTTAGAAATTCATTTACTATTATGTGAATACTAAAATACATGTATTTAATTACTGGATTCATTTAATTTGAATAGAGATTCTTGATGATTTTTATTATCCTACTGTGCAATTTTCAGTTCAATACAGATTTTTCTTTTTTGTCTTCATTCCACTGATAAAGGCTATGTAAGACATGGATATATGGGAAAGATGAAGGGTTTAAACTCACCACTCTTGCAGGACTTGGTAGAAAATAACATATTTGTCTATTTGTACACACTTCCAGTTGTAAAATACTAAAATGTCTATAGTTTTAGCTGGACCCTTAAAAATGCATGGGCGCAGAACCCACTTCCTTGGAGAAAATTTCTAGATCCACTCATACACTGAACAGTTTGTATCATAGCTACATTCTAACAGTAGCTCCATCACAAAGTAAGTTAGAACAATATAAGCTTAATATGAGCATTAAACTATTTGTTTTGCTGTCTCTATATTTACCACTTTGACAGCCATCTTCATATCTTAAACAGCAAGAAAGATTTTCTACCCAATTTACTGAATGTTTAACACAATTTTCTACCCGATTTGCTAAATTTTTAACACAAAAGGTCAATCTAAAACTTTTTTTCAGTAAATCATACATTGAGCTTCCCCACTCAATCAAAAGTTGATAAATTAAACCCTTCACATTGTTTATGTAATCTACCTTTACCATATGGCAGCACTATATTCAGCAAATGGCTTGTCAAAATGGCTGTTCCGTAGGTTCTTTGCAACTCTTGTGGTAAATAACCATCAAAATGAGCCTGTTTCAAGATAAATTATTATTGTTGATAATATGCATCAATATCAGTCCAGAACTGTCTTGTTCTGTGTTTGATTGCTTTGGTGTAATGGTAGACTATAAAATACAATGTCACTATAGTCTCTAAAAAGGTGGTCAGAATAGTCTGCATGTTAAATGTGTGTTGATTCCCTCATCAACCGACACATTAAAGTATATCCCATATACTCAACAAGATTTGCTTCATGTCAATGTAGCCGAAATGCTTGTAAAAAAACGAAAAATGTGAATTAAATATGATAATGCTTTCTTTGGTTTGTTAAATGGGATATGAAAGTTGCACACATTGTAGAAAAAATGCATAACTTGTGACAATTTATTATTCATTATTTACTGTATCTTTTTTAATATAAATATTTCTAAGTATGCAAAACATATATTATTGATCAGAAAATTATTTAAATGCTAAAGTTGAAAGTCACCTGACCTTGACTTATCTTCATATTTGATAATAAAGGATGATATAGGAAGCAGTCCAAGAAGGACAAACTCTGAACTCATAAAATAAACCATTGTATAAAATAGGAAAGCATTATTATTATACTAAATTCAAATAAAAGGTAAAAAAAAAATATATTTTTCAACAATGCTGCAAAATAGACCACAGAGTTCGTATATTGTGTATATTCACAATATAAGCCACAGGATATATATATATATATATATATATAAAGAGAGAGAGAGGGAATGAAAATAATTTTTACAGTTTTACTAATTTTATACAATATAAAGTAAGTTGGGGGCATTAAATGTTTGTTTATATGATATAAAGAGTACTGATAAAGTCAAATGAACCAATCCAATTGTGTATTACAAGTAAATTTTAAAAAATATATAGTGTAGTGGACAGTATATAAGGAACTTATTTGCCTCGCTAGTGAACTAGCATTTCTAGTGATGTTGCAGAGTCTTTCTAGTGATGTGGCAGAGTCTATCTCTTGATCACGCAAGTTAAGCAACGGTGAGCATTATCAGTATTCAGATGGGTGACCGCTATATATGTTACAAAATGGTGGCAACGAAGTGACTCTGATATTTGGTGAGAAGCCCTTTTCAGAGCTCTGGGACTTTTGTGTCCAAGAACAAAGGTGATTATTGTTATGAATTAGCGGATGCCGATGTTGAAGAGGTGCCAAAAATTCAGAGGGAACCCATGCAATGAAGCTTCCCTGAGAAGGGAAAGTGTAGCAGATAGTATATAGGGAACTTCGCTAGTGAGCTGTTTTCTAGTGATGTGGTCGAGTCTCTCTTGATCATGCAAGTTAAGCAGTTAAGTCAGTCCTTGGATGAATGACCGCATGATGTTTATATATATATATATATATATATATATATATATATAGAGAGAGAGAGAGAGAGAGAGAGAGAGAGAGAGAGAGAGAAATTTGCTTGATTTGTAACTTATTTGTAACAGGTGCAGGTAGTAGGTTATTTCTGCCCATTTTAAAGGATCCTTAATGTTTGTCAATCCAAATACGTAAGACATGGCATTTCATAAAAGAAAGATCTATTTAGGTCAGAGATAGCTATACATAAAATTTCCGATATTGTCGCATTCCAACGGCGAGATTCGTCGGGGTTGGATTTTTCATATTTTGGATTGTCGCCTCTTCGGAACTGGCTTCAGTCCAAATACCCAACCTTGACGAATTTCGCTGACAAGAGGCGTCAGTCCAAAAACCCAGTCTCGACGAATCTCGCTGAAATTAAGAGAAAACATGTTTTTGCTACTTTACCCTGATCTCGTCTGTCCAACTTTACCGGAAGTAGAATTGGCTTGCCGATATTGAATAACATGTTCATCGAAACATTCGATATATGTGTGTCTTGATTGCTGTATCTCATACCGGTGAATACAGGAGAGAAAGACAGAAAATGTGATTAACCACACACACACACACACACACACACACACACACACACACACACACACAGATATATATATATATATTTCAATATACTTTAAAAGCATCTGAAATCACAAAATATTTAGCTGGTTTTAAAAATAAACAGAAAACATATCTTTTAAAGCTTACATTTAATTTATAATTCGTTATTTTTGCAAACAGAAAAAAGGTTTTGCCTACTTTTAGTTACTATGTTAACCTCAGTTTAGTATTGTGTTACGTCTTTTTTTATGTTTCCTAGTTCTTTATTTTAGTTTGTTTTACATGTAAAGTGCTTTAGGGTAATTGTGTTATAAGATAAGGCGTTATATAAATGTACAATAATAATAATAATTTAACTTGTCAAACGGGCCTACTCTTTAGAAATTCAACAGTCAAACTTTTACAAGTAAATCATCTAGGCGTTCCCCATTTAAATTTATGACAAATGATAAGTGTACCCCACTACACTATAAAATCAATTTTACAACATATAGGAGTAGACTTATCTATTTCATATGTCGTTCTCACTTACGAAATTAAATGGAGAGAGCCTAATGCTGCAAATAGCTGGGGAAGTTGTAATGTACGTACGTATTCTGAATTTCGGTCTTTATCAAACATGAAATCAAATTCATATAATAATCATTCATTGGAAAAAATCACTGGTCAAGATATATGTTGAAACAAATTCATTAAAAGTAGTATATTTCTTTTATTTGAAAATGTGGAGACAAGTGATTTATTTATTTATTTTTATTAAATGAAAAGTCCGCTAATGAATCGACTTTTGAAAAGGGTAGGGTTGGTTACAAAATCCCCCCTCCCCATCCCGTCGTATTTGTTGAAAATGACTTGTTAAAAGGGACAGGGGTGCAACCCACCCTTTAATAATTATCAAAATGACTCTCATATGAGAACTTCATATAATATGCTGTCACAAAACACGAAAATTAGGTCTACCTGTCATAAATCATACCTGTACGCTTTTCAGAATGTTGTAATCGGGCGAAAACTTACCGACCCCTACTGAATTTCACCTATAATAACAATCTTCATTCTGCACTTTTGAAAATGTCCATGAAAAACTGTTGTCGATAATAGACTGGAATTTATACATATACGATTTTTCTTTGACTATTTTTTTTTGGGGGGGGGGGGGTACTATTTAGAAAATCATGTGCACAAGTTGTAAGATTTTAAGAAAACGTATGCTTTATGCATGTGTGCATGTACGTCTTTAAAGTTTGTACAATTTAATTCTGTTGTACAATCTGAATATTTTTTCTTGGTATAGTACTTGAATGCAATAAGGGATCGACCTTTCAGTTTTTAGTTTTGAGGCCGGGTTCACACAGCTTATTATAAAATCATCTGTTATATATATAAAAAAAATGTCTTGTGAACGTATGTTTACATGTAACTAACAGGATAATTCACTTACACTTCTGATCACGAATATGTACGTAAACAATAAGACTGAAATAAACTTCACAGGCCCATTGCACTGGAGGTTTCACCCAATGAAATAACACCAGAAAATCACGTGGTTTGAATTTTTGTGTGGAAAGTCTGCCAAAGTTAGGTTGACTGTATTTGAGCTGAAATTTGTGTGGTAAATGGAAGGCTAAGGACTCTTTGTGTTGTTTTGGGTGTGTATGAACTATCCTCATTTACTGTTTTGGATAAAATTGTGAAATTATGTCTACACAACCGCAGCGAGTACGCAAGAACGCGTCGCCCTCAACGATGCGGCCTATGAAAGCCGTGCAACCCTTCACATTGAAGAGTAGTCCAACTCGTAGAAGTCCGTCCTCGCCGACCCCGTGGGTGCCAAGAAGATCTCCAGAATTCAACTACTCCCCAGAGAGAAAGTCACCGAATTCTCCAAGTTTCAAAGGTAACATTTTAACTTAAACAGCGTGCAATGTATCGTGTTGGCACATTGCCAATATTTTTGGAGCTGTGTCAAAATGTCAAATTCGTAGCACCATTTTCGAACGAATATGTTTTTTATTTAACGTTAAATCTGCAATCGCTAGGAGACCCTCCCTAGAAAAGGTAATTATCCACATATCACAGGGAGTATGTACGACTTCTTTTCGAAATGTATCTTTTAATTATCATTTATGTGTAAACTAGAATCATTTTTGAGGTCACAATATTATGAAAATGGGCGAAATTCTGGCATAGTGCCAATTCTAGTCTCGAATTTATTTGATTCAATAATAATAATAAAACATCACTGTAAAGAAACACTTTCTCCACTCAAATTGGCATTATTTATATTCCATTTTTTTTTTAATGTTTTAATTTTAAAATAAGAAGCCCACTGTGTCCCTTGCAATTTTAGCAAATTAAAAATTGAAGGCTAGAGAAAGACAGATGTACATAATGGTATTATCATGAGAAGTTCATAACCTGTATGACTGATGCTATTAGTACTGACAATACTGAGATCAATAGATGTGTCATACCATGAAATGCATCATATTAAAATTCACAAGTCCATTATCCAGCAACACAAATTAACTCTTTTATGGAAGTAAAGTATATATACCTGAAAACTATGCACTTTTTCTAATGTGATAAATCAATATTACTGATGAATTTGTAAAAAATAATTTTTGATACAAAATTCATTATTTTCATACTGTCACGAGCAGTAATGATGGTAATGACTAAACCGGTTTACCTGTAATACCAATACATGTGTAGATGATGTGGGAATTTCCTTTTTAGGGATGAGACTTTTTGATTTGCAGAGCAGACTCTTTTGATTATACATTCAGGACAAAATTGATAGTTGTTGTATTTCTGCTAACACTTAAGACCATAATTAAAAATATCTTTGTTTCCCCTAATCTGATCCTAATTTTTCAGACTTGGTAGGTAGGTGAATTGTTTTGTTGTTTTTCATTGGATGTTGAATGTGTACTTTAAATCTTACATTCTACTTCAAAGTTTAATATTTTTGTATTAAATAAATAAAAAGAACATGAACACCTTTAGAACAAAGTGCAATATATATGAAATGTCAATGTAGATCAGAAATAGTATAGCTGTTAGCGTGCGTTACACGTAAATTGAAATGACTAGATATACCAGAATGAGATACACAACATTCTGATTATGGTAAACTCTGTTTTAAATTACTTAGATGACAACCAATTTTCTGAGATTTGGTATACAAATATTCAATAAAGATCCGATTGGTACATTCTTGATCATCATTTAAGACTGCCGAACAGTAAAAAAAAAATGAAATATACAGCATCATGATTTTCGTCCATTACAGTCAAGACATTTGATGTCTGCGCTGAAATTTTCCTGCCCATATAGTATAGACCTTTTCAATCTGCATTGAGATCTGTCCATTGTATTGTGACATCAGATGTTTTGCCTGTAATGGATGAAAATCATGAATGCTGTATATTTCTTTTCTTGCCACTTAATGTTCAGCAGTCTTAGAAAGGATTATTACTACACCTATAAGATGACAAACATATTTTGGATATATATTTAACAATGTTCTTCAGAATGCAAAAACATTTTATGAAAATCGTTTAATAAGATGCATAATATGTACCTATAAATACTGATTACTTTGTAAACACCAAATCACATACCAACAAAATGGGGTGGTTGTTGATGTGAAAGATGCAAAAGCCAAGCAAACTCTGATACGGACAATGAATGTCACATAATGAGAAATGATTTTTCCTAGCATCAGACTTGTGTATGTATTTTGTGTGAAAGGTATTTAACAGACTTGTGGTTAAAAAAGAAATTGCCTAAATCAACATACATGATTTTAGTGCCATATCAACTTGTTCCTCTAAAGAGCAATTTCACAGTTAATATGTATGCTAAAATGCATTTTCTTTTAGTCAATTCAGTTCCTCTAAACAGTGAAATACTGGCAAAATGTTGAATATTCTATGTGTGATACATGTGTTTTGAATTATAAACAAATACACAAGCCTGTGAAATGGGAACCATTTACATCTTTGAGTTCGGAAATTTCTGTGAATTGCTGGACATTATAATTGTAAAATACTGATATGCTTGTGTGATTTACTGCCTTCACCAGCAGTGATAAAAACTTCACAAGCCTTCACTTAATGGACAGCATGAACTATTTGAAGAGAAATTTTAGAAGTTTTTCAGAACACGGAAACATTATTTGATATATCTGGTTTAAACTACTGATGTTGTTTTTATCAGAAATATGAACAGGCCCCGTGTTTGAGTATGTCAGTTTTATGAAGTCTAAATCCTTCCTTTAACATTTATATCATGACGTCTTCCGATACATACAGAACATACTCAGTCCTGCTGTTGGAAATATGTTTGACAACAGTATCATGAGACACACAGATGGTAGTGCAAAGTTGCCAACTTTCTCTTTAAATATAAAAGATAAAAAAATTCAAATTATTGACTGTGCCAAATCCTCCACTTTATAGATATGCCATGTATTTGCCCTACTTTAAATTCTGTGTTGTTTATAGGGGTTATGAGATTGATCACTGTTCGTACTGCCTGTGTGTTGGTGTGTGTGTGTGTTGGGGCTGCAACGGATTCCTGAAATAACCAAAACCCGTGGATCATGTTGTTTTGTTCCCTTTTTTATGTGCCCGCATAAAATTTGGGTGTATTGAGTTATACTGCTGTAGTCTGTCAGTCTCTTTTTGTCTTTGCAACTCTTCCTAAACCCTTGGGGGGATTTTGATGAAACTTGGTACAAAGAATGCTTACGATGTGTAGATGTGAAAATTACAAGGGGAATGCCATCCAATTTTTTAAAAGGAGTTTTGGCCCTTGGACTTAGTTTTTCTATGCAAAATACTTTTTTGTCTTCGCAACTCCTCTAAACCATTTAGGGATGGGGATGGGTGGGGGGTAAGGAACGAAACATTTACATTGAAAGTATGGAATGGAAATGAGTACAAGTAGTGGTAGAGAAATCCATATCCATGAATAATTGTTATAAAAAAGGACAAGTAAAAGTTTGTTTTGTTTTTTTTATTTAAGCTATATATACCCGAATAAAATACCTGAACCGGAATTAGAAATACTGAACTGACCAGACCTGAAAACATTTTGTAACCGTGAAAGCCCTTGTGTGTATATATATATTATGTATGTATGTATAAGACTCATTTTAAATGAAAAGGTGCACTCCTACACACACACACACACACACACACACACACACACACACACACCTTCCCCCATCCCACCAATCTAATTAAAATCATCTGTTTGGATTCCATGTATTTTGTATGTACAGTAGTAAATGGAAACAGAACAGATGATTGTCCCCTTCCAATCCACAAGAAATTTTTATTACTTCTGCAACTGGAGTTTTGGGGGATATCAATTTTGGTCTGTCAGACTGTCTTTGTCTGTCTACAAAAACTTTAACCTTGGCCAGAACTTTTTAATATAGGGCTTTCACACTTCACATGTGTATTCTTTGTGACAAAACATTTCATGTGGTAGCAAAATGTTTGACCTTATGACCTAAACCTTGGAGTTTGACTTGCATGTACTTTTGAAAAAACTTTTTTAACTTAGGCAGAACTTTTGAATGGTTAGTGATATGGCTTTCATAATTATCACATACATGTGTATTCCTTGTGACAATACCTTTCTTTGGTTACTAAAATTAACTTTGCTGTGGTATGGGGCATCAGTATCTTGTTTGTAAGTGATTAATTATGGTGACTTATTTTGAGACGTATATACTTTATCTTCTAGTTGAACGTCCAAAAGCTGTTAAAGTGAACAGTAGTCCTCTAAAAAGGACTGGGTCACTAGAGGCCATCTATCTCAAGGGTCAGTGGCCTTCCCCCGAGTTCTTTGCAACAGCCACCTTCAAAGTTGATGCCTGTACTCAGGTAAGAAGTTACATTTATCATCATGTTGTTGGGAGTTGGAAGAATATGTTTGATGTAGTTATGGTAAGAAGTGTGTGTAAGAGTGGATGGAAGAATTCTACATGTGAATATTGTTACAAGTATACTTTTCCTGTTTTTGATTTCGTCTCCATTACAAAACCACTATGCCAATTTCATCCAAACTTGGCACAAAGCATCCTTGGTAAACATGGGAAAACGGATTAAATATCTGGAAATAAAAGGTCATGTGTTCTTCAAAAGGGGAGATGATTAAGAAATAAAGGGAAAAAAAAAACAATACAAATCAATTTTTGTCAAATTAATATACAAGCATCCTTATATAGAGTAGGCTCAAATTTGTGCAGACCATGATCTTTGGGGCCACAATAGGCTTAATAGGGGTTTAAAGGTTTATAATGGAATATGTAAGGAAATTCTTCAAAAATCTTGAGCAAACATTTGTCCAACTGTCGTATATATTCAAGTTTGTTCACATCCTTGTTTAAGAATCTACTTAAAAGATCATGGATTTTGATTTTTAAAAAAGTAGACTTTTAATTAGTAGTATGATAGTAAATGACAGCAACAAATCTAAATGATAACCATGATGCAAAGAGGTGTTTGCGGCATTTAAACTTTTTTATTTTTAAAACGGGCAAGAGCTCTGTTTACTGGTATGTTAATTTACATGCTATATATCTCAATAATTGATTGATTGATTATATATTGTTTAACGTCCTGTTCGAGAATCTTTCACTCACATGGAGACGTCAACAATGTCGGTGAAGGGCAGCAAAATTTAGGCCTATGCTCGGCGCTCATGGCCTTTGAGCAGATCTTTATCGTGCCACACCTACTTTGACATGGAGCCTCAGTATTTGTGGTCTCATCCAAAGGACCGCCCCATTTAGTCACCTCTTGCGACAAACAAGGGGTACTGAGGATCTACTCTAATAACCCGGATCCCCACAGGGTTATCTCAATAATTAACATGATGATAAAGTTGATGGCTCTGGTAAAATTAAAAAAAAGAGAAGTTTTACAGTTCAGTTCTTTCTTCTTTGTCCTTGTTCCTGAAAGTGATTTATCATCAATCTTTGTTGAATACTTTTGTACTTCTTAGAAATCTTGGAGTTCTCGTCTCCACACTTGATTTCCTGGCTAATGAGAAGTATTTGTTTATAGTCCAATGAAATGCACGTAAATTCATCTCGCTCTAGATAAAGACCAACACTGTTTACAAAGCACAATTTTAGGAGCCAAATTTTATATTTAGAT
Organism: Ostrea denselamellosa; assembly: GCA_024699665.1. Taxonomy (NCBI): domain Eukaryota; kingdom Metazoa; phylum Mollusca; class Bivalvia; order Ostreida; family Ostreidae; genus Ostrea; species Ostrea denselamellosa. The sequence goes on along the minus strand of JAMZEH010000065.1, from coordinate 1,771,444 downwards.
ACAAAGTATATCCTGTTTAAAAATTATATTTAATCCACTTGTTTGTCAAAAAGATCTTTATTTCTAGAATGAAAAACTTAATTTCAATCGATGAAAACTTGTGTCCATGCCCTTTAAGAACCAAATGGGTACAATTTGTCAAGTAGAGTTCTATGCAAGCACTCTTGTGTAGAGTGGATTCTTTATGACCCTTTTGTTTTATATTAGAATGTATAACAGAAATATTTTTTGAAAAAATTTCTTTCTTGGAACAACAAGGATATAATTTTTGCAATGAATGTGCAGACATCCTTATATGTGCAGACTGGATTCAAATTTGTTTAAACCATTATCCCTGGGACCACAGTAGGAGTTTTTAGAAGTTTTAACATAGTGAGGTATGAATAATTAAAATAATATTTTTCTCAATTGCAAGAGATTTTTATCCACCAAGCTCAGAAAAGACGGTTCACTTCTTCCATTCAAAGTTATTTTGTGGTATCAGCTTAGATGCACCATCAAGTTAGTCGTGCCTCTCGATATTGCATCAATCTCTGTACATAGATTGTACACTGCTGTCTATTGTTATATCCTTTACGAATGAAGTTTTGGAGGGGAGTATTCTGGAATCACCATCTGTCCGTCTCTCTGTCTGTAGTCTGAATTTGTCCATAGGATATATTTAACACTGATGAACAGATTTGATTAAAACTCTACATCATATATGAATCGTAAATTTGTGCACCTTCTATTTTGATTGGGAGTTTTTAACATTTAAGGAACTTATGGAAATTTTTTCCATTTTTAGGGGTATTGTTATTTTTTAGAGTATATCTTAAAAACCAATTGACAGATTTGATTCAAACTTTGTGTATATATTATATATATAATGAAGTTGTGTGCCTGTCATTTTTATTGATGTTCTTTAACGTTCAAGGAAGTTATGAATGTTTTCATTTTACACATATTTTTCAACTTTGTTGACTTAGTCATTTTCTTTTAGATTTTGTATTGAGAGACTACATCATCAGTTTAGGAAAGGGTATAATGGAATCATCAGTCCATTTGTCTGTCTGTCCGCCCATCTGTCTGTGGATATGATTTTGTAAATAAATAATTGGAATGGGAGAACAGTTGTAGTCCTCTCGAATAAAGTACCCCGAGACTAGACTAGTGCTTTGTCTGCATGACATCTTTAATAATAGATTAATAGGACTTAAATTTTTTATCTTAAAAAAGCTTTTAGTTTCTGACGTGACTTCATGTTGTCATATCACTGTATCATGTATCGTTACACAGGTGTATAGCGTTATATTATATTGATATATATGGATTCACCCCTAGTTTCAGCAGTTAAGTAAAATTAACAAATTATTAAACTCTAGTAAAAATAAGTTAACTTCCAGTATGGACAAAGTTTGTGTACTTTTCACAATTTTTACAGACAGAGGAGGCTGACATCTCTCGTCATAGCTCTCACAAGCATGACAAAAAACAGAAGAAAAAGTCCAAAGATCATCGAAGATCTAGGTCATTTGGACCTGGTGACCAGCTAGCGGTAAGTAAATCAGTTGTAGACACAATAAAACATGGAGATGTTGTATTGTAATTGATTAAATTAATTATCATGTAAATTTGAATTGAAGTTCAATATAAATTTGGTATGGGTACCTGTGGACTTCGAAAAAGTATTTGGTTAGTCCTTTTAATTAATGTGCAATAGTCATATAAACTTCCTTGTTTACATTTGTTGTAAAACGCAATATTCTGCATTGCCATTATTTAATTGTCATGTGGTGCCTGACATCTGATCATATATAAGCATGTTGTAATTCATGTCAGTCATGTAGTGTAAGTGCTATTCAAATTTCATTAAATGATAGAAAACCCATTGTAAACATGAAACAAGTCTTATGTGACTTAACTTCGGTATGTGCATTTGTGGGTACAAAATTTTGAAGTATTTAACCTTGGAGATTATATATGTGACTGAAAGGGTTTAAATGCCTTGCTTTGTTTTTTTTTATTTAAGGCAATAAGACAGAGATTACAGAAATCCAGTAAGACCGAAAACCACAAAGCCCGGCAAAGTCCAGTCCCAGCAAGTCATGATGCCCTGTCGGCCACTGCCCCTGCATCCCTCCAGAACCTCACTGTGCCAATCCGGACCTCCAAACCTTTGGGGATCCCCGCTCACATCCCGTCCCCAAAGAACATGTCTAGGTATCAAAGGAATAGTGTGGAGGGTCTTAGTATGGTATGTGTCAGGTTTTAGGTTTTGTGATAGGTAGTCTGACAAATTCAATAATGGTACCTCTATCCTCATGTGAATTATCAATGGTCAAGAGTGGAAAAACTGTATTAATTTCTACCTAATATAGTTGATTTAATCAATAAACGAAGAAAATTTGTATGTTCCCACCTTTTTAACGATGTCAGACATACATATACAGAAGTATATGTCAGCATCTGCAAATCACACATTTTCATTTAAAAGAATTATGAAAATACATAAAAACTTATTAAAATATCCAATTTTTAATACTAATAGTTTCAAAAAACTGCTACTTTATAAATATGTATAGATTAATTGAGGATATCAGGAAAATCATTGCATAATACTTGCAGTATAGAAAATACCAGCACACGAGTTATTGCCCTTGACAAGGTTTTTTTTTAAATTCTGAATAATTGATAATTTATGGAAAATATAAACTTTTTCAGTATCAGTAGTTTACCCGATTTATTATTTTATCCAGTGAATAAACTTCCTTCAAAAGATATATTTCTATCATGCATGGAGTGTAATGTAATAAAGATTTTGCAAAAAGCCTATGATTTCACATGAGGAATGAGTTACATGTAACTTAAACCTATGTATGTTAATAAAAAAAAAAGATGTAGGGAGTGTCTATGGCATTCATGGTTTTATGTATACATTTAGCATCATGACTTTCTTTGAGATACGTGTGCATACATATTTGCATTCTGTTTCAAGTATTGAAGAACATTGAATTCAATTCCACAGTTGCAAAGTTGTTCAGATTTTGAATCTGCTGTACTGAAACTTTTTTAGGAGATTGAGAAACTGGTGCTGAAGAACATTGATGACAACGAGGACACAGAAAGAGTAAGTCTGATGTGTTGTCTGTAAGTTCATTGTACAAAAAAGTAAGCAATATTTCCTTAAGGAGGAATATCACAATGTCATAATGGCTGACTTTTGAAACATAAATGAAAATATAACTGAATAAATGGCTAGCTTATTAGGTTGACATGTCAACTGCTGATCAGTGGATTGTGGGTTCAAGTTGAGCAGGGTTTTGAATATTTTTCCCCAGGGTGGCTTTCTACTAGAATTTTATTTTTGGATCACTTGAGTCACTCAGATGTCCTATTGCTATTGATGTTTGTTGTCTATGACAAATGAATATTTTTCTTCTTGAATACTATTAAGCCATTTGTCTTTGAATTTGACATGAAGCGTGATAGGGGTGAGATGAAGATAAATTGTTAATTTCATAATCGTTATACCACTGGGACTGGACAAAAACTGCTAAAAATAGCCATATTTTCAAAAATCTTCTCTATTACTCCTGCACATCATGAAGATAAACTGAATGCATGGTTAAGAAAAGCATATGGCTCTGTACAAAAATTGTTTTTCATGACCCTATGACAGGAGTTCTTCCTCAAGGATGGGGTCAAAATAAACATGCATACATGTATAAAGTGAAAATGCACATAATCTTTGAAAGATCTTCTCAACTCCTGCACATTTGGTTAGAAAGATCATGAGGCTATCTCTGTACTTAATCTTACATATTTGTTGATTTAATGTCCTGTTTATCTGAAATTTTACTTGCGAATCAAAAGTTCCTGAAGAAAATAATACTTTACTGAATTAACTGAAACTATAATTGGTTACAGACTGAGATTCCTGATGGACATCGAGCTCCTGTACCAGAACCAGTACACAGGACGAGCAGTACGCGCAGCGTGGATACTCAGACGCCCTCTGGTGTCTTGGATACAGGAACGCCCACGATCAGTGTTGATGATGTAAGCTCAGGGAGTAGGTCACAGTCCTGTAGCCCGGCCATGCCCATCATTCCTGGCCACATGGACTCGTCACGTCCATCCAGTGGGGCTGACTCCGGTAACGAGAGGGCTGAGAAAGGTACTAAATTTGATAGAATTGCTGGAGACCATTTTCACAAGGTTATATTTCTGTGGTTTATTGTGGTCTTGCATTATTCTTTGACCACCAGTTGTCAGTTGTTTTGATATTCTTGAACAAGACCATGAAATCAATGAATTTAAAAAAAAGTTTTATGGAAGAGGAAAGGAAAGCTCTCTATGAATTCATCATGTTTATATAATCACAGAATTGTATCCTTGTATGTTGGCAAAACTTCAACATTGGATCCCCATGAAAATGGATAAATCCACCGTAATCTACTTGAAGAAAATGGTTAACAAGGAAACTTAGAAACATCACTCCTTGTTAAGGGAGATGATACACATTTATTTCTTGTATGATTCGGCTAATGACATGAGTGTTAATTGCTATGTGGGTGATTTATCAATACTGTAAGCATGTGCTAATTGACATGTTGAAGGATCAAGTGGGAGTCCAGACAATCTCTTAACAAGTCTTTTGTATTCTTAGTAAGTTATCGGACTGAGTTACTTGTATTTTGCCTGTTGTCATGCAGTGTTCATCATCTGTGAACTTTTGAACAGTTTCAGCTTCATATCGGGAAGGATAAAAACAATTTCATTCAATTTTGGTGAATGACGTGTATCATATGGAGAATCGTGAATTTCATGGTCTCTGGTCTCCCTGGGGTCTGAGGGGTCTCATCAAAACCATCAAAATTAATGTAATCTTCAAAATTCGTTTTCACTTCTGGACATCAAGCAACCAAACTATTGACGTGATTATGATAAGCGATGAGTCCTTTACCAAAACTTAAAATTCAGCTAAATTGGTTATACATGTTTATTAAAAATGCATTATATCTTAGAACATCATTTTCTTGGCTTCTGGACATCAAGCAGTTAAGCATGGCATGATTATAATTAGAAATGAGCCCGATACCGAAACTGTAAAATTCGTGACCCCAGAGATTTGTTTTCACCAGGGTGGAGCCAAGTTGGTTATAAATTGAAAATGGATAACATCTTTAGGAAATATTATCCTTTACTTCTCAACATCAGAAAGGAAGATGTTTATATAATTGATATGAACATTGAACCCTCTACCAACGCTGGGAAATTCATGATCCCAAGGTTCAGGTCCTAGGGTTAGTCATATTAAAAATACATTATATTTATTTTTTTTTCAAAATCTTCTTTGCTTCTGGACATCAAGCCGGCAAAATGTTTGCATTTAGTGCTCAACCAAAGTTATGAAATTCATGACCCAGGGTTCAGGTACCAGGGTGGGGCTGAATTGGTCATTTACAGTATGTATGAGAAATGCAATAGAAAATCTTCTTCACTGCTGGACATAAAGGAGACAAACCATTTTTATGAGTATGATGAACAATGTGAGATTTATTACACCGGGGTTCAGGTTCCAGGGTGGGGCTGAATTGGTGATACATTATGTTTTGAAAATGCAATAGAAATCTTCTTTATTGCTGAACACCAATGAGACAAACTGTATGTATGATTATAATTAGTAGTAATATATAGTTCACTGTTCAAGTCCCAAGACTGGGCTTAGTTGATCATAATGTTCAAAATGCAATATATTTTGGAAAACCTTCTCTATTAGACATCAAGTAACCAGACTGTTTTACATGAATATAATGAGCAATGAGCCCATTTTGAAAATAGTAAAAATTCATTTGAGTATTTAGAACTCAAGCAAAAAATTACATTTTGCTATGATGAAATAAAATTTACTCCCATATAAAAGAATTCAGTGTATGATAGCTGTCTCAATATATTTACATTTCCAACTGTTTTCTCTGTGATAACCTTTTGAAGTTCCATTGTGTCAATTTCCCCTCAACTTACTGGATGTAAATTTCGGAGTTCTTGCAAAGTGAAAGGTCGGGGGGGGGGGGGGGGGGGGGGGGGGGGGCTTATGGAAACTAATATGGACTTCAATTTCCATTAGGCAATAGTTTGGTATGTCAATTTGATATTTTAATTTTTATTTCAAATATAAATATAAAGAATCACTGTCTACTTTGTTTGGTATGTGAGGGTGATTAACTACGTATACCATGGGAAATGTGATAGTTCATGTATGATTGCTTTGCCATTATGCAAATTATCATGTTTTCCAGTGTAGTTAATCTCCCCAAATACACAACAAACTAGACAGTTATTCCTTATATATTTTTCATCTACTACAAAGTTTGCATGTGCAAGTGCAGTAGAGTTTTGATTTTTATATAAAGTTGATATTCATATCTTCCACATTTTTAAGTTACAAAAAATAATGGAAAGGATAGGGTTTGGATAGCCTGTTGCAAAGAGGCAGTGAATCTTTGAATGCTTAGCACTGTTCAAAACCTTTCCACCTGTAAACAAAATGTAACAGCTATTAAATCTCTGATTTCCCACTAAATTTAATAACAAACACACATTTATCCTTAACTTTTACAACTTCAATCTCCATTTTGTTGCTTTGTTTTTTTGTTTTTTTTTGTTGTTTTTTTGTTTTTGTTTTGGTTGAGCTGTTTTTTTGCTGGGTTTTGGTTTTGTTGAGCTGTTTTTTAAAAATGAATTGTTTAGGTCATATTCTTACAGATATAGAGGGATGTGAATCACCGGATGCCCACTTCAAAGCGGTGGCCAGTCCACGCCCAAACAAATCATACTCATTTGTCCGCGAGCCACCAGATGGCTGTGAAAAGATCAGAGTCATTACTGAACATGCTGAAGAAGACAAGTAAGTTGATAAATAGGAAGTACCAAACTTTTAAGAGAGCAAGGTCAAATGTTTTTTAAAAAATTCTTTACTTTGGAAAAATCCTCGTTAATATGTTTTATCCAATGTTACTTACAGGAAGCCAATGAGTCAGCCGTCCATTAAAGTACCTCTATTGTCTTGCCCAATCAAGACATCCCAGTATGTGTTTAAACCAAGCATTGACTCTGCTTTTTGCCCACTCAGAAATATGTACACAAATCAGGGGACACAACCCACACAGCCGATCGCTACATTGGAGTAATCTTACTGTAGGGGACCAACATACTGTGTTTCGCTTGTGTGTGTGTGTGTATATATATATATATATATATATATATATATATATACATACATACATACATTTTTTTGTGTTTTTGTTTTATTGTGATTAATATTCTGTTATTTTATGTTTTCTGTAAACTACAAAAAACTACTATACGTATACAATAAGACATTGTGGAGATGTAGGAAGTTTTTACAGTTGTTATTTAGTAGAATCTCTTCTGTCTGTTAAGGAGGAAGGGCAATGCCATAGTAAAGCTAGTTCTTGTAAAACTTCATATTTTCTGCCTCCTGTTCTTTTTGCATGCAGGTTTAGTTGCATGTGTGTTTTTTTGTAGACTTGTGTCAAAATATTTGATCAGTAATATTACAAATCAGTGTTTTTGGTTTTAGGTTTTGCAGTTGATATCAGAATTTGTATTAATTTTTGTACAAATATCATCAGTAAATATGGCATTACCTGGTACATATTTTTGCTATTTAGAAAAGGCATTTTTCAAAAATAACCGAGACTGTAAATCAAGAATTTTTCATGAGGCTATATCTTTGTATCTTCTTCATTCATGGTAAGAAATGTTCATGTTCAGTTGATATTATAAACATACCTGTAAGTAAGAGAAGATATTAAGGAAGCTTAAATTTTGTCTAATTTTCACAAAGTACAAGAAAATAACAGTCTCGTGATTTAAAACCTGATCTTCAGTGTTTTAAGTTCTGAAAGTTTCTTTTAATTCAGCATTTCCTTTGGATTTAAATGTGTTAACTGTATTTATTGAGATATGTACTACACAATGGTGCAAAGACATTCCAAGTTTTTAGGTTTTTTAGTGTGTGATTGAATGTCATTGTTTGATGATTTATACTTTCCTGTTTTAATTATAGCAGGTTTCCATTTAATTGGCATTTAGTGTAAGGGAAATTTTAATTTGGCCAAAAGAGTACCTCATATCCATTCATTTCATCATTTGAAATTCATGTATTTTCTCACAGATTTTCAGAAGTATTTTTATATTCATACAGGATTGTTGTGGTTCGTAACTGTTTTGTATGTTGATTTTCTTGCAAAACATAAAATGTGCTGAAGGGCCTCTTTACAAGTCAGTATTTTATGCACAATTAAGATGATAAATTATTTTATATAATGATATAGTTGTATAAATATTTGTCAGGCTTCATTGAATAGGAAGACAATTTTTCAAGTTATATGAGTTTTGCATTCACCATCAGGAAAAAGAAACACTTTCTGAACTTTTCTGAGATTCTGATTTTGGTCATCGGACTAGGCTGTAGTCATCTTAAAGAAATGTCACCTATTAAAGGAATTATAAATTTTAATGTGGATAATGATACATCTGATTTTCTTAACTACTATATAAACTTCTGGAAAAACTGTGCTTTAAGGTACCAAACGAAGTACAAAAAGAGCAGTGTGACCACCCTAGTTTCTGGGACCAGGGAAGTTCCGACTCTTTTCAGGAACCACATACTTTGTTGGTACATTCTCTAGGTAATTAGAACATGTTTCTGCAGAATTGTCGTGTCCATTCTTTGTAATTAAAATCCTCAGATCTCTAAGCCTTTGTGAATGCAAGATGTATTTTGACTTGGACGAGCATTTTTCCACATCAATAGTAATCACTTTGCTCAAATCCAGGAATAAAATGGCTTTCAGTGTTAAACACTGTATGTGTACTTATTTTAAGTGGGGTTCATGTTTTAGTGCTTTTGGGGGTAAAGTTAGTGCTAGTTTATGGTTGTGCTACAATATGAAACTATGTTTTTACCCAGTACATAGTATATATACAAGAAGTGCGAAATCATGATTATGCTAAGTGGTGCATCAGCTTTGATTGCAGGAAATATAAGTATGGTGACGAAAGTACACATCAGTATACTAGTATCTTTAAATTCAGTAGCACAAAGTTACATTGAACACACTTATAATGAATTCATGCTTACAGCGAAATGATTGTCATCCCTTGGAAGTTATGAAACAAATTATAAACTTTATGGATATAACGGATTAGGTTTTTATCAAAATCCTTCGTGCCCCAGCATTCGCTATAAGCATGCTTTACAGTATGTATAATTATTTGAATGAGTATATATTCTTAAGTCAGCTTATTTTCTAAATTAATTTACTTCCATACAAGTATTTGCTATATATACCTGCCATTTTAATGTCCATTTGTCATCAGCCTTATCCATGATTTTACATTTTTTGAACTATATGTAGATCCAGTCATCTAATCAGTATGTACAACATTTACAACCCAAATACTATTGGATAGTTCCAATCCCCACACATTATTAATGGTGTCATCTCTATTTGCCAGTTTATGATAGTTGCTGTTTATGTTACATGTATCTTTATTCTTAACATGTTTCTTGATAATTTAAAAACCAATTATAAAAATTTGATTGATAGGAAAACAAAATTTGCAACTTCATCTGTTTTTCTGGGAGGGGGTATGGGATTTTAAAATGTATATTTTAAAAAATGAAAATTAGTATATTTAGTAATAATGTCATAGCAACCTGTTCCTTTGTATTGGGGGAAAAAAAACATCCAATAGTGGGAGATGCCCCTAGCAGTGGGTACTCCTCAGTAGTGGGGGGGATGCTCCTAGCAGTGGGTACTCCTCAATAGTGGGGGGGATGCTCCTAGCAGTGGGTACTCCTCAATAGTGGGGGGGATGCTCCTAGCAGTGGGTACTCCTCAATAGTGGGGGGATGCCCCTAGCAGTGGGTACTCCTCAATAGTGGGGGGGATGCTCCTAGCAGTGGGTATTCCACTTTGTCCGTCCATTTCGAGTCTCCACACAAGCTTCACCATCATTTCGCCTCTCTACCATCCTGATTTTAGCGATCCGTCCACTGAGATTTTTTGATACTTTAATTGTCCCAAAATGTGTGTATGGCTGGTCATTATGTTTCAGTATTTTTCTGCTTGGGTAATGGCTTCACTTTATAGTATATATGGTTATTTCAGTCTTTTTGTAATGTAGTTGACTTTTTTAACTCTGAAAAGCATATTTATTTTTTTTTTGAACTTGGTCAATTGACACTTGATTCTGTTGGTGTTTATGTAGTAGATATTGAAATCTGGAGAGTAACTGTACATATACAACTGAAAAAGACATTTTATGGGAATCACAGATTATATAGTTATGAATAGTATGTCTTTACGTAGAGTGCAAAATAAATGACGAGGACTGCTTTTCGGAAAAGGGAAAACCTTGTGTTTGTTTCCCTTAAAATGTAATTTCACAATCACAGCTGCACAGTCTTTTTCAAATGTAAATAATGGAGAGGAAAATTAAAAAATCTTGTTAAATTTATTGTGCTTTTTTTTGACATGGTATTCTTTTAGTGTTGTTAATGTGTAATTAATTCCACCTTATTGCTTCTAAATTGTTCCATATTGTTAAACTCCCATGAAGTGTGTATAGAAGAGAAGTAATAGGCCAACTGATCTGTATTTGCAATAGCCGACACGTTGTCTAGCAATATACTTGAATACTGGTAGTTAAGTTTATATTTAGTATGACAAAATATGCGACATTAGTGACCACTTAAGCAATGTTGGTTACTGCAAAACACAAAACAGTCATTGTTTTTAGTTTCAGATTAAATATTGTTCATTTATTTATTTCATACGTGACCACTTTAGCAATGTTGGTTACTGTAAAACATAAAACAGTCATTGTATTTAGTTTCAGATTAAATATTGTTTATTTATTTAATGCTAAGTTATTTACATATATATTAAAATCTAATCTATTTAATTTATATTCTGTTTTGATAAATATGATTCTTGAAGGAGACAAATCATTAAAATCGAAAAGATCAATAAATTGTTGGAAGTTTTTATTAATTTCTATGGAATTGATCATTATCTCGATTTAATTTGACAGGCCTATGAATTGTGTTGCAAAAATATTATAAGTAATTAATGATGGCAAGTGGTCTTAGAATTTTGTAAAAGATGGAAGAAAATGAAGGTAAATTTTCTATCTTCCCTTGAAGGATAGAATATCGAGATTAATCATCGATATCTGAAAAATTGTTTCTACATGTATGTTGAAGCCCTAATTCAGTCATAATTTAAAAGAAATACAATTCAGTACATACAATTTCATGTAAATTTTGAATTTGTTGAGATGGATAAAAAAGGGATTAAGTGTAATCCCTTCTCGGAAACATTTGAAGAATCAATGATATATATAACTTATTGTAGTTACTCTTTTAATTGTTTTGTAAATAAGATGTACAAAAAGTCCGATTCAAAAGTTAGAAAGCAATTTTTTTCATACTTTGAATTGTATGCTTTGACATTAACTTGATTTCTTTTTTTTTTTAATCTATATTTTGCTTGTTAGAAATGTGAAGTTTGCAAATTGTGAAATTGTTTTCAAGAAATGAAGAAATAAAAATGTTATCTTTTGTAATTTTATGATGTGTTTTATCTCTTTTTTTAAGGGTAGTGACAGAAATGTTTGTACCAAAAATAATTGTGTGTGGTGGTCAGATTGGTTTGATCACCTGTGGCCAGTTAGATCACTTGGTAGAGAGCACCTGACTGGAGATTTTGGGGGCCTGGGTTCAAATCCTGGTCTGGTCTGTTACTGTTACATTTGGCGCTGTTGACCACCCTTACAGGTGAAAATCCTGTCAGGGGCAAAAGAATCTCGGTTGTGTGTCTTTTGAGGACCAAAACCATTTAAGGAGAGAGGAATGTGGTGGTCAGACAGGTTCGATTGCTGGTGGCCAATTAGCTCAGTAGAGCACCTGACTAGAGATTCGGGGGTTCCGGGTTTGAATCCCTGTCTAATCCATTGCATTTTCTCTCTTCTTGTTACATGTGTAAGATGTCTTGTTTGAAATCAAAGGAGATGTATATGAATATTGGTACACTCCATGGGGTCTCCCTGCTTCCTCTTTCACTCGTGTAATCTTAGTATGTGTTCGAAACTTGATACAAATGCCCAGTCATATGCAAAATTCAAGTCTTCAAATATTGTCATTGAACTTTGACCCGATTCCTGTTTTTGTGCTATTGACAGCTCTTCTCATTCATATAGTCTTTTGTCAGTAGGAACCGGAAGCCTGATGTCGCACATCCATCTGAAGGAGGAATGCTACACCAGAGAAGTTTGATGTGGAGGACAGGAACAACAATATTTTGAAATTCAAAGTTTTCAAGTTTTCTTTATCTACTCAAATAATGCAATTTTAGTAGAAAGCAATTTGAAAAAATTTTAAAACTGCTGGACTCAAACCCACAACCTTTAGTTTAGCAGTTGACATGCTAACCTACTGAACTATCCAGCTAGGCAAAGATATTTGAAATGAAATGACAAATATTGCTGATGTTCATATTTTCATTAATGGCTGAAAAGGAAGTCGGCCATTATGATGCTGTAGAGTACATCTTTAACTTGTTTTGATCTGGAATTGCTCCGATATTTATTGCTCTTCAATCATGGTACACTGGAACTCATCATATAGTTCTGTAAGCATCGTGACCATCTTCTCTAGCATCCAATACAATATAATATTCTTCAGAAGGTATCCCAGTGCACATATTCAAATGCTACCTTAAAGTCCATGAATGCAAATAGTCTGGCATTCCATCAATGTGCCTATTTGATGAAGTTCCTCGGAATGAATATCTGATCACATGACCCTCTTGCCAGTATAAATCCTGCTTGTTCCTTCCTTAGTGCATTTTACAAGTTTGCCAGTTTACTTGTGGAAGTTCGGTGGTCTCTTTCCAGGTACATTGTATCTGGGTTCTCTCCTCCATGAACAAAAACTGGACGCCACCAGATAACTGAAAAATTGTTGAGTGTGGTGGAAAGCAATAAATAATCAATCAATCTTAGTGCATTTTGCACTCCCTTCTTCAAGTTGTCTGTCTTTATTCTCCCAAATGCCTTACCCATCACTGATAGCAGTGTCACGCCTCTCAAGTTTGTAGTCTCTAGTCTCCTTTTCAAGGTCCCTTCTTCCACTTTTTGGGACTCTGTTTATATGGCAGTGTTGCAACTCTGACAAATGCATTTCCTAAGTAAATCTAACTGAGACAATGAAGAAAATTCCTTCTGCCAAGAATGGTCGTTAAGCATCTAGTTGTACTCGAAAGTTGATCTAAAAATAGCTCAGCATGTTAAAAGTAGCCATCTTGAAGTATTAATAATTTTAATAGAGCAATATTCTTAGGATCACCATTCAAATAATTTCATCTCGGCCAAATACCAGTGAGCAATGATGAATAATTCTCATCACATCTAAATGTTACATGTACATATATACTGTGTATATCTTGGCAGGAAACTTTTTTTCAAAGGAGAATCAAATCCTATATATGCCATAGATTCCTGTTGTTGCCGTTACTTCGTTCCTCCTGAAAAGTCTTCAGGAACTTTAATTTGTATCAAGTTCCCAAATATGACATGCAGCAATTGTGAGGAAGTTGAATGTTTACAAAGCTACGCCATGATAGCATGTTGCAATCCATCTCCGATTCTCAATGTGATTTCCAGAGTCACGAGGTAGAAAAACATTTGCAGCCAAATACATGCACAGTAGTTTTTGCAGAAAATAAATTGATGATGATTTACAACAGAAGAGACTAGATGTTACCATAAAAACTGATCAGAAAAAGGTTCACATGACTTTTGGCAAGAGTGAGCTAATTCAAAGGATCCAGCCTCGTTAGTTTCTACATGCAGGACTTTGTCTGTAAAGGTGAAAAAAAAAAAATACATGTATTGATCTATATGTTTTATTTGCAATGCTGAATCAGTTATTTTTATACTCCTTTATGGCTGAATCTTGAGTTTGAGAGGAGGGATTTTTAGGCCGAGTCTTGTTACCTTGTCTGCTATATTTTCTCCAATTGGACTTCTACAATGATGAATAAACAATATTGATACAAGCAAACTACGTTACTGGCCCTACAGAAGTTTTTAGTCTTAATATGCATACAATTTCTCAAAATTATTTAACTCTGTAATGGCTATAATCTACTGAAAAATGTGTTCAAACTTCTTAACTTTATATACCCTTAGCTAGGACTCTTTTCTCACTGGACTGAGCACAAATGAAATGGGACAGCTATCCAGATCATAGAAGATAGCAGAAGAAGTATTGTGTTTCTTTGATAGCTATGTACATATATTGTGAGCTCAGGTGAAACAGGAAACCAATTGTGACCCAGAGACCATTTCCTCATCTCAAAGTCTGGTTCGCTTGACCTTCAACATTTTGACCCCACAGCAGATATACCGTATAGTGTCTCTTTTTCTTTTTCTGTAGGGGATAAGTTTGGTTCATTTTAGCAGTTTGGTATCATACTGCCAAATTTTTGAGAATTAAATTTGCATCCAAATATGTCTGCTGTCATAATGCGTATTAATTTTTTGCAAGAAGGATAAATCCGTCTAGCAGTTGTTTTAATGTCAAAGGGACTTGTAGCACTTTTCTGTTTGGGAGGTAAATAAATTAGTGGTTTCTTTTATGTCAGTTGTCTCTGATGACAGTAAAACATTTCACAGATCAACACTACACTGCTAATCAAATTTTATGTTTTGAAACCTACTGTCCACCAACATATATTCTGCTAAAATTACTTGTAGACTTATAATCCAGAAAATCTCAAACTTTTACACCCTCAGAAAAAAAAGGCAATTAAGTTTCAAGAGGAGAGTGATGTATCATTTAAGGCCATGCAACTATCTTTATATATCACTGTCCAGTTTGTTCACTCTTTGACCCCAATTAGAATATATATTATCTAGCTGTACATGTGATCAACATTCAGTGATAATATTATCTATAGCTCTACACGTAATGATATGCAGAAACATGTAATCAATATGCAGTGGTATTATTATCTATAGCTCTACATGTAATAATATGCAGAAACACCTAATCAATATGCAGTGATAATATTACCTATAGCTCTACACGTAATGATATGCAGAAACACGTAATCAATATGCAGTGGTATTATTACCTAGCTCTATAAGACTCTGACTGTGGGTCCTCTGAAATTCCCCGTCCAACTTTGAGTTTTTCAACCCCATTCCTGAAAATGATATTTTGATGTACAATACTGGCTGATAATTAATTGTAAAACAAAAACTCATTTTCCATATAAATGTAAAGCCACATATATAACAGCTTATACATGCATTATACTGTGAGATTTCAATTTGTATCAAAATATACATATTTTATATTACTTATATCTATTGGGAATTTATTACGGTGATCTTGCATTTTTGGATTTATCAGCAAGACTTAAATCTGCAAATTTTTAATTTGTTTATTACATTATGTATACATAAAGTGTTTCAAAATTATTCAACATGAGAATCTTATTTTGGCATCAAGTCAATCTCGAAAATCTATCTGAAAACAAAATCATTGAAAGTAGAATGTGATATAGTTATGTCCTTACATGTATGTCAGGGGGAAAAAAACTAGGTCAGCTCTTGACAGCTGAAACATTTACTAGACCAACCCAAATGAATACAATTTACATCTGACTGGGTAAAGGATGTATTCAGGATATCAAAAGAATTGACCTATAAGAGAGAATGATTTCCCAGAAAAATTCACTTTTGAAAATCAATGTTCATTTGTTATTTTTTACCTATATATTTCTAAATTTTTTAAATTTGCATTTTAAACCTAATATTTTGCATTAGGAATTTTTAAATTAACCATCAAAATTGGCTAAAACAGCATTTTCTCAGTAAAAACACCTATTTTTGCATGAAATTTGGCCAAGAAGTCCTTCAGGGCAGGCCTGTCCATGATAAAAACTATGGTATTTTGATAGGTTTTGATCTACAGAATAATTAAAATAGGACTTTTTTTAAGGGCACTCCTACAAAAACCTACAAAAAATGCGAAAACCTATTTCTATCATTGTGGTTCATATTTATGCTGTTTATAATCATAGTTAGTATAGCTCAGATGATTAGACCTTAGACAATCAACAATTTTAGTGTCCTGGTTCAAATCCACCTGTTGGCACATTTTTACTGTTTCTTTTTGCCTGTATAAACAATGTTTTAATTTTTTTTTTTTGAATACAGCCTTGTGTATTTTACTTCAATTTTCTTCCTTAAATGCATATTTGCTCTTGATATAAAAGACATTTATGAGAATTCAGATTATGAATTCTCTGTAACTAAAAGCAATCAACCGGAACTATACCTCAGTGAAGCACACTTTGTTCAAGGACAAGAATCAATCACTCTGTGTTACTCGATACATGTGTCACGAAAAAAAAATCATGCTGAGCAAAAATTGTTGTGTTTGCCTTAAAAGAATATCACTGGGAAATATTACTGGTGTGGGAGAGATCAGCCTCACACACTCATTCCTTCCCAAAATCCAAACATCCAAGATGATGTAAATACTCTTGAATGAATCTTGTCGAGCATGGTATTGTATTAATTCAATTACGATAAGACCCCAAACTTTTTAAGTGTTTGTCTACATGAAATCCCTTTATACTCAAAACATAAAACAGAACTGGGCCCTCGTCAGGTTACGACAAAGGGATGCTAAATATATTAAATTGTATGTACCTTGAAGACAATACTCTATACCCTGGTCAGGTTTTTAAGCTGTAGGACTACATTTCAGTAACTGTTAATTTCTTGAATTTCATTTTCATAATTTGTATTTCTTACACCAATGACTTTTTAAAAATATTATTTCCAAAGAAATGAGTTGTAAGTAAACACATATATGAAGTAACTGCATTGTTAAAAGTAAGCTGAGAGAGATATGGAATTAAAAATGCATCCACAATTCATGTTGTTCATATAACGACTGCGAAATGGTTTCTTCTATCTCTACAAATTAGTGTATTGACTAGAACTAAAGCAATGCATGAGAAACAAATAACTACACGCATGTGGCCTAAAGTCATTGACCTGAACAGAAATCAATAAGCTTTTTGTAAAGACTGAAACCAATACCAGCCCTACAGGTCAACGATATATTTACATAGACGTGTTCCTTTTCCAAAAGTTGCATGAGAGGATGTGAAAGTGGCCCACAGGTATTATCAGACACCAGAGGGCTATTAAATCTATACGAATTTTCCTGTCCTGCATATCTAAGCTAAATTCTAATATTCAGCAGCAGTATAAACAAACAAAATATGTAAAGTATCCTTACTGATGCTTACTCAACAAAGGAAGTAATTGATATAGATTGATTGATTATATGTTGTTTAACGTCCTGCTCGGGAATTTTTCACTCTTATGGAGACGTTAATTAAGATAGATTTAGACCTAGTATATATTAAGTCATTCATTTCAAGTTTAATCCTTTTAGAAATTCTCATTTTGAAAACTGAAAACTAGAGAGAGAAAAATTATCTTTGCATGGCTTCAAAATTTACTGCAATTTGTTTTAGCCAAATTCTTTGCTACATAATATTAAATGCAGTAAATGTATTTATTTTGGTCAGTCCTATAAAACAAAATAAACTTTTCAATCAATTTACACATACAGGACACTGACTCACCAAGCAATCATGATTCCATTGTCTGTACATAACTTTGGAGGGGGGCAGATTAGTCTGGCAGAATTTTCACTACACACCTGCTGTAGACACTGTCTAATAAACTGGTTACTTGCTACGCCACCAGATACAACCTACAAAGGACATAACAAAGACCTGTTCATTCTTATTCTCTGTCTCTGTCTCTCTCTCTCTCTATATATATATTTTGTTTGACAGGTTTGCAAATAAAAGGACACTATGTGAATTGAAATAAAAAAAAAATAATCTGATGATAAACTGTATGTTCAAAATGCTAATCTGTTTTCTTTGGAAGCTTAGGGCTTCATTTTCATCTCAATGACAAATGTATAAGGATGGCCATCTTTGCAAGCTCCTTGCTATAAG
Organism: Ostrea denselamellosa; assembly: GCA_024699665.1. NCBI lineage: Eukaryota > Metazoa > Mollusca > Bivalvia > Ostreida > Ostreidae > Ostrea > Ostrea denselamellosa. The sequence continues at coordinate 1,753,304 of JAMZEH010000065.1, read as the reverse complement.
CATCTTTGCAGTTTCCTTAGTGGATGGACACTTGGCATGCAAAGATGATGGACAAGTTCTATATTAAATACTGTATACAGGGTTATTTTCACCTTTCTACACTTGTATATGATTTTGCCCTGTTTTAAATTTGCTTAGACAAAGTTTAATAAGGGAGAGATAAGAGAGAATCAAAACAGTTTCACCCAGTCTTTAATTTGCCCATTAACAAGGGCAAAAATAAAACGGGGGCAAATATTTCCCTGTTTACAGTACAAGGAAGTCAAAGAATGAGTGATCAGGTCTGACATTTTGACAGCACTTTGTATTATACACTGGGCATATTATACATTAAGAATAACACATTTTAAACAAGAGGCCCATGAGCCACATCGCTTACCTGAACTTTTGCACATACTATCGTAATATGACTCGTAGATGTCAAATCCTGAGTAGTCTGTTGATCAAGAGTTTTTTCACATGTATTTTAGCAATATGAAAATAAAATTTACTTATTTTAATTCATGAGTGATGTTTCTCACAAAATTATAAAAAAAATATTTAGGAAACTACAGTATTAGTTTTATAAGCTGCACCCTTTTTGATCTTGAGATGAAGGTCTTTATAGTGAATAATTTCCCTATAATATATTCCTATTGACATTTAAATCCTGATAGTGATTCTGCCCTAACCTTGTGATATTCATCACATCTGGCAGCCATCATTAAGTTTTGGGTTGTCTGATCCAGTGGTTCTTGAAATGATTTTATAAACATTCCACCCTATTTTCTTCTAATTATCTCTCACCCCATGAGGACCCGGGTTAGAATAGGTCCTCAGTACCTCTTTCTTGTCGTGGGAGGTGACTGAATGGGGCGGTCCTTCAGATGAGACCGGAAAAACCGAGGTCACGTGTCACAGCAGGTGTGGCACAATAAAGATCCCTCCCTGCTCAAAGGCCCTGAGCGCCGAGCATAGGCCTAAATTTTGCAGCCCTTCACCAGCAATGGTGATGTCTCCATATGAGTGAAAGATTCTCAAGCGGGACGTTCAACAATATAAAATCAATCAATCAATCAACCTAATTATCTTCCTATGGAAGGACCCGTTATATATATATATATATAATATATATACAAAACAAACTTGAATCTCCTTCACCCAGGGTTACTTTGCACCAAGTTTGGTTGAAATTGGCCCTAAGCTTTTTGAGTTTTTGATAAACATTTAAAAGAAAGTATTTTTTGATCTACATAAACCTTAAACAGTCTGACATGTGTGACTGTGATACATACATGCATATTCGCATATGTGTTTCAAATGAAATTCGGAGTACCCAAGTTTCTTACCAGAGTGGGATGGCAAGGTAATAAGCCTTGCATTGTGCAAAAGGCAAATGCTCTCTGAAGCCTGCGACATATTTGAAAGGCAACACAGTACTGTAAGGATGCACAGAAATCAGACACGTTGTGGATTACTTCAGGGTCAGAAATCCCTATGAAAATACCAAGACTACACATTCAAAATCCATGTATTGTTTTCAATTTAGTAAACTTCATTTTCTATAGTTTTAACGCACATTATGAATTTACTGGATATAACAAATTACAATGAATCAAGATTGTTCATCCCCAGTACTTTACTATAAGCATGTTATGTTGTACTTTTAAAATATAGCGTGTTACATGTACCTGCATGTAACATTTAGGTTATAATGAGTTCTGACTACTTCTGTGAACGTGTGACTCAACACAGACGGTCAGACAGACACTAGAGAGAGTTAGCCTAACATGTCTGTCATGCTCTGTGAATAGAAACATACCTTCCTGTTTTTTTTCCATTTCAATGATGCGTTCTGCTTGACTGCGTAATCCAGAAAAAGAAAAATTACAGCTGGGCTCCTTTACCAAAGGTACAGAGAAAGGAAACTTGTAGGGGTTACCTCCCCTTGCCATGAGTTCTACAGCAGCGCCCCCACTGAGAGCCTTACATTGAGGAAGTGAATTCAGATTCAGTCGCCTAGCCACCTGAAATACAGTGGAATGAATTTCATTTATTAGATAAAAATCAAATGTTTCATGCTGTGTCAATTTATATATGGTAATAATCAATAATAGCCCCTCCAAAATATGAAATTAAATTAATTAAAACAACATCTTCAGGATTCTTGTGCGACAAAAACCATGATATATTTAGGATCAGTCCCAAGCCTCATGATATTTACATTCATTTGGGTATTTTTTGTAAACATTGTTAGCAATTAAAACCAAAGGCTATTTTCTCATATGTTTTCATTTTTGCACACAGATTTTATAAATGACAGCAACTTGGACACCACAAATGAAATATGGTCTTTTCAATTGTGATGTCGTGTCACAGTGGAAACCTTGGAGAAGATATGCTTGTTGTTTTGAAAATGCTGAATTACAACAAAACCAAGAGCAGTCAACGTAATGACAGTGCACGTAACACGATTATCTACACAATAAGAAAATGTAAGTATAAGAAATATCTTTCAGTCTTTTGTTTCAATATGTCAGTAGGAAGAGACTCCAGGTATATCAACTCAATACATGTCATAAATAACATCAGAAATACAGCATTTTATGCTTTGTCACCTTTTTCACAGAAAATGTCACTTTCAGTGCTTGCTTTTCATTTAAAAAAAATATGGGAGCGCATTGAAGAATGATTTATTTTCCTATTATCAATGTATCTGGAAGGGATACTTAATGTTGGTAACATGGCAAATCATAGTAACCTCTGACCTCTGTTTCAAGCAAATTTTCAGACAAGACAATGATGCTAAAATGTTTCCTTAAAAAACCTGGAAAATTCAGACTATGATCACCAGGACTTTGCTACATACCTGTACATCTGATTCATAGAATTATTAAAAAAAACTCTCTACACACTAATGTTATCGTTGCCAAAAAAAACCAACAAAGAATTGATTTGGGGGGGGGGGGGGGGGGGGGTAAATAGATCATAAATTTCATACTGAGTGTGACACTCCATATCTTGAATGATGATGACTGTGTGAAGCACATCCTCTAGCTATTAAATGTATTTCATCCTTTGTGAGCACATGGTATGAGGACTGAGCATGGTCGGAACAGGAAATACCTGTATTGAATCGTGCACTCTTTCTTCATCAATTATACAACATTTATCTCCCTTTCCATACCTTTTCCAAACAGTCCCCAGGTGAGGTATCCAGGCCGTTTCCAATAGTAACGAATCTGTCCACATCTTGGGCCAGGGTAAGAATCGAATGTCCACCACTGATTAGCAGAACAAGGAATGGAAACTCAATCCTAAAATGTCCAGGTGTAAAAAAAAATAAAAAACATTGGAAGTTTTTCTGACATCGTCAGAGTAAATGGTTAGGGATGCATTTAAACAGGTACCTCTGGGAATTTGGGAGAGGGACTCAATCTTTGCAGATCTCTTCAGAACCACTATCCCACAAAGTTCAAATCACAAAGAAACACACATTTATTTATACGATGTCTCTCATTTATCTATATGATCTAAATCACTACAGTGATACTGCTTTATATTATATCTAAATCAGTACAGTGATACTGCTTTGTACTAGATCTAAATCAGTACAGTGATACTGCTTTATACTAGATCTAAATCAGTACAGTGATACTGCTTTATATTAGATCTAAATCAGTACAGTGATACTACTTTGTACTAGATCTAAATCAGTACAGTGATACTACTTTGTACTAGCTGTAAATCAGTACAGTGATACTGCTTTATACTAGATCTAAATCAGTACAGTGATACTACTTTGTACTAGCTGTAAATCAGTACAGTGATACTACTTTGTACTAGCTGTAAATCAGTACAGTGATACTACTTTGTACTAGCTGTAAATCAGTACAGTGATACTACTTTGTACTAGATCTAAATCAGTACAGTGATACTACTTTGTACTAGATCTAAATCAGTACAGTGATACTACTTTGTACTAGCTGTAAATCAGTACAGTGATACTACTTTGTACTAGATCTAAATCAGTACAGTGATACTACTTTATACTAGATCTAAATCAGTACAGTGATACTACTTTGTACTAGATCTAAATCAGTACAGTGATACTACTTTGTACTAGATGTAAATCAGTACAGTGATACTACTTTGTACTAGATGTAAATCAGTACAGTGTTACTACTTTATATTAAATCTAAATCAGTACAGTGATACTACTTTATATTAGATCTAAATCAGTACAGTGATACTGCTTTATATTAGATCTAGATCAGTACAGTGATACTACTTTATACTAGATCTAAATCAGTACAGTGATACTACTTTGTACTAGATCTAAATCAGTACAGTGATACTACTTTGTACTAGATGTAAATCAGTACAGTGATACTCCTTTTGTTGAAGGTGGACAATGAACACCAATAAATATACTTCTCTGTTTGATTTGTGACACAGTTTTACGTACCTTTCCAGCATCCTGGCTGTCAGAGCATGAGCCTGCATATGATGAACTGGAATCAGTGGTAACCTATGACAGAGAAATAATTGAATGGAAATTACAAACAGTGCCGTTAAATATAATTAAAAGAAATTATACACACCTAATGAGTAGAAGGAATACAAGATGTCATGTTTCTTGTACCTCATCTACTATAAAAACTTCAAATTGGTCCATAACGTCTCAAAATGAAGGGCCTCTGTGGCCGAGTGGTTAGCGCATTGCCCTCAAATTCACAAGGCCTCTCACCTCTAGTCGGCGTGGGTTCGAATCTCGCTCATGCCGATATATGTGAGAAAGTTTGCCAGTTTACTTTCGGAAGGTCCATGGTCTCTTCCCGGGTACATTGTATCTGGGTTCTCTCCTCCACCAATAAAAACTGGCCACCACCAGATAACTGAAAAATTGTTGAGTGTGGCAGAAAACAATCAATCAATCTCAAAATGATACCTTTCTTTGAGCCTCATATTTTGGCAGATTTCCAGTGGTTTCTAATCTATACCACAATGAAATTATGCCCAGTCTGGAGGGACCACAATTCTTTGAACTTGAACGCAAATTTTATACAGCCACTATCTGCTGTAATTTACTTATAATTTGCTACATTTAGGCCAAACTCATAAACTTAAAGCTGCCATGAATGTTACCTAGTCTTGATATACGTCATCATTATGCTAATATGTAACAAAAAGTGTAATTTACTTCTAGACATTAGAAACCACAAATATAACTCACAGCAAAACATTCTACACAGTATTTTAATGCAAATGAAACTGTAGCTGTTCTAATAGCCACATATTCTTAGAGAGAGTTAATTTTCAAAAATACCTAATGTTGCAAAAATGATAAAACATGTGATTGAGTTCAAATAGACAGCATCTTTAAGACCTTTAATTTCAGTCTGTGGTTTTAATTTCTCTGACGACTTTAAAAATGACATTAGACACTGCTCATACTTGTCATACTTCTTTACTGCTTTTGCACTACTGATTCTAAAAAAGTGTTCACTTCATGAATAGATTCATTTGCGACAATACACCAGATGGTGGTTTGTGAATTAATGGAAGAAGAAGAAGATTCTTATTTCACACAGAAGATTTTCAGGATGTGTTAAGACAGTATGGAAAATCACGAGCACTACAAAACCATGGAGAAAATCTACCTGCTCTGAGCCACCAGTTCTTTGGCATAGCCGACTCCAACACCCAAGCAGAGGGATAGGCCAGGTTCTACAGTCACTGCTATGGCATCCAAGTCCTAAAATATCATGACTCTCAGAATAACAGAACTTTATTATACACAATACTAGACAGAAAATCTGATTACATAAATTTTTCCAATATATATGTGCTATGTGGAAAACAGCAGTTTGCCTGGTGGATGAAAATCTGTTAAGAACAACTGCTGTGGTATATAATGTTCTAGATTACTGCAAGGAACCTCCCAGCGTAAAAGTACCAATGCAGTTCATGTAAATTACAACTTCTATAGAATTATACAATATATCTTATATATAAAAAAAAGAATCACAAAATTATGAAGTTTAATTAGAACTATGCATTAAAGTTTAATACATGTAAACAAGTAAAGTTATAAGGAATGGATCAGCTTCAACATTATAGAGGCCTATGGGCAACATTGCTCACCTGAGTCTTCTTCTGCCCACTGTTGTTGTAATTATTAGAAGTTTTTTTTTTATAAATCTTTAATCTTATGAAAACTTTTGACCCCATAATGTGACCCTGACCTAGTTCTGAAGGGTCACAAACTTGAATTCACACAACATGGCTAGCATGATATTGCTGTTCTGGAGACAAAGACAAAATTCTTTCCTGTATATATACATTCTATTAAATTTTATCCACTTTAACACCATGGTTAATAATTTACATTTAAAAACTTGAATCCATAAAACTTAGGGAGATTTTGATTTTGATATGATTTAAAATGGCCCTGCTACTTGAAAAGAATTTAAATTAATGTAAATCATCATGTCTGTGGAGAATTGTGCTATGGATAATTCCTCTCCATCCAGTTCTGTCTTTGACTTTCCTGGTGGCCTCATCCCACATACTGAATCCCAGTTGTCTCCCTTCTCTTTCCACAGTTCTTCGTCAGGTTTCCATCAGTCTCCCTTTGCCCTCAGGTATCCAGTGTAAAGCTGATCTGGTATGGTTATTTCCATCTCATTTTTATGTTGCTGATCTTATCCATGTTGGCTAATTATCTCCCTCTTTCATTTGTAATCTTTACAGGCTACAATATTCTAAATATCTTTTTGAATACACTAGCTAGTGGAGAAAGGTGTCAAGTAGATTTCATCTCCTTTGTCTGTCTTCCAAGTCTCAGTGCCGTACACCAAAATAGATATAACATTTGATATAAAGATCCTCCTGTATATTCCGATATAAAAAAATTATCTCCTATTGTGGCCCCACCCTACCCCTGGAGCCTCTGAATTGAACAAACTTGAATTTCAACTACTTGAAGATGCTTGCATAAAAATAAGATTAATCATGGTCCTATTATTCTTGAAAAGATTTTTAAAATATTTTCCTATATATTCACACGACTTTGATCCTGACCTACCCTCAGAGGTCATGATTTGAACAAACTTAAATCTACCTATGTCAGGAAGCTTTCATGTGATTTTCAACTTTTCTTGGCCAGTGGTTCTTGAGAAGAAGATTTAAAAAAAAAAATCCCCTATATATCCACCTGTACTTGTAGTTGAGATAATGTTAAAAATTTTCACCCCTTGAAAACCATTGTCACACTCAGTGATGTAAAACTTTGATCCCCTATTATGACCCCATCCTACCCCCAGGGGCAATGAATTTAGTCTATGTCACGAAGCTTTTATGTAAATTTCAAGTTTTCTATCCCAGTGATTCTTGAGAAGATTCTTAAATAACCTCACCCTATTTTTGTCTTTTCTTGATTAGGGAGCATGGACCTTCAGTTAAATGAACTTGAATCCATTGTATCCAAGAATGATTTGTGGCAGGTTTAATTGAAATTGGCTCGGTGGAAAATGTGAGAAGTTTATGAACAGACAAACAACTGAAAAAAAGTGATCAGAAAATCTCATTTGAGCTTTCAACTCAGGTGAGCTAAAAATTTTCACCCAAACATATTGGAAAATTATTTGTCCAGATTAAAATTTGCCCCAAATTGTTTTTTTTTTTACTAATTTAAAGTAAATGATTTATGTTTGCCCTTTGATATAAATGCAGAACGGGCAAAACCTGGTCACTCGTCCCCAAAATATATCCGTCAAATGTAGCATCCAAATCATAATGCATCATCTAAACAAGTCTGAATCACTAATATGGTGCAGCATGTGGTTTTTAAATAACTGTGTGCAATGTTAAAGAATATAGTGCCATAGCAGTGAGGGTTCTTTAATATGCCAATGCCTATTGTGACACGGGACCTCCGTTTTTAAGGTGATATTTAAAAGACCCGTGATTCTCACTTCTAAATGCTGAGCATTTGGTAAAGGAGCAATCACTACCTAATTTTATGTCTTAGGTTTGATGCCACCATGGCACAAGTAGGGTTTGAATTCATGACCTCCCAGTTACAAGCGAACGCTCTAACCACTGAGCTACCACAACTGGTCTATGCTTCCTGCAGGGCTAATGCAGTAGAGCTCTTGAAGTTCCATGTAATTTCTTGTATTGACGTGTATTGTAGAGGAGCAGAATATACAAGTCTAATTATAATTAGATTGCATTGTGTGTATCTATAAGAGTATTACCCTTATAAGTTTGTGTTACATGCTACAGTTACTAGAAATGGGGCTGTTGCAGAAATACTGTTTGGTCACTCAACCAGCTAATACTGGTCACTCAACCAGATAATACTGGTCACTCAACCAGCTAATACTGGTCACTCAACCAGATAATACTGGTCACATGCAGCAGACGAATCAAGAACAGTGATGTGCATCCAAAGACAATTTCCAACCAAAAGCTGGCTATTCATCAGGAAACAATAAGTCAGATGACATGCAGCATCAAGAATAGTGTGTGTATGTTTGAATCATGCAGGGTTAACAGTTTTATAGAAATAGACCACTACGCTTTTTGACCTGGTTGTGTATATCATCTGATGGCTGACACCAGTGGTATGACATTAGCAATCAATATGTAGGTCCTGGCAAGCTAAAAATAAGCAAGACTTTCGTGTTACCTGTAATGATTTTTTTGCTCTTTGTAAAGCAGTAGAGACCACATTCTGTATCTGCTCTCTGTGCAGGGACTGTGCTGTTGATGGATTGATTCCACCTTGTCTGTAATAGGAATGAACTTCATTTGTGTTTGGTAAACACAGGACTGGGCATGTCCAGAAATATTCAAATGTTACAGTAATATTTCATGGTGATTTTGTTTAGAAAATCTTCCAAATCTCAATGATGTTATAGGACAATATAAGGGTGGAGGATGTTATAGGACAATACAGGGGTGGAGGATGTTATAGGACAATACAAGGATAGAACAATATGGGGGTGGACAATAACATGATTTCAGTACCACTAGGCCCAACAATCAATAACATTGGTGACGAAAATTTTTTCAATCAGTGACAATCTCAAAATGAAGTTAATCTGAAACTCATACTAAGCATAGTGTTACCCTGACTGCTAGCCTGCTGTCGCTTACTACATCATTTATTTGATTTAGCAGCTAAATCAATTTAGCTTAATGCAAAATATTATATCATTATAATTACACTTACATGTGTATGATCTTGTTCTGACTTAAATTATGATGAACTGTCTGATCTAATTAAGGTCTGAATTATTTTATATTTCCAAACAACAGTTGCATCACCAGCATATTATTATTACTTAATGAGATATAATTTCCTATTATGAAACAGGGTGACGATACACAGAAGGCCTTTGGACAAATAATTTATTTAGTGCATAATGCATGATATACAGGATACACTGTTTGATATTCTGAAAACATTTGATATGTTTGTGATCACATTACATGTAAACAGAAACTAAACTTGTAACTTTATACGAAACTTTTACTACCTTGCTAGTTTTTCTAGTGATGTGGTAGAGTCTCTCTTGATCACACAACTTACGCAACAGCAGGCAAGTTCAAACCCCTGCACGTTACAAAATGAATATGTTCATCAGCAAATTTTATCAGTGGCATAGTTGCCATTGGGCACTTCAGGCACGTGCTGCCTACACATAATTTTTGCAATAAACATTTTGTGTGTTACATGTGCCTAGAATTTGTTCCCAAGTGATCTCAAAAACACGAAATCTGTTTTCTGTTGGGGGGTGGTAGAGGCATCACCCCCCTGAACCCCTCACCAGGGCAATGCCCTGGACTCTCTGGGAGTCTTGGGTGGCCCCCAGACCCCTCACCTTAATTGGTGCCTATACTTCCTCAAGTTCCTTGCTACACCACTGTTTATCTCACACTTTTGGCCTTTCCTGTCGATCTAATACTTTTAAAATTCATTATTATGATAAACGGAATGGAAAGGTTAGGTCAGATGAAGTAACTAGACATTGGAGTGAGAATGACAAAGCAGTGCTTACAAGTATGCGTGGGGTTGGAGGTCTTTGTTTAATGTTGTAACACTTACTCAACGTGTATTTCAGTTTGTGAATGCAAAGCCTCTCCAAGAATTTGACTATCTGTATCAACAACTGCGGCACCTGTGTCGTCACAACTTGTCTCAATACCAAGAACTACTTTCGGTTTGATGAAATTGTGATTATGTTTAGATAAAGTTTGTGGTATACTCTGTTTCGTGGTTTGCACACATCTGTGTAACGCACGGTTTAGTGAGTAAGATACTGTCCTATATATAAACATTATTAACAAAGTTCTTTGTCCATAAATTGCTCCACTCCGTGTTACGGTTACCCGGATTTTTAGATGGGCGCAGCCATCTTGGATTTGGAAGAAAAGGATATCAAACAAGTAACATTTTTGATTTGACATAAATTAGTTTCTATAAAAAATATTTATGCTTCAAAGCGTTTTCTATATATTTACAAACAATATTGAAGTTCTTTTTTTTTAAATTCATGACATATTACTGATATAATTTATTTTATAAAATAATTTATAGCGGTAATCGGGATCGAGAAACGAAAAGTAAGTTTCACTTTTCGCCTAGGAAAGCGTGGCACCGGGCTGTCAATCATCTGGAACATCTAATGAAACATATCCTGGGGTTATTGTTGCGGACACCATTTCTTCGAGGAAACCTTAAACGGAACTTTTATTGTGAACGTTTGCTTTCAGCAAATCGAGTTTTATTTCAACAGTCTGAGAAACTTATAAACAACATGGACCACGAGACAGAAAAATTACTCGCACCACTGAGAGTCTCTGTGAAAGAACAGGTAAAAAGAATGATGCAACACTTTCTCCATATGTTTTTATAAACGTGCACTGTTTTTCTTTGTTTATGTTAAGTGTTTGAGGTCTAAAGATTAACCCTCAAGATGTGAACGGTTGTAGTTCAGTGTAACCGAAGTGAAAAATGCAACGGATCAGACCGGGATTCGAACCAGGGCCCCTGAATCACTAGATAGATTTTCTACCAACTTTGGCGAGCGAACCCGTCTGACCACCACATTATTTAAACCCTAAATAGTTCTGAACTGTGTTACAAGAATGTTTTAATAGCAGATAAATATAAATAAGGAAAATTTTTATACATTACTGTGCCATCAGGTGACCATGTTGATGCAGTGATATAAAACCCAGGGTGTACAGATCTCGAGATTCATATCAAGACTCTTACTTGTACATGCCATAGTACCAATTTCAGCGTCAACAATCTGCCACTGAACTGCACACAATAGTCTCGTCATTGTGCCATTGCTTGATGGACCTGACTTAAAAACAAAAATCCATATTGACCAGTCAAAAACATGATGCAAACATGGAATAAATCAAATAGTTATTTTTATTGACTGGTCACTTGGACTTAAAATCTTTACTGGTCAGCTGATAACTTTTACTGTCCCTTCAGACCAGTGGATATTTGAAAATGACTTGCCAAAATTCCATACTCAATAAAAATGAAACATTTTCATGATTAGACCTAATATCTTAAAAAATGTTGTAATCTTACTTTTCTTATCCATGTTTTTTGCTTAAACTTAGAAAATAGTCAGCAGAAGCATTTTGTTATTTGTGGAAGTGTTGTGTCACAGGATTATGAAAGTATCACATAATAGACAGCTCATTCTGAGAAAATTGCATCTGAATACGTGCATATTTTTAAATGTTCTTTGTTTCTTTTTTTCTTTTTTTTTTAAAAACTTTATTTATTTTACAATGATTTAAAAAAAAAATTCAATAACATATATTATATTTCTCATCAGCTCTCAGTGTTTTTTATTTACCCACTGGTACTGGTATGGTACCCATTTAATTGGAAAAAATAACATCCAAATCAAATAAATTGGGAATTTTCTACCAATATATCGGCAGATGATTTCAACTGAAAGAAAAAAAAATAAAGAACAAAACAAAAAGTAAGTTTTCTGCAGGAATCATCTTTCTTAAATTTTTATGGTGATATTTTCTGTTGTGAGACATCAGAAATCATTGTAGGCTCATTCTAGAACTGTCATAGCTCTACAACACGCGCACTGTCATGATATGTACTTTTTATTTAATACCGGAAGTGAACATTTTAGGTAACTCGTACAATGTGTCAAATTAAGTGAATTATGATGTCAGCGGTCTATTTTTCAGCAAGTGAATTCGGAATTTTTAGTCTCAAAATTGGGAAAAATCAATGTTTTTTGGCATTCGGAATGGTACCGCTTATTGATACCAGTAATATAAGGAAAAAAATAATGCTGGCTCTGATTTTGGCGTGAAAGTGTGTTTGATGTGGGAGGAAACCCGGGTACCCAGAGGAAGTCCATGTGTCCCAATGGGTGACTACAATATCTTCTTACATACAACCTCTGCCGCTCTGAGGATTGAACTTGGGTTGTAGAGATGAGAAGCTTTAACCACTACGCTACCTGGCATGTTGTTAGATGTACTCACTCAGAGCTCCTCCTGTGGTTTGTACCTTTGTAGAAACTAAAGGAATCGTCCAAGGATTAACGGTTGTGTACTCCACTTAAGAGAACTCATTCTTAGAAAGATTTGTGAATTTATTTACATTGTGGTACTTCATAAAAATGTACAAGAGCAACAAGGGAATTACCTTTTAAACAAACATGCCACCATGCTATCTGAGATTCAAGTTAAGAAAATTAAACTTGGACCAGTGGTGCGTCCCGATCCTATGTTCTCATGGTTACACTTTATGTTAAAGTGAGTGTCTTTCATTTGGGCATTTTGTGAATTTTACAGGGAGATATAGTGAAGAAGTTGAAGGAAGAGAAAGCTCCAGACATAGACATCCAGAAGGCTGTCGCTGAACTGAAGCATAGGAAGAAGACACTAGAAGATAAGGTAGGCAGGTGATGGCAAGTGGCTGAAGCATAGGAAGAAGACACTAGAAGATAAGGTAGGCAGATGATCGAAAGTGGCTGAAGCATAGGAAGAAGACACTAGAAGATAAGGTAGGCAGATGATTGCAAGTGGCTGAAGCATAGGAAGAAGACACTAGAAGATAAGGTAGGCAGGTGATCGCAAGTGACTGAAGCATAGGAAGAAGACACTAGAAGATAAGGTAGGCAGATGATCACAAGTGGCTGAAGCATAGGAAGAAGACTCTAGAAGATAAGGTAGGCAGGTGATTGCAAGTGACTGAAGCATAGGAAGAAGACACTAGAAGATAAGGTAGGCAGGTGATGGCAAGTGGCTGAAGCATAGGAAGAAGACACTAGAAGATAAGGTAGGCAGGTGATCGCAAGTGGCTGAAGCATAGGAAGAAGACACTAGAAGATAAGGTAGGCTGGTGATCGCAAGTGGCTGAAGAATTTTGAGGAGTGACTTAATGAAGAATGACTGAAACATAGGATAAAGACGGTAGAGTCTAAGATGATCATGTCTTGATAAATGACTGAAGCATAGAGAAAAGATATGTAGATATGTCATGATAGATGACTGAAGCATAGAGAAAAGATATGTAGATATGTCATGATAAATGACTGAAACATAGAGAAAAGATATGTAGATATGTCATGATAGATGACTGAAGCATAGAGAAAAGATATGTAGATATGTCATGATAGATGACTGAAGCATAGAGATATGCTTGAAGCAATGTAGGTTGATAGTGTCGTTAATGACATATCAAATGTTAAGGTAAAAGTTCTTCATAACTCTTGCTCTCTCCTCATGTGTTTGATTTTTTTCTCTCTTTATGATACATATATTAGATATGTAATGTCTGTGTGTTTGGTGGCTTGTGATTGTAAAGTTCATTTGATATATTTAATACAGTAGATTAATGTGGTATAATGGTAATTATAGGAACTTGAATTGGGTGCCAAGGACAACATAGACCGTACAAAAATGGAGGATTTACTCAAGCAGAAATTTTTCTTTGATCAGTCCTTCTCAATTTATGGAGGTAATCAACATGATTTTGAATTCATTGATAAATTTGCAAAGTTTTACAAATGGATTTCTTTTTAAACATGTACATTTAAATGTACATATACCTGTGTACATTTAAATGTACATATACCTGTGTACATTGAAACACACATATACCTGTGTACATTTAAACACACATATACCTGTGTACATTGAAACACACGTATACTTGTGTATTTTTAAAACAGTTTTATTCTGAAACAAACTTATCCACAGGGAATAAAGTTAATGCTCGCCCAGTTGCCCATGGTGATTGAAAATTCAACTGGGCATGCTGAATTCCTGTTTCAGTAGCCCAGATTGGTGATCAATATTTTCTGTTTATTGCCATTTTTTTGAGTTGCTTTGCAATCATTTTACAAAATTTGTCATTGATGCGGCTATTTGATCATATATTGAAGTCACTAAATGACGAGGACAATGAATGTAAACATGGAATAATATACAGGGAAAGAGACTCAATGAAACAAAGGACAGTTCTGAGGATTTAAATCTAAATAGATTTTTGACATATTGCTTACTTTCTGTTTCATCGATTTTCACCTGGGCAACCAGTTTTTAACCTGGGCATCTGAAGTCTGGTTTTTAGGTGTCTAGCTGGCTATCAGGATTTTTCGGGCAAGTTTAAACCGTGATCCATATATCTGTATTTCTTTCTCGGAAAGTATCTTGAATGGTAGAATCATACCAGCAGTACCATACACGTGCTTAGATACCCCCTCTCAGAACCAGTATGTTATGTGCTGTTTTGAAGTCCATTCTGTTGTAGGTGTGAATGGTCTGTATGATTTTGGACCCATGGGATGTGCTGTGAAAGCCAATCTTCTCCAGACCTGGAGGAACTTCTTTGTTCTTGAGGAGCAGATGCTGGAGGTGGACTGCTCCATGTTGACCCCTGAACCAGTACTGGTGTAAGTCATGTTTTTTTCCTAATTTTGATGGGAATCAAACTTTAGTGGTTTTTGTGGTGAAGCAAAAGCATGAAACTGTGGTTGTACTAAAATATGGCTGTGCTGAAATATGAAAACTGCTATTCATCCATTATCATACATAGAATAAGACATTAGTGCTAAATCATGATTACGCCAGATAGGGCATCAGGTGTAGGTTGAACCATAACTAAGATATTCTTAAAGAAGGTATAATTTATAGATGTCCTACTGTACTGTATTTGTTTAAAGACATTCTATTGTACAGTGTTTACTGTACAGTTTGTTTATAAATGCTTTACTGTAAAGTTTGTGTATATTATGTTCGACTGTACAGTGGGTGTTTATAGATGTTCTTCTGTACAGTGTTTATAGATGTTCTACTGTACAGTGCTTGTTTATAGATGTTCTTCTGTACAGTGTTTATAGATGTTCTACTGTACAGTGCTTGTTTATAGATGTTCTTCTGTACAGTGTTTATTAATGTTCTACTGTACAGTGCTTGTTTATAGATGTTCTACTATACAGTGTTTATAGATGTTCTACTGTACAGGTGTTATTTATAGATGTTCTATTGTACAGTGTTTTTTTTATTAACTTTTTTTGATGTAATGATGTTTGTTTGCAGGGCCTCAGGTCATGTAGAGAGGTTTCAAGATTACATGGTGAAAGATCTGAAGACAGGGGACTGCTACAGAGCTGATCATCTGATTGAAGGTAGGGACCAGAAGGAAGGGGGGAGGGTCATTTATCACATTCATATTTTAGTACATGTCCCCAGATGATCTGATTAAAGGTGGGACCGGGGACTACCATGTTATTCAGTCTTAAATCGATAAGCTGTGTCAAATTTTGTAGATATTAAGATCAGTTGAAATAAAAATCTTCTCAAACTTGATATATACAAGCTAATTTGTGAATGGTGAGAATTAGTGTTGTTGTATTGACATGTGTTTAATTTATTTTTTTCTATTAGCCACACTTGAAAAGATGTTAGCAGACAAAAAAGTAGATGCAGAGAAGAAGAAGGAAATTAATGATTTGATGCCTCTGGTAATTCTTCTGGGGTCTGAATCAGCTGAAACCAGGAAGCTCATATTCAGTCTTATTCTATGTTAGAATGCTTATTCATTGGGTAGAGACCGGTTGCGGTAGCTCAGTGGTTAGAGAGTTCACTTCGTAACCGGGAGGTCGTGAGTTCGAGCCCCGCTTGTGTCATGGCTGAAGACGAAAAATAGGTAGTGATTGCTCCTTCGCCAAACGCTCGGCATTTAGAAGTGAGAATCATTGGTCTTTTGGATATGACCTTAAAAACGGAGGTCCCCGTGTCATGGTAGGCGTTGGCACGTTAAAGAACCCTCACTGCAACGGCCCTGAGCGCTAAGCATAGGTCTAAATTTGTGGTACTTCAGCTACTGTTGGTGACGTCTCAATAGAAGTGAAAAATTCTCGATGGGACGTAAAACAAACAAACAATCATTGGGTAGATGATGAATATAATAGCATGATTAAATTTTTCGTATGCTATTACATATGTTATTATGGATGTAGATAATTACAGCATCAACAATGATAGATTTAAACATTGACCGATCAAAACAAATCCCACCTTTATAATCGAGATGATAAGATTTTTGAAAAATTTCTTCTCTTCTTCCATTTTAGATTGATGGAATGTCTAAAGAGGAAATGGGAAAGACTATTGTAAAATACAATATGAAGTCCCCCCTGACCAATAATGACCTGTCAGAACCTATTGAGTTTAATCTGATGTTCTCCACAGCCATAGGGCCTACCGGGCACATCAAAGGGTAAGGGATTTTTCTCATGGAATGGCGGGTCAGGTAATGATGCATAGTCCATCATAGAAGTATGTTTATATACACAGGTACTACTTGGTTGTGGTAACTCAGTGGTAGAGTGATCGCTTCATAACCGGGAGGTCGTGAGTTTGAGCCCCGCTTGTGCCATGGCCGAGTAAAACCTAAGACTTAAAAATAGGTAGTGATTGCTCCTTCGCCAAACACTTGGCATTTAAAAGTGAGAATCATGGGTTTTTCAGATATGACCTTAAAAATGGAGGTCTTGTGTCACAACAGGCATTGGTACATTAAAGAACCCTCACTGCTGTGGTCCTAGGTGCTAAGCATAGGCCTAATCCTGTGGTATTTAATTTATTTTTGGGGAAAATGTATGTGGAAATATTTATTTAAACATGCATTTTACAGATTGAAATTTATTTTTTCTTTGATAGCTTCCTCCGCCCAGAGACTGCTCAGGGAATCTTCGTTAATTTCAAGCGACTTCTTAACTTTAATCAGGGCAAACTTCCTTTTGCTGCAGCTCAGATTGGCAATGCCTTTAGGAATGAAATTTCACCCAGGGCAGGATTGCTGAGAGTCAGGTAGGACTAACAATATCCAGCATTGCGAAAAAAAATCTCATACATGATTTTTGCATCAGATATTGAACTGTGTGGTTTTTTTTGTTGTTTTTTGGGCTGTATAGCTGTCTGTTGTTGTTTGTTGTTTTTCCGCCACACTCAACAATTTTTCAGTTATTTGGTGGCATCCAGTTTTTTATTGTGGAGGAGAGAACCCAGATACAAAGTATCCGGGAAGAGACCAACGACCTTCCGAAAGTAAACTGGCAAACTTTCTCACATATATCAGCGCGAGCGAGATTCGAACCCTATAGCTGTCTGTAAAGTTAATGTAGCTTGATCCATCCCCCTCCCCCCCCCCCCCCCCCCTCCCCCATTTGTTTATGAGAGACTTAAAGTTTATAATTGGTAAACTGAAAGCTTATTGACAACATCTAATCTCAGAATGGTATAGGTCATATGTCAAAGTTAAAAGTCAATATCCATTGGGTCTAAATTTCAAGTTACCATAAAATAAAAATTAAAAAAGTAAAATATTTTGAGGACTTAAAATTTGATACCTAAAATGTGGATGCATTAGAATACAGCTCTATTTTTTTGTGGTTTAAATTTTTACTGACAGTTATGAAGTTACTATAGTGAAATTAAAACCATAGTGAAAATATTATATTTATTTTCCATTCTATAACACTAATAAGTAGGTAATGGGTTTATGATCTCAGGGATCATCTTGTGACGTTGTGAATTTCAGATGCAAACTTTGTGTGTATATGTTTTATTTATGACCATTTAAAATGAGGTCAAATGACATATACACAGTAATTGCCATGACTGTAGGGTACTGAAGAAGTAATCAGAGGAATATTACTTAAGTAAGGAAAAATGTAAATATAGGGAATAGCTGTCTTGTTTGTGGGGAAGTTATGAGTTGATACGGCATGCTCCAATCGCTTTATCAACTCGTAACCCCACACACAAGACTGTTATTCCTTATGTAAACATAACCATCTCCAGATATGATACTAAAATGAAAAAAAAACCAAGATTTTGTGAGGGAAAGAAAAATGATCATCAGAAATTCAAAGCAGTGAAAAAAGATTTAGTTTTAATTTTGTATACAATTGAAGTGAAATTGAGTGTTAACATATTACAGAGAATTTACAATGGCTGAAATTGAACATTTCTGTGACCCTGTTAAGAAGGATCACCCAAAATTCCAGTCAGTGGCGGATCTAGAGGTGGTGTTATATTCAGCCTGTAATCAGATGGATGGGAAATCCCCTCAAGTGTGGAAACTAGGGGAGGCTGTAAAACAGGTATGTTTGTAATGGGGGGTGGATCAAGAGGAGTGGGGTGGTAACTTGATGGTATTTTAGAGTTAAGATTTAATGATATTTTAGAGTAAAGATTTAATGATATTTTAGAGTAAAGATGGGTTTGTTGTTCAGTCCCTTGGTATTTTATGGACATCACTGTTTATATTCAATGATGTAAATGTCAGACATGTTGCTTTCAATTGGATGTGCTGCATTTTTATAATACGTCCAGTATCTTTTCTTTTAAGAAACTGTAAGCCAATGAAATGTAGTGTCTTTCATTAAACTTTAATAATCAGAGTTTTGGGGATATATAGATTTGATATGTCCATCTGTCTGTCTATCTTTCCGCAAAAACTTTTTACTTTGGCCGTAACTTTGGAATAGTTAGTACTAGAGATTTCATATTTCACATATTTATTCCTTGTGATAAGACTTCATTTGGTACCAAAGTTTTTGACCTATATTGAAAAACTTTAACCGTGGCCATTATCAACTTTGCTGCCACAGGGCATCAATATTTCACAAATAAAGCTTGTTCTTAGATTACTGCTAGGCTAAGCCAATGAAATATAGTGGTGGTTTTTTTTTTCTTTTTAGAAACTGTTATCCATTGATTTTTTTTTTTAGAAACTGCTAACCAAGGAAATATAGTGTCTTTTATTTTATTTTTTTTGAAACTGCAATCCAGTGAAATGTATAGTACCATATCTTTACTTTTAGAAATTGATAGCAAATGAGACGCTTGGATATTTTATGGGGAGGATCCAGTTATTTATGATTAAGTGTGGCATTGACAAAAGGAAGCTGAGATTTCGACAACATATGTCTAATGAGATGGCACATTATGCTTGTGATTGTTGGGATGCAGAGTGCAAAACTACATACGTAAGTGAAGTCTAATTTTATTTCAGAAAACTTCTTTCTTCACCGTCATTATCGACTCAACTTCGTCAACAGCTTTAAAAGTGAAAAATGTAACAGTTATTTTTCAATTTGTTCTGGTAGATTTTTTTTATAAGTACTGTACTTATCAAAGCTTTTTAAAACTATATAATGTATAGTATATGTAGGGATGATATGCCGATTTTAAACTCATCAGTTTATGAGAGCAGAATATTATGTATTGTACATGCCACAGAGGTCAATTTCAGACCTCAAATTACCTCAGTCTACACTATACACTATTATTAAGGAGGTATACTACATCATCAGATAAAATGGCTGACTTCCTTTTAAAACATGAATGAAAATATGAATATCAGCAATATTTGTCTATTCCTTTTGAATTTGATTGCCCAGCTAAGTAGCTCTGTCAGTTAATGTATTGTCTGCTAATCTGTAAATCACAGGTTCAAGTCCAGCTATTTTTTAGAGATTACTTTCTGCTAAAACTGCATTTTTTGAGTAAATAAAGTAACAGGTGTGTTATTCCTCCTTAACTTAAAGGATGTTTTTATGTCAGAGTTCTCAAGCAGTAAGGTGTTTTACCATTCCCTTATACTTTACTGATAGACAAGATGGGAATTTACGGATAGACAAGATGGGAATTTACGGATAGACAAGATGGGAATTTATGGATAGACAAAATTGGAATTTACTGATAGACAAGATGGGACGTAACTTATTAGAAACCATGGGAACTTGATAGATAATATGGGAAATTTGAAACTTACTGATAGACAGCATGGGAATTTACCTATAGACAACATGAGAACATGCTAATAGACAATATAGGGACTTACTGATAAACAACATGGGAACATGCTGATAGACAACATAGGGATTTAATGAGAGAGACAATGCAGGGAGTTACTGATAGACAACATGAAGATTTAGATGGACAACATAGGAACTTACTGATAGACATCATAGGAACTTACTGATAGATAACATAGGAACTTACTGATAGATAACATAGGAACTTACTGATAGACAACATAGGAACTTACTGGTAGTCAACATGGGGATTTAGCAATTGACAACAGAAATACTTTGGTCAGAAATCTCATTTAAACCTGTAGTAAAAAATTTTGTTTTTGACTTCAGGGATGGGTAGAGTGTGTAGGATGTGCAGATAGATCCTGCTATGACTTGAACCAGCACTCAAAAGCAACCGGAGTCCGACTTGTGGCTGAGAAAAGACTCCAGGAACCCATATCCTTTTCTTAGTAGGCCATTACGTGTACAAATGTAGATATAATCAGTTAGATAACATGCCACAACACCGAGCCTTCACAGGAAGTGTATGTGGTGGGAGTAGAGGAAATAAGATTATACCTTGTAATCACTGGGGGGGGGGGGAGAGAGAGAGAGAGAGAGGCAAACCTGATTATCTGGAACTCAGTGGGGCTGTGAAAAAACTTTGTGATATATGTATCCAAGGGTTGGAGATATTGAGGTAAATATATATAGAATATGTAGTCAGGGCTTCTAGCTTGCTTCAACGTATTCATGTTATTTGAGAGATACCAATGTTTGAGAAACCAAAGCTCAGTTGTATAAGTTTGATACCACTCCTTCCCGTTTGAAGATATCTCGTTTGTTACTCTTTCCTGACAATTTGGCAACCTGAATTTCCCCTCGAAACTTGTAACAAAATTTGGGATGAATGGATTTTTGAAAAGTGTAAGAAAAGGGCTGGAAAACAACTTCTGAGTAGAACAAATTTATTCAGTTGGACATGCAATAGAAGACAAACATATTTAGCTCACCTGAGTGATAGCTTTTCTGGATGAAAGGTGTTCATCATCTGTCGACGACATCATTAACTTTGCAGATTTCCCCCTTCCTATCTAAATTTTCTGAGCTAATTTCAAACTTGACACAAAATATGCTTTATTGATAAAGACTGAAATTTGTTGAAAGTCAGAGATATCCCCTGCAAAGGGAAATAATTTGAGATTGAAAATACAGTGTGGTGATTAAAGAGTCTTTTTTTTTTTCTCAAGAACCACTTGTCCAAAAAAAAGTCAAAGCTTCTTTGTAGACTGAAGATTCCAAATTGTGGAAGCTATGGTGTCTGTAGCCAGTGTGGAGGCACAACAAGGGTTTTTAAGAGTTACATAGAAATATGTTTGGAGTTTGGGGTCCTGGTTGGGTTTTAAATATTAGAATAAATGTAAGTTACTATAGAAGCAATCTCATGTGCCAGGTTCAAAATAGTTCAGACCATGACTACTGGGATTGGAATTGGGCAGCAATTACATGGAAGTGTCTGCCAAAAATTTCAAGTAGACTATGTTAACCTCCTCAGAGTTATACATTTAAATGTAGGTTCCAGTTTGATCAAATTTTGGGCCCACAGTAGGGCTTTAAAATTTTACACTTTACTGTTTTCAAATTTTGTGTTTCTGTAAACAAGCAAGGATCCTTAACAAGACCTACAAAGAAGTGGATGTTGTTGAATGCACGTCTAACAAAGGAACTCTGGGTAAAGTTTTCAAGAAGGATGCTAAGGTTATCGGGGAGTACCTTGCTGGTCTTACTACGGCAGACTGTGATAGAATAGAGCAGGAAATGTCAGCCAATGGGTAAGTGAGGTTCTCACGTGGACTTCAGTTATACATAACATGAAAAATATTACGAGAGTTTTTAATGTACGTAGCTGAACTGTAGAAAGATAAGACAGTATTACAGGTACATGTTTTACTCTAAAAAAAATTTCGCTCTCAAAAGAAGTCAAAGAATCAGGAAGAGTGTTTATGATATCAGTACCATTTTAGAGTATGTGTACATGTGTGTGTACAATTTATTATCTTGTGTCTGTTTCTTACACAGTGAATCTCAGATACAAGTAGGCGAACAAAACTTCACACTGAAACCAGATATGGTGGCCGTCAAGCGCTACAAGAAAAAAGTACATGGTGAGTACAGTGTTTACTCCGTCCGTATCTGACGAATGACTGTAACGACCAATTTATTCCACTCAAACTGTTCTGCATTTGGGTATCAGGTCAAAGCGTTCTGTTCCCAGGTCAAAACGTTCCATTCCCGGGTCAAAGTGTTCTGTTCCCAGACCAAACTGTTCCATTCCCAGGTCAAAGTGTTCTGTTCCGGAACTGTGCATTTAAGTCTTAAATTGATTTTAAAAAATCTTGCTATGGTGAAATTGTGTGAAAGTTGAAATGAATTGTTTACTTGTGATAATCTACAACTGTTGTGATCTTCAAGTTACCTGAGTATGTCCATTCAGAAATCTGCAAGATTTTATTAAACCAATCCAAGGCCCTTGAGGGGATTTTTTTTTCAATATAAGATTTAAATGCACTTTACACTGACCATGTAATTTGAAATTTGTTCGTCTAAATTTCAAAACTCCTTTGTGATCCAATCTAGAATAAACTTCTGTACTACATAATCAGGGTTCAATATGAATGCTTGTCCGGTAGCACGAAACTTGTAAATTTTGTCTTGGACTATCTGAATATCATTTATAAGTAGTCCCGTGGACTGCTAAAACTTAGAACCCTGTACAATGGAATAATCGTCAAAGTTCCTTTCTACCTTCGTGGAAACTTTCTAATCTATTTTTATTTCTGCTGTGTATTGTTGTAAATACAATGGATTAATCTTTGATTCATCTGTATTCCTAATTCAAACACAAATGCATCACTACTAAACTGAAAACTATTCATTATACAGGATACCATGATTCAAGTATATGGTGGTTTGCTGTGAGAATTACTAAAATTAGAGGCAGAATTTGGCCATCAAATTTTCATTCATTTGTCTCAAAATTTACTAGAAATGCAATTTTGCATCTAGAGTTTGAAAAAAGTTTTGATTTCCCACCCAACCCCACCCCAGCAGTAAGGGGAAGCCCCCTCCCATCTTCTTCCACTTGATATGCTGTGCCAAATGCAGCCAGTCTAGTCACCATTCAGCAGGACTAGTAAATTGTAGAATCTACTATATGTAGTCTTTTTGACTAGTATTATATTAAACATGGTGTCAAACACTGATAATATTTTTGTTCTTTTTATCAATGTATTTGTCTTCTTCGTCCCTGATCAGGCGCCATAATGTTAGAGAAGCCCTGTGCACATCTTGTTTCTCTTCTGTTTATTACCTTATGCTTTATACGCCTTTAAGGGTCTAGACTTGGTTCAATGACATTTTACAGATTCTAAATGTGTTTGTTTACATGCATTGTTAATTGTTCAAGATTGGTTTTGCCTTTGTATGATTTAAGAAATCACGTGATGTTGTGGTGTGGTCCTTTGACGGAATCACGTGACAGTGTTATTATTGTGGTGTGGTCCTGTGACAGAATCATATGACAGTGTTATTATTGTGGTGTGGCCCTTTGACAGAATCACATGACAGTGTTATTATTGTGGTGTGGCCCTTTGACGGAATCACGTGACAGTGTTATTATTGTGGTGTGGTCCTGTGACAGAATCATATGACAGTGTTATTATTGTGGTGTGGCCCTTTGACAGAATCACATGACAGTGTTATTACTGTGGTATGGCCCTTTGACAGAATCACGTGACAGTGTTATTATTGTGGTGGCCCTTTGATGGAATCACGTGACAGTGTTATTATTGTGGTGTGGCCCCTTTGACAGAATCACGTGACAGTGTTATTATTGTGGTGTGGTCCTTTGACGGAATCACGTGACAGTGTTATTATTGTGGTGTGGCCCTTTGACAGAATCACGTGACAGTGTTATTATTGTGGTGTGACCCTTTGACAGAATCACGTGACAGTGTTATTATTGTGGTTCTTTGATTGCTATGATTTTCATTTCTTTATAGTGGAAGAGTTTGTCCCGTCCGTGATAGAACCCTCTTTTGGAATTGGTCGAGTCATGTACTCCATGTTTGAACACAACTTCAAAATACGAGATGGGGATGAACAGAGATCGGTAAGTGTATAGCTAGTTGTATTTATATAGATATCCTGTTCTTAGTGTTTGTGATATG
Source organism: Ostrea denselamellosa (assembly GCA_024699665.1). Taxonomy (NCBI): domain Eukaryota; kingdom Metazoa; phylum Mollusca; class Bivalvia; order Ostreida; family Ostreidae; genus Ostrea; species Ostrea denselamellosa. The sequence goes on along the minus strand of JAMZEH010000065.1, from coordinate 1,728,703 downwards.
ACGTAGGATATGTTAAGGTTATTTCCAATTTTGGGCCCAGACGGCATAACAACAAAGACAGTTTATAAAGAAACTTCTAATCAAAAAAAATTTCAACTTTAACTACAAACTACATAAAGATGTAGCAGATGGGGAAGTACGTTTATGTGATTCACACATCGGGTGTAAACAAAAGTAAAGACAATATCAGTGCTGACATATGAGTAGCAAAGCAGATGCATTTTGTCGTTTTATGATCACCTCATTTTCTGAAATCACTTGATTTGACGATTGCTGGTTTGTTTTCATTAACCATCAAGGTGAACCAAATAAATTTATCCTTATTTGATGAGTAGATACAATTCTTGTTGACCCTAAAAAAAAAAACGCGGATATTTACTGTAGATTCTTTTATTCTATACGAGTACTTAACATCACAAAATGACTCATAATCAAATCACGAAAACATAAATTCATGAATGCTGTGTTGATCACGAGTTTTTACATGTATTACAGTAATATAAAAATAAATGCGAATAGTTTTCTTTCACAAGTGATGCTTCTTGTGAAATTACTTGATGATAAATTTCTCACGTATATTTAGGAATTGACAGTTCTTGTATGTGACTTTGTGTGTTCTATAAGTTGATTTTTATTTCATTTTAATCCACTGATTTCTTACAGTTCTTTTCTCTTCCTGCGATAATTGCTCCATACAAATGCTCAGTACTTCCTCTCAGTAATAAGGACAGCTTCGTACCATTTGTAAAAGAACTCTGTAAGTATATTTGTATGACAGTAATTGTATATTGCAATATTTGGGTTAGCTGATGTTTTCCCCTATGTTGAACACTATGAATTAAAACCGTTCCTAAATTGTATGAATTCACTCATGGGTCAACAGGTCAAGACCACACAATTCAATTGTGATGTCATAATTGAAAGTTAACCATTGACATTTGGAGGAAAAAATGTACATCTTTATGTCTCAGACTGAAACTGTATCTTCTACAAGACAAGGGTTTGTTCCATATTAGTCACAGATGTAAATATGTATTATTTATACATTGGTTTAGTCAGAAGTGGCCAGAAATGCTGTCAAGTGTAAATGATATCATGGAGGAGCCTATAAATAAGATGGTGGCTTAATTTGATTTTCAATCTGATTATGGGCACTACAATCCTTAGTCATTCTGTAAACCAGATTATCATTTGGTTATCCAAATTGAATAGAGAATAGAAGATTGTCCATGTAAGACAGACTAGAGATAAAATAGTGACCAACACTTGGAGGGGGGGGGGGGGGGGGGGGGTATGAGTGTGACAAAATTGTCCTTACATTTCAAAGCAATCAAACTGATGAAATATTCTACCACTACAATATAGGGCACATTACAATTTAGGGACCTTAAATTCAGTTTTATTATTAGTAACACAATAATGCTAATTATGAAAAGATATGAAATATGAGAGAATGAATTACACTAGATTTTGCTAGCAGTATTGGTTCCAGTTTTTTTTTATTTTGTGTGTTATTTAACAGATCTTTCATAGAAATTGATTCTGTTGAAAACTACAGTATACTAAATTAAAAAGTATAAAATTAACACGGTATAGTACTTCAAGTCTTCATATTTTTCTGAATCATTCCAGCCCGAGCACTGACTCAGAATGATGTCTCCCATCGTGTGGATGATAGCAGTGGCTCTATAGGAAAACGCTATGCTAGGACAGATGCTATTGCTATCCCTTATGGTGTGACCATAGATTTTGACACACTGAATGCCCCTCATACAGCTACACTGCGAGAACGAGACTCCATGAAACAAATCCGAGCACCAGTAAGTCAAAAGATTTCATTGGTTATACCCTGATAACTATCATCAGTATTTTTCTCAGAGTATAATGCGTAAAGGGTCTAGGGGATGGTCTTGTAAGTTTTTCAAACTCTTGTAGTCACACTGGTTTCAGAAGACAGATATGTTGTGTAAATCTGAGGATGATCAATTCTTTCTTTCAGCTGGAGGAGATTCCTTTGCTTGTGAAGAGCTTGTCCACAGGACAAAGGACTTGGGAAGATGTCCTTAACAATTACCCTATCTTTGAACAACAGGAAACAACTAAAGACAAATGAAGACAATTTCTGTGATAGCGACAAATTCATTACGATCATGTGTCGGACAAGTTTCATTTGCAAATTGTCATTTATTCACAAATTTTAATTCTGAAAAAAACCCACTTCAAACCAAAGTGCTAGACAGTACTGGCGTAGGAATTAGACAAGTGCTATTAAAAATTTACTTATATGTATTTGTAAGATTTTCATCCCTGTGAACAATTGGAAAGCAATTTTTGAAATGACTTCACATTTCTGATATTACAACCGATATGCAGTTGTACAGTATTCAATTTTTTTACGTATTTTTTATTAGGTTTGTCTACCCAATTCTCTGCGTAGGGGCACCAGCATATATAGTACAGTGCACTGATTATTATTGTCACCAGTCTTTAAATTGTTAAAACTTTTTAATTTATGAATAATCAATAAACATATAAAAAGATTTGTTTCCTTTGTTAATACAGAAGGTATGCTCATGTCCACTAATGATACAACTGGTAGATGTACTAACCCATCCAACTGAAAGGTCAGGTTCAGTTCTTGACCTTGGTGCCATGTCTAGCCAAAAACATTCAACATACAGTATGTAGACGCTGTTTTTCGCCAAGTACCTGTCATTAGAAATGGAAGTCATGGGTATTTCAGATACGACCATAAAATTGGAGGCTCTTTGTCATGGTAACCATTAGCACACTACATAATCCTCTCAGTGTAGCTTTAAGTGCCTTTCATCGGTTAAAATTTGTGGCACTTCACCTACAGCTGGTGACATCTCTATATATGAGTGAAAAATTCTCAAACGGGATTCAGTACAACTTACAAACAATACATTGGACTAATGTTTCATTTTGTATAAGCTTGAGCGAGCTGTTCTTATCCCCTATTTTCTGCCCATCTGTATATTTTATACATTTTTCACTAGAACCACAGGACAAATTTGAATCAAACTTAGCAAAAAGCATCTTTGGGCACAGGGAAAGAATAGGGCGAGGCCATTTAAAAATTTTCTGATGAAATTTACATCAAATCTTCTGATAAAGTGTAGATTCTGAATTGTTCAAATTGTAGTCTCCAGGGACCACATGACAAGATCAAAAGATTACATTGGAATATATCTGAATTGTCTGCTAAATGGCAGTGCGTTTGTACTTGTCACTCTCACTTTCAGCAACACTGCTGATTTGCAGTTTCAGTAAAAAATTTAGCAAATTGAGCAAGTCTACCTTGTCAGGTGTAGACTTCAATCAGCTGCACGTTGACTAGTCTTGATCTGAGGGTCTACCCTGTACTGACCTCGCCTTTACTTGCTTAGATTCATTTGCCGTAATCATTTATTTGGTAATAATTCTGAATGGTACTTCTGTTTCCAGTGGACTGGAATATGCAAATGTTTTTGTTTTGATTGTGGTCAGGCAAACAAACCAACAACTCGACAAGAACAAACTGTACTCTTCATACCAGCAACAAGATATTTATAAAATATTTATTCTGCATGTCATTTTTTTTAAATACAATGTTTATTTGTAATTATGAATATATTTTATCTAATATGATCACAAAAATGTAAACATGTTCAGTGATTTACCTGTACACTTCTTGCTGTACAACATCTTTCTAACAAATAGTATATACCCAGAGATAAAAGAAATGAGAAATTTTTAAACAGATCAAAACATTACCGGTAATATCAACACCGCACACAATGTAATGCAATTAAACACTAATATCTTGTGAAGTACTGTACAAAATAAAATCTGGTTAATACATTATCTTCTATGCATTTAAAAGAAACGGATAGGGCAAAATTTAACAGAATTAACATTTCATTCAAAAAAGTTGATATCTACCATACTCATTCATTGGTGAACCTAACACAAAAAAATGTAGTTTTTACAAGATTTATGAACTTTAAAAAGTGCAAATTTTATTTATCATTCAAAATGGGTGCACCATATGTGATGCTCCAAGTCAAAATCACTGAAAACTTGTATGTTTTTTCACATCAAACAAGAAATGGTGCAAAACTGGTCATAATTGTTTTGTTATATAAGTCTCTATGACTTCACATTTTTTGGGGTATAATTAGATCTGCATTACATATAGTTCTTATAAGAGAAATCAATCCACTTGCATCGAAACTTCACAATACAATTCTTTAAAACAATAAAGACAAAACAAATTATATATTAAGTATAATTTGGGGAAATTTACCTAGTACACATGTATATTACATAGGAGTGAAAATAAAATGTCAGTTTTTGCTTTCAGTTTGAAGTGTCTACTTGCATGCATATGACTGAATGTGCAATACAAAAAAAAAAAAAGCTTTTTAATAAATGAAAGTAAAATGGCACAAAAAATCAACTACATTTGAACTTCAGTATCTGAAACACCAATATCTAGGATATCATGGATATATAGAAGTGATTTGGAAGTCCCAACCACTTATTCATTATGTATTTTATCCTTGATATCTCAAATTCTCAGATATCTCCAAGATTTTCTAGGTCCCATTGACTTCAAGATAATGAGGTTTGACTTTATGATTCAGAAAATTATCATAGCTGCATTTAGCAAAACTAAAATCTGTCAGTCTGAAAGGATACTGTTAACACTTTACTCACACCCAAGTAATGAGTGAAGTTGGAGGCTAATTTTGAAGGCATGACCTAATTAATAAAAGTTCATGAGGGTACGAACTGCTACAAATCACACCAGCAAACTTCATGAAGCACGTTAGTTCAAACCCTCATGTATTTTCAAAAATGAAATTCCCTTTTTTACATTCTACTTCCATTTCTGTTGGAAATCCCAGCCATTAAAATAAAAGTACTATATTTATCAAGACTGTTTACAACTGCAGTGCATTTGTGAGGAAATGGCTTATCATTACAGTTGGTACAGATATCAAAGGCAAAAACATTGATAATCTAAATACTATGAAATTCTTGTTCCACACCTGCAAATTACTGTTTGTGCATGAAACCTACGTGTAACAAATTTCACAAGAATCACACCTACATGCAACATATTTCAGAAGAGATTTAGTGCATGCAATCTTTCAAATAATTGAAAAGTATATTGTTAGTATATCTTTTTTTTCTACCACATGCAAACAATACATACTTCTCTTTTATTTTACTGTTGCAACAAAACTGGCAAATTTCTTCAATAAACATTTTATGGAACACATTTGAAGCTGAGATACGCCGACAATGACTAGTTTTATTTGCACCACTCAAAATTTGCTGACATAGACCAGTTTATTGATGGAGCTAGTTGTATATATTTTGAGCCTTCAGCACAGGTGAGCTAAAAAGCTACAAGTTACCTCTATGCCAGCTGCTTGAGCTAACACACCCAACTGAGAAAGAAAATAATAACAAGAAAATTATAGTCCCTACTTTCTAGGACATTCATAAAGCAAACTCCTTTACACACACTTTGAAATCCATATAATGCGACCAGTCAGTATTTAGTATTAAGTTGTCTCACTTTCATGGATTTCAGTGAGGAAAAATGCCCCTAACCAGCTACACGACACAACAGAACTTTTCTTATTGACTTTGCTAGAAATGTGGAAGTTAACCTCTTCAACATAAAATAAAAAAAAAAATTTCAGTTTAAATATTTTATACAATATTTACTACTATGTATAAGTGCACTCTCTGTTTCATCCTCACAAGACAATGGAATGAGCTATCAAAGCAGAGTCCTGTGTGGGTTTTTCATTGTGGCAATCTGACATTATAAACATACCAAGTAAACACTTCATGCCCATCATAATATGCATGGAATAAGTAACTATGCATCATAATTGTATATCGTACATAAAAAGAATAAATAATGAAATTTTATTTGTAAGATACAATTTGTAATACTCTGACAAACAAGAAAGGGGGCAATTCATATTTCTGAATTTAAAAAAAGGACAGAACAGTAGGACCGAGTACAAAATTTTTACATCTACATGTATGTAATCATAAAAACTGTAATATACCCAACAGTGTTGTAATTCATTAACCAGAACTGCCTTATCCAAAGTAATGTTACTTTCACAGAGAAATATCTACATGAATGTAGTTATATGAAAAATATTGCTCTTAAATCATTTTGAGACAATTTGCACATGAATCACATGCAGTAGAAACAATCACATATATTGGTATAATGTATTCATTGACTTTAGGAATTTGAACCTGGTTATTTTTGCTGTACAGTGGACAATTTTATCAATTTATTATCATCATGATTCTAATATCTATTGAATTTACTGAAATAATTTACATAGAACTGAATCACCATGATTTCAGAAAGTTGATTTGTGAAATTTTGAAGAAAAAAAAATATATTATATATAAATAAATAAATCCATAGTATTCTTGAGCAAATTTCACATAAAAAAAAATCAATCCAAGATTTTATAGGTATACAATTCTGGTACTTGAATGTATTAAAATTAACCAGATCTAAACATTTACATTACATTACAGATACACCGACAAACAAAGCAAAATACAGGTGATAGGTTTATATGTCAAAAAAGCATCAGCAAAAATGTTTCTAAAAGTATAAAAAAAAAAAAAAAAAAAAATTTTTAATTTAGTGCATTATTGATATAATGTGTACATCATCAATTTCTCACTGTCAGACACCAGCTGTTGCCCCAGAATTATCTAATTGGATTTCTAATGTTGATCCAACATTTAAACCTCCCTAAAATCAAGTCAAAATGATTTTTGTTAAATAGGGTTCAAATACCTTTAAAATCAATTCAAAATCTATATATATAACATTTACATGCCTGGGGTAATATATTTATACTGGGAGATAAAAACACAAAACTATTCAAACCTATAACAGATTGCTGTAGTATGTGTTCATCGCATGTACCAGTAAATACAAAAATCTACAAGAAAGTGCCAGTTTGCATACTGAATTATAAAATATCTCAAAAGAGGACTGTGTGCTATATACAATGTTCAGACCAGTATTTTTTTTTTTTTTTTTGGTTAATTGTAATCATTTAACAGCCATTTCACTTGTTGGCCTACAATGAATACTGCTGGAATTCCTCTCATTGTATAAAATCAATAAAACCATAGCATAGCACAGCCTTGCCTGTAAGTTTCAACATATAAAATTGCATGTACATGAATTTTGGAACTTGGAAGAATATGAAGGGTGATGGCTCATTGTAAACATCAAATCATGAACTGTGTATTGGTTTTTACCGAGGGGTGTTAATTTTGGTTTATTTATTTGGTATTATGCAACATTTAAACAGCTTAATTCACACCTACATGTGTCTGCAATCAAAATGCATACTTCTGCAAGAAAGATAACTCTGTATAGCAGTCACATATAGTACTCTTCAGCTTGGGAGGTACATGTAAATACACAACTGGTTTTTTGGTTTTGTTTTTCCCCATGTCAGTTGTTTATGATAGCAAAACATTTTAGCAATAAGTAATTAAGACTACACTGCTTATCAATTTTCATGTTTTGAAACTTCATGTCCACAAAAATATATTCCACTAAATTTATTTCAAAAACTAAGAGGTAAAATAATCACCGAAGTATACACCTGTGGGAAAAAAAAACCAAACGCTATCATAATCTAGTATATCCCCTCTCAGCAGTAGTAAGGTGAAGTGTGGAAGCAAAATTTATTATGAATACCTTACACAGTTATCTCCCCTATTATACATTCAGTCTTCATACACAATGCAACAATCAGAATATAAATCTTAAACACTCAGAAAAAACAGATATCCAACAGAAACTGCAAAACTGGCTTAAAATCCTTTCTGTTTGTAAATAATGTATCTAAAAACTTCAATGAAGGTAAAGCTTGGTCTAAAAATTTTACAAAAACTTGTCAACCTGGACTCTCAGATAATAAGAGTTCACGGAATTCTTACCATCACCATAGACTACAAAATAGTAAACTAGACACATTTGTTGCTACAAGTTTTTTGTTTTCAATAGCGTCCATATAGGGGTAAAATACATTTACTCATCACGACAACAATAATTCAAGTTTAGTGTAGAAATGTACATCTATGTACGAATGAAACAAAATTTGGGACTGCACAATATTTTGTTAGACAAGTTCCACTGTGCAGGTCAACAAGATGAAGGACTACTGCATATATTAAGTGAGTGGTGAACTTCAATCTGGTTCTGATCTGCCTTCTATTATACACACCCTGACAATCTCTGTAATGTTTGCTGCATGACTTGTGAATGCACAACACCCACACGCTACATTTACATGGATTTTATGTTTTTATGAAACCGTGACTTTCTCTCTGGACTGGTGGATGTTTTTCTGACGGCTACCGTTTCCGTCTACAGACCCGCTTGTGCTCCTTATGCCAGTGCTCCTGCTGACATTTAACAGAACAGTACGATGTGTTCCAACAACAATGGTACATGGCCTCTTCTTCACAATTGTAGCACTGAAAAATAACCAAGTAGTTTCATTTCATTACCATCAATAAATGAATTTAAAGGATCAACAATAGACTGTAAATATCCACATACACTGAACTTCAGGAAAAAGATGAAAGCAACTCATCATTCCCGATATTAACAAACACATTAAAAAGACATTTTCAATTCAACATACATATATCTTTGCAAGATGTTCACATTCTCATCTTCCAAAATGAATTTTGTTCTAATTCTAGCAACAGTAACCTAGACTACAGTGGCTCATAAACAATTGATACTTTTAAAATATGTGTATAGAAAATGTTGGTTTGAACCAAACGTATGATTTTTTTCCACATATGACTATTGATTCCTATCCACATACAACCTCATTTCAAATGTATTGCAACACGGCCAGAAATTTTGTAACAAACTGTATAAACAACTACACACACAGCTGTTGGACTTTTAACAGGATGTCACAAAGTTTTGAGATCCCCCCCCCTCCCCCCCCCCCCTCTGACTTACCCATTGCTTTCTCTTGGTTGCTGATATTGCATCTTTGTGTTTAGCTGCCAGTTTCTTCATTTCTTCCATATACTCTTTCTTACACTTCTCCTCAGTAGACTGTTTCGTGCGCTCAATTTCACGGTTCATGTTTGCCATTGCCCGCGAGACTGCTTGCTGCTTGTCCTCCTCAAAGTCTTTTTGGAGCTTTAAAAATAAAACTGATGCTTTCAAATGACGCCAATGAATGACTGACGTGGATTTTGCATCATTTTCCTGTTACAGACATATTCAATGACCTCCATGGCCGAGTGGCTAGAGCATCACGCTCAAAATCACATGGCCTTTCACCTCTAGTCGGTGCGGGTTCAAATCTCGCTCGCCTCAATAATTGTGAGAAAGTTTGCCAGTTTACTTTCGGAGGGTCGGTGGTCTCTTCCTGGGTACATTGTATCTGGGTTCTCTCCTCCACCAATAAAAAACTGGATGCACCAGATAACTGAAAAATTGTTGAGTGTGGCAGAAAACAACAAATAATCAATTAATCAAATATTCATTGACAGCAATTGAAAAAACCCATTGTGCCTGTCATAATGGTTTTCTATTTCATCATCTTATCCTTAACATACCCCATTCTTTCTACTGAATTTCAACCTACCCGATCAGAAAGCTCTTCAAGAGCCTTCTCTTTATCATCCTGATGGCTATTCTCCAACTTGGCTTTGAGGTCACTTATGTCTTTCTCATATTTCTCACTACAGTTACATGTAATCTCAGCTGATTTCCCTCCACTGGCCTCGTTACTGGGGGTCAGCATGGGGGCCTCCTCATCTCCATTCTTGACATCAGAAGCATCTGGACTGCACTGCATCAGTAGAGCTGGTTCTGGTTTGGAATCGGTTGAGTCTGGTTTTGATTCTTGGTCGGTTTGAATACTCTGACTTTTGGTTAGCTGTAGTATATACAGACAGTGTAATTTTCAATAACTCACAAATTTTCACATTTTATTCATTTGCATACAAAATTTCAGAGAAAGGAAAATGCAAATTTTTCAATGGAGGATGGTAAATCTAACCCATATACTAAATCTTCATCAAACTCTGAACTCATAATGTCATTCATCCACTGTTATATCATTCATGTGGACGTTAGAATACATAAACAATTATACAGCTGTAGAGCTCTGGTGATGCTGACCTTAGAGATGGTCTGACTGGAAGCATTCAGCGTAATTACTTTGGAAACTTTGTCCTCACTAGAGGTCACCAAGTTACTATCCTCAGGAGTTGAGGCCTGAAAAAAAAAGGCATTTGAAAAGTCATTACAATTTTAAGATCACAACAAACATTTCTTATGCAGTGGGCAGATAGTGGACAGTGTGAAGTGGATGAAGTAGTGGGCAGATAGGTGGACAGTGTGAAGTGGATGAAGTAGTGGGCAGATTGGTGGACAGTGTGAAGTGGATGAAGTAGTGGGCAGATAGGTGGACAGTGTGAAGTGGATGAAGAGAGAGCGACTCCTATTTCCTTCCCCCAAACTTTTTTTTTACAAATATAAAAGAAACATTGGGGTTTTTTTTTCCTGATTTTCTATCTGATCAAGATGAATCATTAAATTAAAGGAACTGGAGGGAAGAAATTTTGATCCTCTCCAAAGTTTCACTTGTGTGACGTGTCCTCACCTTCAGACAGATCCGTTTCTTCATTGGACTAACACTGGTGGAGCTCACTTCTAGAGGACTAGTATCCTCCTCTTCTTCCTCCTCTTCCATTTTCTCGGGTCCATTCTCACTTTCTGTGGGACTCTCTGAGTCCGAATTTTCCTCTGTTAATCGTTTTTCTGCCAGCAACTTCTGATGTCTTGCCAGCTCCTCACAGGCTTTCACAAAACCTTGAAATAGAATTAAATTGATGTATGAACCCAGGAAAATAATAAATAGTTCCTGCTCCATTAAATACAGCAAACATTAATAATGCATTAAATTACATTATTGATTAGCTGAATCTATCCAAATGACAGATGACTCATTCGTGTACCACCAAGTTTCCTCTAATCAAATGAGGTGTGCAAACCCACCCATTAAAGTGAACAGGTAAATCACGTGATTTTTATGTTTACCTGTTGGGTAGTCTACCATGCTGATGTTTAAAATAAACAAGAAAAATTCAACAGAACTGGATGTGTCAACACAAATGCTTCCCTGCCCAAGGGCCATAACTCTGCCAAAGTTTTCTGACAGGACCCATACAAGTACCTACTTCACCTGCATATTCTCACGATATATCTATATCCACAAGCTTTAGTTCAAAATATCTATGTATGACTAATATAATGAGTGAAAATAGTTGAAGTCCAAGGGGTATAAATCTGCTAAAAATCATCTGACCAGAACCTTGAAGGTATTTGAACTGCATATTCTCATTATGTATACTGTACATCTATATCCCAAATTCCAGTTTAAAAGGCCTATGTATTACTGAGATAATTGGCAGAAACTGATTAGTTGGACATTTTCTAAGCCCATGGGGCACAAGTCTGCCAAAAACCAAAAAAATCAGGACCTGAAACAAATATGGACTTGATTTGTGTATTTTCATGAAGCATATACATCCTGAATTTCAATTCAATATGTCCATGTATGACTGAGATAATGAATTGTTTAAAATTTTCAAAGACCAGGGGGCACAACTCTGTCAAATATTATTCAACCAGAACAAAATAAGACCTTGACCTAGATATTCTCAGGATGTATCTAAATAACAAATTTCAGCTGAACACTATCATGTATAGCAGAGATAATGAACAGGAACTGAATTATGATGATAGAATGACAGGATGTAAAGAAACAACACTGCATGTTCCAGCTACATACAGTTTTCATGCCAGAAGCATAAAAATAATCCTATACACATGATGAATGCCATTATTATTAGTACTAAAAAATTTGTCACAAGTTTTAAATAAAAAAACAGGTGTAAGAAATCTATAAGGAAAAGATTTTAGAACATTTCTTTTTTACTTTAGAGCTTTCTCTGCGATTCTCCTGTGAAATAATACCTGACAGATCCAGTGTGTCACCGTATAAACAGGAACTTACCTGATGATCTTTTCACTGTCAATGTTTTGATGTTGATGTCTATTGGTTTTATCATGTCCTTTGGAATCAGAGCTCTGCAAATAAGTAAATATTAAATGCACTAGTTTATGCTGTTCTACGCTTCATATTACAGATAAAACATACCTTAATACTTGTATAATTATCATGACATGTATAATTATCATGATAGTTGAAGTCCAGTATGATAGTCAGCAGTTTCAGAAACTGTATAGAGTTTCATCATTGATTTTTAATTATAATAAATCACTTGAAAAGTTCTCAATTTTCAATCAAGTTTGATAATAGAATATTACACACTGAAATCATGAATTCAATAAGGCGGAGTGGATATCTGTACATGATACACATGTATCTACTGTGTGTGTGTGTGTGTGTGTGCTTATTTGAGGAGAATTTATATTAGGGTGCTTTTTGTGCTCCCACATAAATGCTAATTTATGATATACATAAGAATGTGAAGCATCGTCCCTAACCCTGACTGCATCATACAGAAGTGCTAATTCATGAACATGTCAACAAATACCTTAACTGTGACGGCACTAAATTTTACACACACTGAAATATCATGATTTTGTAAAGAGAGGCTACCCAAAGAAATGAACAAAATTTTTTGATCTGCAAGAGTCCTGTATAAATAAATAGATAAATAAATAATAAATAAATACTTATTGACAATGATCAGTACCTTTGATGAGGGGCACCAAAGAACCTGCAGTCATATTTATCTGCTACGTATCGTATCACCTTGGCAGGCCAATGGCAGTAGCCCTTTAACTTAGCATACACTAGTTCATGTGGAGGATTCTGAAAATAAGCAAAAATATGATTCTGTTGAGTGAAAGCAAATCAACAAAATACATGTACAATGCCCAATGTATACATATGGCCACTTACGGAAAAATCATTAACTTTCATGAAAATCTAAATAATAATTGTAAAATCATTAACTTTCATGAAAATCTAAGTAATAATTGTAAAATCATTAACTTTCCCAGAGAGCTAATTTTCTTTGTTTTAATGATATATCCAAAAATTCAAATCCTGGAGCAACGAACAAGAGAAACTGAACAATACTAACTAAAAACTTCTCATGAAATAAAATATCATTGATACAAACATTCCTAAGACATTTTAACATCAAACAAAGAAAAGGTACAAATGCTGCCCATAAGCTTCCTGAAAATTTCCCTTAAGTTAAAAAGACTTTTCAAAATTGATGAAATTGCCTCTGAAAATAAAATTCCCAATGGACTTATCATTAACTTTGATCATTCAACTGTTTACTTTGTTCCTATAGGTGACCACATTTTGGAGGAGAAGGGGTCGAAACAAGTCCCTATTACTGGACTGGAAAACAAGTGACAGATTATAGTTTTGCTAGAGTGTACAGTATACATTGGGCAAGTTATATACTGTAAGCTGGTATCAAACATCAAGAGCTTACAAACCTCCCTTGTCTGGAGGAATAGTATAATTACACATATTGTGAATCCTTGGTAACATAGTGACAATGTATTGAACTATAGAAAAACAAATAATTGTCCCATATCTGGAATTCAGTCTTCACGAGGAGTTAACGTTATCCAGTGAGAATGTACCAGCCCTGTGTATTTTTTGATGGTTTTTAAAGTGCATCAAGAGTCTGATTTTAAAGAACTAATAATCAAGATTAACAGCAGCATGCAATGTGTCCTTGCTGGACGCAAGTCAGAATTACGACCCTTAAGATTTGACAGGGAATGAAGAATTCTAAAAACACATCAAGAATGAATTTTCTAACTGGTTTGCTCAGTGAGTGCAGTCAGAACAGGAAATTGGCAAACCAAAAGAATCTATTGACTGGAAGTTGTCATCTTTAAAACCTAACCATGATGGGTGGTTCATTTCTGCTTTAAAACAGCATGAAATCAGACAATCTACATGTATATGAAATTAAATGCACCAAAATAATTCTATACACAGCATGGACCACATTTTGCACCAAAAATCCTCATTTGCTTTCACAACTTAAGTTGCTCCACCCTTCATTTGAACAAACTTGAATCCCCTTTACCCATGGATGTTTTGTGGCAAGTTTGGATGAAATTGGTCCACTAGTTCTGGAGAAGTTGAAAAAGTGAAAAGTTAACATACTACGACAGAAATAAATAGCAATGGGTCAACTGAATGACTCAGGTGACCTAACAATTCTGACCCTAACCATGATGAAATTTCTAAATACTTACACAGGGTTGACAGAACCAATCCTTGGGTTTTGCATTAGACATATAATAACAGTTCTGACACTGCCGCACCTCGTCTATCTGAAATTCAAAATGTTTAAAACTCTGACAATCTTATTCCCTCATATCACATCTGTTTGATATTAAAAATCAATACCACATATGCAAAAACAATGATAAAGTTATAAATGTGTTTGCGAAACACTGATGTCCCCATATGGTAGAAAAATAATTCTATTTCCAAAAGAGTATTACAAAAAGAAAGGTCTTGTCACAAGGAATACACTTGTGAAACACTAAGCATTGAAAAATTATGGTCCAGGTGAAAGTTTTTTCAAAATCAGGTGAAACTTTAAGATGAAGGTCATAAGGTCAAATATGTTGGTACCAAAAGAAAGATCTTATCACAAGGAATACACATCATGTGCATTATGAAAACCCTCAAGCTAACCATTCAAATGTTATGGCTAAGGTTAGAGTTTTTCAGAAATAGGTCAAATCCCATGATGAATTTTGATACCTATGACACCTGTACCTCAAAAGTTCTGAATAAAATCGGTAGTAAAATGTAATATGGATTCATGAAATTTTTTTTAGAGTCAGAGAGATTAATGTCAGTGAGTCAGACATTCATATTTCAGCCTTGCGATGTACATGAAATACTACAGTATGTATTCAAATGAACTACACATAACACTGTACATAAAATGAATAAATATCTAGTCTTGTATTACAGGGATATGAAAAAGTAGAAGATAGGGTAATTAAGATAATTAGTAGAGATGTTATTCTTTATCAAATACCTACAATTTAAAACTAGACATAAATTCCATAGACATGTACTTAGATATGCAATTCACATGGTTTTTTTTTAATATAATAATTTGAAAAATCACTTGCATGTAAACAGTTTATATCTAAATTATAAACAGTGAAATATCAAACCTTTCTTACTAACAAACATTGTTAAAGGTAATACTATCTAGCTATTTATATATCTATCCATCGGTCCACTCATCCACAAACACACACATATATGCGGTCAATAAAAGACTATGTAACTATTAATATTTACAATCTCTGACCAGTATATGAACCAGGTAATACTTACATCATATTTACAATCTCTGACCAATATATGAACCAGGTAATACTTACATCATATTTACAATCTTTGACCAGTATATGAGCCAGGTAATACTTACATCATATTTACAATCTCTGACCAGTATATCAGCCAGGTAATACTTACATCATATTTACAATCTCTGACCAGTATATGAGCCAGGTAATACTTACATCATATTTACAATCTCTGACCAGTATATGAGCCAGGTAATACTTACATCATATTTACAATCTCTGACCAGTATATGAACCAGGTAATACTTACATCATATTTACAATCTCTGACCAGTATATGAGCCAGGTAATACTTACATCATATTTACAATCTCTGACCAGTATATGAGCCAGGTAATACTTACATCATATTTACAATCTCTGACCAGTATATGAGCCAGGTAATACTTACATCATATTTACAATCTCTGACCAGTATATGAGCCAGGTAATACTTACATCATATTTACAATCTCTGACCAGTATATGAGCCAGGTCTAACATCCCTTTCTTTTCCTCTGAAAGAAAACAATAGGACAAGTCAACATTACCTGTATAAATAATAATGATTTAATATCAAGTCATAGCAAATCCTTGCAATCATTGTCAGCAGCCATTTGTTTAATTCACCATGACACTACGCAGAACAAGAACAGCTTCTATGTAATGAATTGTGCACATGTACTGCAAACTACTTAAAATAATTGTCATATTTTGTGCAGTTAAATGTATAAAATTAATGAAAATAAATATTAAAAAAAAAACCCAAAAAATCATGAAATTCAAAGTAATTTTACAAGGTACCACTGTATGTGTAAGTTAACTTTGACAGAATATCAAATCTGAGTTAAATTCACAATAAACTACTGCTATGTATCACGATGGGTCCCTCTTTACTGGCACTGACTCTATCCTCACAAAGAAGATAAAAACAAACTGTACAGCCCGCAAGGTCAATTCTAACATCTTTTAGGAAATCCTGACATAAAATTTTGATCAGTATTGTAGAAGACGACTTGACTGTCTGTTACGATCACGTCCACAGTTACGTCCATTAAGTACTACAGTATATAACCTGTTAGCAATTTCTCTATGGTTTTTACTTAGTTCATAACAAAAATAAGGCAGTGGATAAATTGAATGTCTCAGTGTTAGCAGGGTTGCAAATAACCACTCGCCCACTCGCAAATGCGAGTAATTTTTACTGTGGGCGACTATTTCTCAAAGATTTAGTTGCCCACATGGCGAGTAAAAATTTTATCGGCACTTATCCGGAATCAACCGTCGTTGGTTTTTCTTTTACTAAACGCACTTTCGTTTTTCATTACTTCTGTTTAAAGAAACTTTTAGAAGACTCAGATTAATCTGTGTCGGTAATACGTATTAATCGTCAGCATGTGGAATTACATTCAAGGAGTTAAAAATCCTGCGGAAAACGTAAAGCGAAAAGCAGAACGAAAAGAGTACTTTGAGGATTACGAGAGAAAAAGAGCTAGAGCGTTCTCACTGAAATGGACGGACAATCGGCCCTGGCTTGTTAACACTACCAACGGTATGACTTGCATATGGTGTTCCAAACATGGAACGAATATAGACAACACGAAATCAAGTTTTATCACTGGCTGCAAATCGTATAAAATTGATGCAATTACAAAACATGAAGAATCCAAAATACACTTAAGATCTAGAGAAATTGAAGCCGAGTTGCAAAAGCCTGTTCAAAAATCAGATGCAGCAAAAGTATTGAATTCATTAAACAGAAGCAATACAGAAAAGTTATCAAAAATGTTCAGGACATGTCATGCTCTCGTCTTAAAAAATCGACCTATATCAGATTTTCTATGGTTAAACGATTTGGATGAAATGAAGGGACTTGAGTTAGGAACTTCTTACAGAAACAGAGAATCATCCAAACAATTTATACAAGCGATATCTGAAACAGAATTCCAAAAAGTAACAGCAATAGTAAATGAAGCCAAATTTGTTTGTGTGATAGGGGATGGATCAACAGACTCTAGTATTAAAGAACAAGAAATGTGGTTTATCAGGTCATGTACACCAGGGACTGTACGTGTACACTTTGCAGGTGTTCATGCCACAGAAAAAGCCAATGCTGAAAACATCATTAAAGGTTTGAAATCTGTAATAGAGAAAAATCTAAAAATAAAATGGAATGACATTGTATCAAAGTTAGTTGCACTTTCCTGTGATGGAGCAAGTGTTAATACAGGTCAAAAAGGTGGTGTTGGTGCCCGTCTGAAAACTGAACAACCAGATTTGATAGTTTTACACTGCATGGCACACCGTTTGGAACTTTCGATAAAAGATGTGTTGAAGAAAGTACCTTTGTACCGAAAGGTAGTTGATACACTTTTAAAGGGACTATTCTACTTTTATCACAATAGCCCTTTGAACAATGCTATGCTACACCGCACTTATCATGCCATGAAAGAGGAGGGGGATAAACTCCTAATTCCAACTAGAACAGATGGAACTCGCTGGGTGGGCCACCAGTTATTGGCTGTGACAAATGTCCTGACTTCATACAAGTTCATAGATGGCCACTTAGAACAGGTAAAGTAAATTTATTCTAGGTAAAACATTATTGAATTTTTATCATATTAAATTAATACACCAACTAATTTAATATTAATTTGGTTTATCAACAGCTTGTAGAGACCAGTGAACGAGTGTCTTCTGATTCCAAAGCGAAGGCCAAAGGATTTCTTGCAATGTTGAAGTCAAGGGATGTACTTTCCTTCCTTCTCTTCATGGTTGATGTCCTGTCTCCCTTGAAGTACCTCTCCCTTATGCTTCAAGAAGAGAAGGCTATTCTGGCAAATCAACATCAGGCAATTGAATGTACTATAGAAGCTATAATGAAACTGAAATCAAGGTACTTAACTTATCAAACTAGAAAAAAAAAGACACATCTTTTCTTTGAACTGCTTTTTAATAGTATTTTTGCATTGTTTTACAAGTGATGGGCCATCGTTAAGGAAGATAGACAACAAGGATACTTACCAAGGGATTCAGCTGTCTAAAGAGAGAATATTTAAATTTTCAAAGGTGTCAATGCTGAATGAAGTTATCCAACAGTTCTCCAAAAGATTTTCTGACTTTTGCACAGAATCCACAGTTGTCAAAGCAACTAGGATAGCAGATGTCAAGACATGGCCAAGAGACTGGGAATCTTTAAAAGGTAATAGGAGCTAAAATGTCTAGTAAACATTTTTTGTCTATAATTTCTTTTTTGTTAGTTAATTTTGAATTGTTATTGTTTGACAGTTGTTGTTGCTAGCAGCTATTTTTGTTTACTTTTCCACATGTTGAGCCTGTTTGTTACTAACTCATTGTTCCTTTTTTCTTAGTTCCAATATTGTCCAAGTAATGGTCATTAAAGTTTTGTAAGTATTGAACAAGAAATAATTTCAAATTAAATAAGATTCAGAATTTGAGTTTGACTCTTTATATTGACTTATTTAAAATGTTGAACATTTTAGATTTTGGTGATGAAGAACTTCATCTTATCCTGGAGAAGTATGAAAACACACTGAAATCAGCTGGGGTCAATGTTGACAAAGTAGACATGGAGTGGATCATGTTGAAGAAAGCTATTCATGGAAGGTATAATATCTGCTGCAAAAAAAAATTATTTGTAACACAGCATTAGTCAAACAAATTTGAAGTTCCTAATATCTAAAACTATTTTTGTAGTGATTTTGAGAGTTGTCCTGAATGGGAATTCCTTGCAAAGAAATATCAGCAGCAATATCCAAACATACTGGCCATTGTGGATCTAGTTTTGACATTTTCCCCTTCAAGTGCCCAGGCTGAAAGGGGATTTTCCCAACTAAAATTAGTAAAGTCTAATTTGAGAAATAGACTAGGGCAAAACTCCTTAAACAACATTCTAGCAATTAAATTTTTGTCTAATGACATTCAGTCATATAATCCAGAAAAAGCTGTTGATAACTTTTTCATGTCGAAGAAAAGAAGACTCAGAGTAAGACAGACTGTGAGTGTCCCTGCATGTGCAAGTGTTTTGCAGTCAGAGAGAGGGGGGTTGAGAGTTGCTGAAGTTGAAACTGAAAGAGAGAATGGTGAGCCAGAGATTGTCAGAGACTCAGAGAATAGTGTAACTGTATATGAGAGGGAGAGTGACACTGAGTCAGAAAGAGTAGATAGTGAGAATGAATTTGAGAGTGAGAATGAATTTGAGAGTGAGAATGAATTTGAGAGTGAGGATGAAGAGACTGTGTATGAAAGACTGCAAGATATTGAAATGGAGCTTGAGAGAGAGAGTTTGTTTAATTGTATGACAATAAAGAAGGAAAATCAGATTTTCTTCTCTTTTTATTCTATATATTTTTATACTATGAGCTAACTTCATTGTGAATACCAGTGGGCCCCTAAAAATTAATGTGGGCTTGTATAACTTGAAAAGTTGGGAGCCCACATGGCCCCTGGGTTTGAAAATGTTATTTGCAACCCTGAGTTAGGAACTCCTTAACAGTTTTGACTTACATGTACCTCCATGAATAAAAGAAACACTGGTACTACCAGTGGTAGTCAAGTTGTTAGGAACTCCTCTATAGCTTTCACTTACCTCCATACATAAGATACACATTGTGATAGATGAGTTGAATGTCTGCTAAGAACTCCTCTAGAGTTTTGTACTTCTGATGATCAACCCTCATCTCTATGTGATTAAGGTCCATCCTCTTATATACAAAGAACTTTTCAAATTTCTTCTCCTGCTCTCTGTGACCAATTTTATGGAGTTCTTTAGTCTGAAAGAAAACCCCAACATTCATATGAATTTGAAACTGAAATTGATTAACTATCCCATTTTCTGTTTTCATAATTTCGTGACAATGAATGTGAGGTTTCCATTCTCATGCCCTGATAGTTGAGACAAAATTGATACCTAGCCTGGATTTCTCCATTAAAAAAAAAAAACAAAAAAAAAACTCCACTCAAGTTGGAGTTTACTTTCTTACGAGCAAAAAAAATTTGAGAAAAATCCCAGACTTTAGTCCAAGTTTCATTTTTTTTTTTTTAGAAATCCAGTCCAGGTTAACAAGAGTGGTATGAATAGAATTGTGTTTCAATGGCTCATCTGATCCTTATTTTTACCTTTTCTTTCATTCTCTGTATGGTGTAACCTAGTAAAATGTTCAACAGTCGTCTCTTGATTTTCTTCTTCTGTCGAGCTGCCTGTAAAATGAGTATTTTTCATAAGTTAAAAAAAAAAAAAAGATAGCTTGGATGTTACAGTTCAACTCCATAGACCATACAAAAATCAACAATACGTCTATGAATACTTGGATTACTGAAATCAAGTTATTAAAGACCATTCCATGCATACACAAGTTCATGGTAATCAATTCCACATTATGTGCTAAAAATTACCAAAGCAGTTAAGTCATCCTAACAGCATCTACTGCATAAATACACTACTTGACAGTTACTTGTTATCAAAAATATGTATTATGTACTAAACTATAATTAAATCATTCATCTGTCTATCAAAAATAGTCAAACGAATTTTATATATAAAGAAATTCCAGTCTTATCAACTTTACAAAGATGCAATAAAATACACATAAAATAATTTCTGATTGTATAGTAATTGTGAACCACCGTGCTTTGACCCTAGTGTAAACATGGTTTGGTATATATGCTAAATACTACAGCCAAGCCTGGGCAGGGTATTGTGGGACAATGGCAGAAACTCGCACACAGCTTTTCTAACGATGTGATTACACAATACAATATCTTGTCCCACTGGCCATTTAACATACAATGCAAGTCATTGGCTCTAGCAATATTACAGAGTTCACATATAACTTTCCATTAGATTCTCATTAGACATTTTGATTCAAAATTTGACTTTTCTACTAAGATCATATTTCACAACAATTAATTATGTTTAAAGCCAGTGAAATGGAAAAGCTGAGTGGAAATTGGATGGCATATTTTATCATCTTACCATACCTTCTTACATTAAACCCAAAGTGACTGTGCAACATATATGTGTATATCTATGTTACCTATGACAAAACAACTGAGCACCTCAGAATACGTATTGCTTGTTTGGTGGGACTATATGTTATTTTAGTGTATCTCCATACGATATTACATTATCAAGATAGAAAAGGGCTCACTATGAATACCTTAATATAACAAATTCTAAGTCTCATAACTCTGTAATGACAAAACCAATACGCTGAAGATAGAAAAGGGTCTTCCTCTTTCTAATCCATTACCTTTAAATATTATGAAGACCTCAAATAATCTGAAGTTATTGCATGCCATAGAAAGTGCTATAATCTTGATGATATTAAAATATTTGTGAAGTCCTATAACTTGATAATAACATAGCTGATAGATTTGAAAACTAAGTCTTCCTCTGCCTAATCCCAGTGTTATGCATAAAATTTACGAAAATCTTTCAAAGGTAACTTGGGTTATCATGTGCCATTGAACCCATTGATGGACAAAGTGAGTACTATAGGAGACCAGCCATATGACAGGCCTTACCTAGTGTTCTATGGAGTGTCACCTGTTATGGTATATATAATCACAGCATGCATTCCATGGCCCCACTTGAGAAATTAATATACCAAATATTAAGTCCTTTGTCTTTTAGTTACAAAGTTTTATAGTGTGATATATGTTATAAATATTTGAGACATATGTATTTCACCTTAAATTTGAAGACATTGGGCCATTAAAATGTAGTTTGTTTATGATAAAGATATGTACAATGTAAGGCATGTTTTTCAGGTCTGAATCTGTAACTTGCCCCTAAGGTTGTGCAAGACTAATTTTTAAACTCAGTCTTTAGAAGTGTTGCTAGACTTCACAGGTGTCATAAGAATGATCTTCATTTATCAGAATGAACATTTTTGAAAGCTTATTACTCCATGCATAAGAAAATCTGATTTTGCTGTCTCAAAACCTGTTGACAAATTCAGTCTCCGTCTTTACACATTACAAAACTAATATGAATGCTATCTACTATTTGATGGGCTGAATCACTTTCACATTTAGGACTATATCAGACAATACGTATACTGTGAGTGCTTCTGATATATTGTATCAATAATTCAGTGTGTCATCCCAGCCCTACCTTGCATGCAGGATTTATAACATTGTTTACTTTCAGCAGACAGGTACCCCCTCCCAGTATAACAGAGTGTGCAGACAGGTACCCCCTCCCAGTATAACAGAGTGTGCAGACACAGATTTAGAGTAAAGCTAACAACCTTCTATAGATTCTATCATTCTGAATTAGCAAATTCAACAAGCATATATTGATATTCATGAAACACAGTCAGTGAGGAGAGATAATTGGAAGTCTGTGTTTCACAAATAATTCATCAATTCAAGGACCATATAGAAGATAAATCAAGCATCAAAATTGACATCTATACAATAGATCTTAAAAGTTTTTCTGGTATATTTCAAAGACGTATTGAAACTCCAATCACCTTGTTCAACAACAGTCAAATTAACAATTTTGAATAAAATCTTAATTGAATAAAAATTAAAACTTTCACCATTGGAAGTAAAAATTTGACTTCAAAATAAAATTTACCTCAATGTCCTGTTGGGACAAAACAGAAAAAGAAAGAAATGAATTGTCAGTATTTGATCAATAAATAATCTAGCTTATACTTGGTAATAATTAACAGTTAATTCCAATCTAGAAATTAAAATGCTTACTGAAGACTTCTAGCAATTACACAGGTATACACATGAAATCTGAGGACTGGCTTGTAATCTTACCTTACAAATACTGCAGGTGAATTTAGGTCCTGTCCACTCCTCCAGGGTACAGCTGGGGTGGAACACCCGCCAACAATCAGAGCAGGGAAGGACGTCTCCTGCCGTGTGGCACTCCAAACAGTACCAATCGTGGTCCCCTCTCTAATCAGGAAGAGAATATCCTCATTTTCATTTGTATAATCAAAGGCCTAAAGGACCACAAAGGCATCGAGTGCAATTTCATATTCATCGGAGTTCTCAATAAATTTAGAGGGTAGCAGGTGAAATTAGAGATAGTAGGAGGAAAAATATTTGAGTGTCACTGTAGGCACTTCCTTGTTTTTAGGTACTTAAATATAGCATTACAATCAATGTATGTCAGCAAAATGTGTTTATTTATATGAAAAGAAATAAAGAGAGCTTGGGCTGAAGTTGCTTATCCTAACAAGTTCACACTCTCCTCTTGCTAGATAGTATCCCCTCAAGCCTAGTTTCCCTACATACACTATAATCAATAATTTCAAAATGTAGACCAAAAAATGCTGAAAAGAATATCACTGCTTCAGAGTGAGACTACTAGTTTACAAATGTCATATCTTCTGTTTCATTATGATGTAACAATTTCAGTATTAACTCCGTTTTCAATAATAAATCTAACAATTGAAAAGTTTTATGCAATATGAAGAAAGGTTATTGTAAATTTGAACAAGATTTAACTCCCACTGAATGCTTCCTAGCCTGCGTTTCTTCTTCGGATAATCTGTTACTTTCTTTGCAATACACATGCTACTTTCATTTTGCTTAATACAAAATCGGGATCGGGATTACCGAAAACAATACCAGAAATACTCTCTGTTTTAGTGTTTTTGTAAGAATGGCAACGAACCGCAAAAGCATGCACAACCTATTTCACCACTTTAGTATTTATCCATTGTGCTAATCCAATATAAGGATTCTTGATGAAACTACGAGACTTTAGATATAAATGAAATTTGAGCAGGTCATTTTGTAAGTTTTTAAAGACATTCATTACCCACATATTTGCGGGAAAATTTCTCATTGATTATTCTGGTCCCTCTTCCCACAATATCCTGTTCGCGTACTCTCTACATTTGTGAATGGAATTGTGGGAAAGGGGACAAGACTACTCATGGAACAGTTTTCTAGTAAATATATCTGCAAATAATGAACTTCTATTAATAAACAATTATTATTTGATTATTGGACAATGATATAAACAATGGAATTGATGTTCTGTCTTTAAACTGTCAATTAAATCTAATGTTTCAAAGTCTTGAATCGTAAGAAACTTTAAAAAACAGTAGGCACTATTCTGATTTTGCCCATTGAAATTAGCAGAAGGGCAGTGTAGTGACAAAATCCTGCATGATCACTAGAAGGCTCTCAACAAGCTCGATGCCTTAAAAAGCATTCTGTTAAATTGAAGCATTTTCCATGTTAACCATCAAGAGTTAATAAGTTCAGATATTCTTTTGTTCTGATTAATATCCAGACTACAGGAATGCTATTCTGTTTCTGAACCAAAATTTTTTCACTTGTCCAGAGAGATACTATATCAATAAAACACATGGCTAAAGCTGTTTGTCAATGAACCTCAATGAAAAGGGCTTCATCCTATTTGCATTCTGTATGCACCATAAATCATATCATAGATGTAGGTATTAGCAAGAACTTTAACTTTGTCTAAAATAGCAACATAAGTTATCGCAAAATTAGATTTCTTGTGGAAATATTTATAAACTGCCATATAGAAACATAGAGTGATTTACAATTAAGACAGTCATGAAATTCATGTCTTCTTCAATTTAAATATAAATTACAAACTCATGAAAATAAAGTCTCACAAGATGAAAAAGATTTACAGTACATGATCTAGTCCCTCAGCACTCACCATTTCCTCCTCATCCTCTGGGATCTTAAATCCCTCCTGTTCTACTCCAGTCATGCTTCCTTTTTTACCAACTGCCATGTAAGAATGGATGATGTTGTCTTTGACGGCATAATGAAGATGTTTCTCTGTGAAGGACTCTGCTAAGCCATATTCACGGTTCATGTACCGAGAAATTCTCTCTATGTTTGGAATCTGTTTCTGATACCTAATAAATTTTAGAAAAGATGAGTGACATTCGGGTAGAATTATGTCATACTCAGAGAGAATAAGGAATTAACATGATCAAAGACAGCAAATAATTGATATACTACGTTTTGTTCTGAAATGATATTCAATAATGCACAGAACTGTTTTAAAATCGAATAAAAATTGTACAATAACTCGCACATTTCAAATATATTTCACAGACGGACAATGGACTTGTTACCAATTGCGATGCAAGCTCTTCTGGTTCTTTTCAAGCACTCAACAGACCTTGATATATAGATTTTTATGAATAAAAAGCTGTCTTTGGGCATAAATGGGATGAATGATGCCAAGAGTCTAAACACCCTCCTCCCATGCCTTGAACACACAAACAGAGTATATCACTAAATTTAACGTGATAAGTGGTATGCATTGGGAGTTTCTGATTTTCCACCAGGTAACCTACCTGATATACTTGATTGCCTCGATGAGGTATTTGGTGTACATTACAGAGGAGTTGCGTCTTTTCACTGGACGCACCATCTTCTTAGATCTGCAGCCTCTAAAACATGGGAAATACAGCATATTGTAAAATAAATATAATTCGTCAGACCTAGCAATAAAACATTTTTATTACTTTATTACAGAGTTTTGAAAAACTGCTATTTGGAAAATTTTCTCCACAAAATATTCCTTCATACTGTCAGGATACGAAAGTATAATTCAATGTTCAGACAGGTAAATTTATACAAAATGTATGATATACAACAATCAGTACTCAAAACTCTGTATTACATGCAAAATCTACAATATATGACTTAAAACATCCTTAATTTCCCTACATTACCAGGATATAAATTCATACTAACAAGCGATGTTTCAATTATCTACAATCCAAATCATTCGTTTGTCAATGAAAGACCCTCCTAGCTCCTTTCTTTCCACATTCTGATTGTGTTTTCAATTGCAAACATGTTATTTCAAAAATAACCTTATCTAAAAATAACACATTTTCATTATATTTTTGTTTATATTATAGGATCATTGATCTTGTCTGAAGTATTCAATTTTTTGTATTTCCCACCAATATGTATTGCATTCTGGTATTCCATGAATGATGTAATTTTAAAAAAAAGATGCAGTGTGCAGGCTCTAATCTAATAAACAGTTGCAGGGGAAGACATGTTGCAGGTGTGGACCAATAGTATTTTACTCACTACTTTAAGGTGTCAATGTTACATTTTTGGGTCACATTTTTATTGACAAATGATAACTTTTTTTTCAGAGACTTTGAATATTTTTCCTGCATTAAGCAAGCTTTCAAATAAAACAAACACTTGTTTTCCTCTTGGTGCACCAGCAAAAATCTGTGATACATGTGATGTCAAGTGAAGGGGTTGACACAAAATAATATAAACAAGTTAACTAAAATAACCTATTTGAATTGTTGATGAAAGGAAAAAGTAAATATTGTGAAGTAATTGATAAGAACAGGGCTAAGAGAGGTAACTCATTGTGACAAAAAAAAAACAAACAAAAAAACTTGTATATGTGTTACTTTTCTAATATGTTTAAGCATTATACCCTTGACTGTTCAATAATCAATTTTGTTTAGTTGTATGAAATATTACAGGAAGTAAAAGATTACAAATTATTGCCATACAGTGATATTGTCATGCAACAATATATCAGTAATATATAATGTTAAACAGGCTGTGAAGCATACAAGTGATTACATACTGTTATCATGGTTATGAATGCTTTATCGATTTTTTCAAATGAATTTTCAACATTGATATAAGTGATCTTTCAATTGCTTCTTATAATCATTATTACAAAAATTTTCAAATATATTTCCTACAACACTGACAGTAATTCTAAACATATGAAAAGATCTCCAATGGTGGCAATAACCAGTTTTGGAGAGAGCTATACAGCTAAATTATTTTAAATGTAGTTGGACAAAATTGTCACTAAGCCATACAGTGGGCATGTACAGAAACAACACTCTTTTTCTGTCGGTTACTGATATTAGTCAACCCTGCATGCATGTGTTTACATACATATATAACCAACTTATACCCTATTCAAACAAGACTTCGCTAGTCCTTTTACTCGTTTTCAGTTTCGGATACATATTTTTTGTTGTTGTTGTTTTACTTTCTCTGATATAGCAGTGATTGTCACATTTCTAATCCCAATTCAAAACCAAATAGAGACACCCAATGAAGGAAACCTACATTAATAAATATCGATACATTATTAACAGAATTTCTCAAATAAATATGAACATTCCCCCAATAGTATTCATAAAGTTAACTAAATTATGAATAGCACGGAATCCATCTATAATATGTTTTCGGTAACCCAAACCTCAGCATGCAGCATTGCAGAGTAGCTTATCCCGATATCCGTGCGACATGTTAAATACAGACCACGAGCGTCCTAATAAACATCTAATCTTATCTGTCGACATTGAATCTGTATTCAAGTTACCTGTTATATAAATCTTTACCTCTCTAAATTTGCTTAAATATCGTGATCTAGCCAAAAAATGGGCAAAATATGCGTGAAAGCCTACCGTTTACCATCAAAATGGTGTCGTGTGTAGAACGTCACACACATAAAACTGCGCGTCACAGAAGCATTGCCTTGGTTGGAACGCAAAGCTTTGTGACGTTTACACACTGTAAAAATCCGGAAATCGGGCACCTGGTCCAATTCATGGTGCGAGATAAAGGCTATCGGACATCAGACTGATAAGCTTTCGAAATAATCTACAACGTTATTCAAAAGTTGTCACATTTATTAATACAAAAACATGCCAAGGATTGTGGAGTGTGTGCCGAACTTTTCCGAGGGTCGTAATAAGGAGGTAGGTCCGCGGGCCGTGCGTGATTGTGCATGCAAATTTAAGGATCGTCTGCATCCGTGTTAAAAGATTTAGATAAAATTTATTTAATCCTTTGCTCAAATGATAACGATATCGAAGCCATTTTTGCGTGATTTTCTTTTAACTAATTACAATTACAATTAAAGTAGAAATGATGGAATTTGTATTGTTTCAAAGTATATAGATCATGTATGTATATTATAGGAAAATATTTTCATGCATCACAAGGGAATAGGAAAGTGTGCATACACTAAATTTATAAATGCTACCTAGCAAAATGACTGTAGCTCTCTGGGGAAATATTGGAAATATGCAACATCCCGTTTTTGTTTTTGCAACATAACCTTGGGCGTAATTTCCAGGACTAGCAGATTCATATAATAGGGCTTATGTAGATTTCATTGTGACAGTCGACAATGCATACTAATTTGAGTGTAACTAATATGTGTTTATAAAAATAGAATAGATTAATTTTTAAAGAATTATGCAACTTGCATTATTTAGACAATCATGATATAATATATACAGTCAGAAAAGTATATGAGTATGCAGTAGAAGTATGATTATCCAGATGAAGTAATAAGAACTAAATAGTTGTTATTAATACTGATAATAATAATAACATTCTAGAGATATAATTGTTTAACAGTAATATATAATATTGCAGGGCAATATACACCATGGCCAGATGTGTTATATTGTGATCAAAACTTGTCTGTCATGGTCAGGCTTAACATGAATATGATTGTCATATCGTAGTACAATTTCTGTAGTTCAGGGCAATGCTTGGTATTAGTCATTGTATGTGTAAGGTTGTAACGTAAAATTTATCGAGAAATACAAATTGAGCATCTAGAATCTTGTCAGCATGTACACAGTTACATATTGTATAATGCAGTATACTACTCCAGTCAGCGAGAAATTCAGTAGCAATTAACACACTTATTCTCCGTTATCGTGCACATGTATTTTTTATGTTTATTTTCATTTTTGTCGTATTCAAATTTTATATTACCACATAAGAGGTCTCAGCATATATAGGGATGTTAACTTACTTATGGAAGTAAAATTATGCAAAATACTAGTTTTTAAATAAACATAAGTATGCATATTCCACAGGTAATAGAGGCCATTGCCAATGCCATTGCTTCTACAGATGGCTGCAGTTTGCTGGATGTTGACCCAGGAGCATCCACTAATCGGACAGTGTACACATTTGTAGGGTCACCAGAGGCTGTTGTGGAGGGGGCCCTCAATGGAGCAAGAGTGGCATATCAGACCATTGACATGAGGAGGCACAAAGGTACAATTTAGTGGAAAGACAGTGAGAGAATTTGCAATATCTGATTTATGGGGCAATATTCAATGATATCAAAATGTCTTTCAGTTCCTCCACAACTTATTTGTGCCATTCTCTGTAGTATCACTAATTTCGATGAATATCAAATTTTGTGATTTTGCCAATAAGCACAATAAGTTTGTGCACCCTTTAAAGATAGACTTAGTATATACCATATCACGCAGTATTTTTTCAATGTAGGAAACCGGACTAAATCTTTGTTAGTATGCTAAACTATGTAAAATTATTAGTATCAGAAAATATATAATAATTACGCAAATGTGCTAGTCATGTGCAATTCATATCAGATAAATTGTTTTACAAATCCAATAATGGTGCATTGCCTCTTGCACAAATTTTTTGTACTGGTGATGTCCAAGGTCATATGCATGTCGTAATATTTAATGAACAGGAATCACTGTTAGAAAGACACTAAGACAATAATTCATGCTCAATATTTTCTGATGATTTTGTGACTCAATCATAAATATATATATACTCAATCACAAATAACATCGTGTGGATCTGGGTTGTTAGAATAGATCCTTAGCACCCCTAGCTTGTCGTAAGAGGCGAATAAATGAGGCGGTCCTTTGGATGAGACCACAAAAACCAAGGCCCCGTGTCACAGCAGGTGTGGCACATTAAAGATCCCTCCCTGCTCAAAGGCCATAAGCTTCAAGCATAGGCCTAAATTTGCAGCCCTTCACCGGCAATGGTGATGTCTCCATATGAGTGAAAAATTCTCAAATGGGACGTAAAACAATATATAATCAATCAATCACAAATATATTATTCTACTTGTCTTTTATTTTTCAATATAATGCCATCAGTTACAACATGTATAATGCTTTTAGGAATATACCCAAAATTTGAATGCATCAATTTATGAAGTAGGTTAAAAGTGATGAATACAATCCATGTAATACTAAAAAAAAATAGTTTCATGGGAAAATTTTGTGGAATTAAATATGGGTTTCTAGCAATATTAAAACATTTACAAATAGTTTTATTTGTTATTTTGTTATTTTTATTTATTCATTTATAACTCTATATTAATTTTTCATATCCCTGTCATCAGAGATTCAAGGGGGCATTTTAGTTTTTTATCTGTTTGCAAACACATTTTATCTTGACCTTTTAAGCAGTTAGTGCAAGGACAACTGGGGCTTCCAAGTTATTCATTTGTATTTCCATTTGATAAGACCTGTCTTCAGGTACCAAAATTACTTTACTGCCATTTGAGGAGCATCAGTGTTTCATAAACACATCTTGTTCAGGGTGTCCTCTCTTTAATAGTACTCAGGGATTAACAAGAGGAATGAAGGCACAATCTGTAATCTGACATACTTGAAGATTCAGAGATAATCTGAATAAACAACTGCTACAGTGGATACTCTCATAATTCTGTAAAATTCTGTTGGTCAGGAGACGATTTTCTGAACTTTGTAAGATATACCTTTAAAGCTTAATTGATTGATTGTTTGTTTTCCACCACACTCAACAATTATTCTGTTATCTGGTGGCATCCAGTTTTTGTAGGTGGAGGAGAGAACCCAGATACAATGTATCTGGGAAGAGACCACCGACCTTCCGAAAGTAAACTCAACAATTATTCTGTTATCTGGTGGCATCCAGTTTTTGTAGGTGGAGGAGAGAACCCAGATACAATGTATCTGGGAAGAGACCACCGACCTTCCGAAAGTAAACTGGCAAACTTTCCCACATATATTGGCGCAAATGGGATTCGAACCCCCGCACCGACTAGAGGTGAGAGGCCTTGTGATTTTGAGCGCAATGCTTTAACCACTTGGCCACGGAGGCCCCCTAAAGTTTGATTAGATAATTTAATTGAGACTAACAGTATATAGTAGTGATATACTTAAAGTATTTTTGTTTGATTTTTATATTATTTAGTTCATTAATTAATTGTGTATATTTCAAGATGATCACCTAATTATATGTCCTGGTTCATCATAACAGCTGCTTCATATATTCCTTAGTGATTCCAAGTTATCAGTATAGGAAATATTCACACTTAGACTCGCATTTTATAATTCTCTTCATCAGAGAATGATAGCTGTATTTAATGAATTAAAATTAAATAGTATTTCAGAGTTTTCTCCCTTGAATTCTGATTTACACAATGTTTGCCAAAGAATGAGTCTACATTTGCAAGTTTCAGACTAAATAAAGACTTATAATACGTTTAGAATCATTTTGTTTCTGTAGGAGAACATCCCAGAATGGGAGCCCTTGATGTATGTCCATTTATTCCTGTCCAGAATGTCACCATGGAGGAATGTGTAGAATGTGCCAAGGAGTTTGGAGAGAAACTTGCCATAGAACTGGGAGTCCCAGGTACAGTATGTGTATTGCCGTCCTGCAGAGCATGGCAAGTACACCACTAGGGTCACTTCGTCTGGTGTCTGCATATGTCTATCCATCTGTCTGGATATCATCTATCCATTTATCTGTCTATCCATCTGTCTGCATATCATCTATCCATTTATCTGTCTGTTTATCTACATGTCTGGCCATCCATCAAAAATGCAATGATAAAAATTTCTTAATAAAGATTTATACAATTGAATGAAATCTTATCTCTTTATAGATTATAGAAACAAATGTACTTTCTTTTGTTAAAATGAAAACAATGCATGTGCAAGGAAATGAAAAGACTGAGAAACTGATTATATGGAAGCTAAATATGATACAAAGAACTTGTTTACATCATGATAGATTTGCAGTTTTTGTTGTTTGTTGTCATTTCCAGTGTATTTGTATGCTGAAGCCACGGAAAACCCTGACAGAAAGTCATTACCATTTATTCGACAGGGGGAATATGAGGGACTTCCTGAGAAGGTGAAAATAAATTTTAACAAAATTGTAGTGCATATAAGCTCTCACAACAGAGATCTTAAGGTAACACTGTTTTATGTCTTTTAAAAGTTATCAAAACCAGAGTGGAAACCAGACTTTGGTTTACCAGAATTTGTTTCAAACTGGGGAGCCACAGTAACTGGTGCCAGGAATTTTCTGATTGCCTACAATATAAATCTCCTATCAACAAAGGAACAGGCACATCGAATCGCCCTCAACATCAGGGAGCAGGGCAGAGGAAAAGAGCAGGTAAGGTATCGAGTATGCCCTGCTTTAGAGTCCAAATCAACCTGGATAAAATGTTCTAGACTGTCAGTTTGAATGTACCTTTATTTTAGATCAGATGTCTAGTGAGCTAAAGGCTCATGTGAGCTTCTCTGATCGGAATTTGTCCGATGTCTGTTGTTGTTAAGTTTTCACAGAATTACTAATCCAATTTCCAACAAACTTGCTACAAATCAAACTTGGATAAAGAAGATTCACGTTTGTTCATATGAAGGGCCAGATTTGTCTTCTTCAAAGGGAAGATCAAGAAAAGGCAAAAAATAAGGTGGGGAGGAGGGTCATTTAAAAATCTTTTTCTCAAGAACCACTGGGTCAGTAAAGTTGAAATTTACCATGCATTTATCAAAGCTTTCAGACAAAGTGTAGATTCAAGTTCTTCACAATATGGTCCCTGGGGTAGGGTTGGGCCACAATTGGGGATATATCGTTTAGGGGCATAAGTTAAATAGTATTTTGTGACTGATTTTGTAACCTTGACCTTGGCATTTGACCAACTTCTTAGATTATGATTATATATTGTTTAATGTCCTGCTCAAGAATCTTTCACTCATATAGAGATGTCACCATATGCCGGTGAAGGACTGCAAAATTTAGGCCTATGCTCGGTGCTTATGGCCTTTGAGTGGGGAGGAATCTTTAATGTGCCACACCTGCTGTGACACAGCGCCTTGGTTTTTGCGGTCTCATCCGAATTACCTCCCCATTTAGTCACCTCTTATGATAAGCAAGGGGTACTGAGGATCTATTCTAACAACCTGGATCCCCATGGGGAACCAACTTTTTTGAAAACCTAGACAATATCTTCTGAACTATTTAAGTTAGGACTTTCAAGATTCCTTGTATATCATACCATAATCTTTGACCTTGTGTCACAGATATGTTGTGACCTTCTGGAGCTATGTGGGGGTCAAAGTTTTTCATGGGAATAAAGATATAAAAAGTTATTTTGAATATCACCAGAGCAAGACCAAGGTGACGTAGGTGAGGAATGTGATCTGTGAGCCTCTTGTTTTTGATGTCAGGGAGGGGTACAGGAAGATTAAAATGGGACAGGTTTCGTGGTCATTTGTCAAATGGCATTACTTTCAAAAGCAATTTGAAACTTCCTGGACCCCGTTGCACAAAGCTCTTTAAATTTAACTGACAGTTGATTTTGAGTCAGTGCTATATTGATAGTTATTGATGAGTCAAATTCATCTAGATTTTGCAAAGTTGGTCCTGAAAATCAACATTTTAATTTTTTTTTTTCTCCGACATAGAATGCATACACAGAGGAATTAAAAATAGGGATCAGTCAGTTTGATATAATCCTCATGCTTTCAAGAAAGAACACTTAATTACTTGCAGATATTTAATTAGGATTCCAGATTGTTTTCTTTCCTTGGGACCTTTTCTGATGGATGTTAATCAAGGGTCAAATGTTGTCATTTCCTACACTTCAAAGTCAAGTGTTAAAAGCCACTATAAAACCTTGTTGACATATTTAGCCATTTACTAGTATGTACACAAATTTTACTCCTAGTGTGCATATGCAATTTTTGGGATGTGTTCACATGAAACAGTGTATTATCTATTTCCACGCAATATGAATTCTGAAGACAAAAAATGAGGTGGATATTACCACATGTAGCTGTAGGATTTGACTTTTCTTGTTCACATGTTATTCAAAATAATATTTGAACTTACTGACACAGCAGAAGGTACCTGCTATTTCTAATATAGGACAGATGCTGTTTTAAAGAAAATTATGCAATGTTTTATAATCACAGAATAAATTATTTCAATAATTTGCTCGTGTGTGTAAATTTTACCAGGCATTCACATGGCTGAAAACACACCAGGAGTAAATTTATTCAATATGTATTTTGTAAAGGTAAATTTGCCCTAATTTTCTGCATAGAGGCAATTTTTTTTTTCAATTTCTTTGAATCATTGTGTCAGATGTAAAATAATTACATGTACCATATAAGTTTTTGAGATTTCTGTGTACTTTGTCCACTGATGAAATCATGGAAATGCTACTGTAATATTGACAGTCAGTAATAATTGTGTCATCAATTCTTATAGCATTAATACATAGCAATTTCCAACTAAATTAAAATAGAGTACACTTGTTAGAATTTCAGTAGTCCTGTAAATTACATATGCATGTACATCAGTTTTATAAATAATGATTTATTATTTAACTATACCTGTTCTGTACAAATTAGAATGCATGAAATACACTATAATCTCCCTAATTATCAGCTAATCCATTACAGTTTTAATGATATAAACTCGAATACTTTTAGTCATTCACAGTAATAGAATACCTGAACATATCACAGATTTATCAGCACATCAGGGAAATATTATGTAGATCTAATGTGAAATTTGATGTCTAAATACTGGGAATTTATGAATCAACTTTAATGTGACAAATGAAATATTAGGAAGTATTTAATTAGTCTGATTACCCCCCCCCCCCTCCCCCCCACACACACACCTTTGTCCTTACAGTCATGAGCTCTAAGGAAAAGAAGGGGGTGGGTGTTTTAATCAGACTGCATGTTATTTGACAATGTTACAGTTTTACAGTTATAATACTGTAGTACTTGTAATTTATACAATGACTATGCCATATTTTACAGTGTGATGGTTGTTACAGTTTAATTTATAGTTATAAAACTAGCTTCATAATACAATGACGATGCTCTACTTTACAGTGTTATGGCTGTTACAATTTTACAGTTATAATAGTAACTACATTATACAATGATTATGCCCTATTTTACAGTGCTATGGAACAGGTTTTGATGTGGAGGGGGTAGGTAGCTGTGTGAATATTTTGCTCACTTAATTAACTTCACTTTTTGACCTGAAGTATGAATATTAAAGAGCTAGATAATGGAATTTTTTGAGCCAGAATATTGGCATTTTGAACATTTTTTTTATCTTCATTTTATTGTTTCAAAAGAGTGAAGAAAAAAAATCCTTTTATTAAGGGATACAATTTAATGTGCATGAAAATAATTCTGAATCAGTAAAATTTAAATGTTTTCTTCATGAAATTATTGTGATAATAAAAGTTGTGAAAAAAATTTACGTATAATTGTACTGACGATATATGCTAAGAAAGGGTTCTCTCGTGTTTGTAGCATTATGGAACTAAATGGCAATATCAGGTAATAGTTTATAGAAATGCAGCAAATGTTTGGTGTAAATGTTTCATATTTGATTTCATCGTAGGAAGATTATATAATGGTTTTCTCACTGTAACACCATTGTGAATGATAATTAACATCAGTAACTTTTCCATTTGATTTGATGATTAACCCCAAATTTGCATTGCATTTTTTTTCGTTTTAATTCAAAAATACTATTTTTTGGACTTGTAGAAATTCATTGGTCGGATTGTAATTGACAATAGACAATGTATATTGCATACTTACATTGATGTTCACTTAGAGATTGCTTAGTAGAACTGTAGATTTACATGTATCTATCAGAGAAGTTCATATATTAGATTTAGACTTATATATAATACAATATATCTATACTTACAGCAGGCATAGTTTACGGGGAGACGTTATATAAATTGTCCTGTTGCCCGTCTGTTTGTGATTATTTTGGAGTTCTAATTTTGTATTAATAGGGAATTCCTGGGGTTATTTAGTCTGGTTAGGACAGGCCTATAGTTTACATATACTGGTACACAGCAAGAACAGTTATATAGAA
The DNA here is from genome assembly GCA_024699665.1 of Ostrea denselamellosa. NCBI lineage: Eukaryota > Metazoa > Mollusca > Bivalvia > Ostreida > Ostreidae > Ostrea > Ostrea denselamellosa. The sequence goes on along the minus strand of JAMZEH010000065.1, from coordinate 1,692,207 downwards.
AACTGCTAGCATGTTAGAGCTAACAATATATCGACAGTAATCTAGGGAGTGAGAAAAAGGTTACAAAAAATATATATATACACTGCACGAAGCACAACGGGTACAATTATCAATATTAGATTATCGAATTTTAGAAATCATTTATAGCATCTCTAGAATGAGTTACGATTTAAACTGAGTCACAGCAGATTTGATAACAAGAAAGTTAAATATATCCTCAGACTGGCATCCCAGGGCAGTGAGATTTTCAAGTTGAGGATCTGAATATTCACCTATTATAGAAATTGTCACAAGATGTATTTGTAAAAAATCAAAATGATTCCAAATAAAAAGACTGGAGTAACTTGGATAAAAATATCATGGTTACATGTTATATAGGTTAGGTCAAATTATGGTAATATACATGTAATATAGGTCAGGTCAAATTATGGTAATAGACTTTTTTGTTTGTTCTTTTACATCCCATAATGGGCAATTGAGAATTCTTCACTTATCACCAGCTACTATGCAGACTATGGTTTACTTGTAAATCATCATGGTTATAGTAGATGTAAGTTAGAGAAAATTATCATGGTTATAGATAAAATTATCATGGTTATAGACAATAGGTTAGGTAAAATTATCATGGTTAAAGATAAAATTATCATGGTTATAGACAATAGGTTAGGTAAAATTATCATGGTTATAGATAAAATTATCATGGTTATAGACAATAGGTTAGGTAAAATTATCATGGTTATAGATAAAATTATCATGGTTATAGACAATAGGTTAGGTAAAATTATCATGGTTATAGACAGTAGGTCAGGTAAAATTATCATGGTTATACTGGCTGTAAGTTAGGTAAAATTATCATGGTTATAAAATTAGGTTAGATAAAAATACCATGGTTATAGACTATAGATTAGATAAAATTAACATGGTTAATGGTTTTAGATTAGATAAAGATATGGTGTTAGACTATAGGTAAAATAAAGTTATCATGATTAAAGGCTATAAGTTAGATAAAATAATCATGATTACAGACTATTTATCATGGTAATTGGCTTTAGATTACTAGATAAAGTTATGCATGGTTATAGGCTATAGGTTAGATAAAATTGTCATGGTTATAGACTATAGGTTAGATTGATTGATTAAATATTGTTTAACATCCCGCTCGAGAATCTTTCACTCATATAGAGACGTTACCATTGCCAGTGAAGGGCTGCAAATTTAGGCCTATGCTCGGCGCTTATGGCCTTTGAGCAGGGAAGGATCTTTTACATGCCACACCTGCTGTGACACGGGACCTCAGTTTTTACGATTTCATCCAAAGGACTTTCCCATTTAGTTGCCTCTTATGACAAGCAAGGGGTACTGAGGATTTATTCTAACAACCCGGATCCCCATGGGGTCATAGGTTAGATAAAATTGTCATGGCTATAGACTAATGGTTAGATAAAATTGTCATGGCTATAGACTAATGGTTAGATAAAATTGCCATGGCTATAGACTAAAGGTTAATTAAAATTGTCATGGTTATAGGCTATAGGTTAGATAAAATGTCATGGTTATAGGCTATAGGTTAGATAAAATGTCATGGTTATAGGCTATAGGTTAGATAAAATTGTCATGGCTATAGGCAATAGGTTAGATAAAATGTCATGGTTATAGGCAATAGGTTAGATAAAATTGTCATGGCTATAGGCTATAGGTTAGATAAAATTGTCATGGCTATAGGCTATAGGTTAGATAAAATTGTCATGGCTATAGGCTATAGGTTGCTATAGTTAGAATTATCAGTTAAAATGTTCATGGTTATGTTAGATAGATTTTTAACTATCATGGCTATAAGTTAATACTGTAACTATTGAGCAGTGACAGAAGGACATTGTAAGGATAAACACTCAGATTATATGCAGAATAATGATATTCAGAATTCATCAACAATCCCCATGCTTTTGTTAGAGTGACAGACATACTGGGCCAGCTATATCCATGATATCTGTAACACCATATCTGGTGCATCAAAATTGGTACCGTTTATGTTTTATATTACTGTACAACCACTGGGTCGATGCCTCTGCTGGTGGACTGTAAGTCCCCGAGGGTATTCACCAGCCCAGTTGCTAAGTACTTCGGTACTAGCATTAATTGCGGATAAAAATTTGTTGTGATAAAATTAAGAAATTCATTTCAAAATTAAGGATTATCTCCCACATGCATAGCTCTGATCCTTTGCCAGATTTGGCTCCACTGTTTGGTATTTTTGGTTCTTTCAGCTCTTTCAAGTTTGTTCTTATTTTGGATTTCCAACATTTTTGACTTGTGCATCACTGAAGAGACATTATTGTCGAAATGCACATCTGGTGCATCAAGATTGGTACCATTTATGATTTATATCTAGTACACTATCAAAAATCAAAATTTACTCAATTACACAATATTTCCACAGCTACAGTTAAACACACACACACACCGACTCTTGTTTATTTCATTTCTGAATTTCATTGTTAATTTTTCATGTACAGTCTCTAATTACTTTGAATTCTTGCCCATCCAGAGGAAGTAAAACAATTAATTCTTTCAATGTTGACCTTTTTTTATGCCTGGAATTGAAGGTTCGGGAGCTTTTGGCCTGTTCATGTATCTTTCAGTATGTTTGTGGCAAAAAAAAAAAAAAAAAAAAAATAATGAAACTGTAACCTTGGTCATATCTTTTACACCATAAGAGGTAGGCCTTTTATATTTAGTATGGGTATTCCTTGTGGAAAGACCTTTCCATTGACACCAAAATCTTTGACCTGTTGACCTTTACATTGACCTTGAACATACTTTTAGAAAAGTTGAATGTAAGCTATATATTTGAAAGTTTAAGAGGTACTGCTTTTATATTTAGCTTGAATGTGCAATTCTTATGAGAAGACCTTTCCAACAATACAATATTTGTTGACTTTGTGACCTTTTGACAATTTTTGGGGAAATTTAAAAAAAAAACTTTAACCTTGGTTATATTCTTTACACCATAAGAGGTAGGATTTTCATATTTGGTGTGTGTATTCCTTGTGGCAAAACCCATTCAAATATACCAAAAATCTTTGACCTGGTGACCTTAACATTGACCTTTAACCCACTTTTAGAAAAATTGAATATAAGTTATATCTTTTAAATCATAAGAGGTACTATTTTTATAATTAGTATGTGCATTTCTAGTGAAAAGACCTTTCCAATGATACCAGATTTGTTGACCTTTGACCTAGTTTTTGGAAATTATCAAAAAAATTTAACCTTGGTCATATCTTTTACATCATATTTGGTATGTGTATGTCTTTAACAAGACCATTCAGTTGACACCAAAATCTTGGACCTGGTGACCTTTACATTGACCTTTGACCTACTGTTAGAAAATTCAGCTATAAGCCATATCACAAAAGTTTCAACTACAGTATGTTACAGTTTCACATTGTTGTAGTCTCGGGGCATTATTGTTTCACACACACATCGTGTTATTTTACATGGTATCTAAATGTGGAGGTAATAAGAAATGAATAGTACTTTTTAAGAATTTTTTACAATTATTTGTAAGCTTATCACTGACAGAAAAATTAAGGAAAATATAAACTTCAAAATGAATATTCATTGTTTGCTAATTATTAATATCCTTAACATAAAATCTCTGTTTATAAGTTTGATTTATGTTTAGTATATTATTTCATAATATCTCAATATATCAACACCACGATTTACTCACAATGCATGTTGCAGGTTTATACACCTTATGCACCTTTTTATTTTGAAGTTTGTATTAAGAGAGAAAGACTCGGATCTAACAGACTAACAACTTCAATGTTGTACATCCCCCAGCTATTTTAAAAGAATAGAAAACGTTTGTGGCTCAGTCCTAGCTCACCTGAGTCAAAGGTTTCCTGATCAAGTTTTGTCTGAAGTTTAGTTGTCTGTCTCTGTGTGACTGCATTCTCTCATTATGTCCACGTGTCTGATATAAACTATTCACACACCATCTTTCTTCTTGAGAAATGCGTGTAATTTCTTGAGATTCCAACCAGAATAATTTGGAACGATCTGAAGTATTGACCCTTGCCAGAATTTAATTTGGCACAAATTATGCAAATGAGTTCTGTCCAGAGCAAAATGGAATAATAATTAATTCAACAAAAGTCCAATACTAGACAGAATTTTATTTTTCATTTTTTTTTCTTCAGGAATCTGGCATTAATTAATTTCAATAGGAATTTTGCAGTTTTCTCTTGTTATTCTGCTGACGTAGTATTTAGTCAATAAAAAGTGACTAAACGCTTCGTAACCGGGAGGTCGTGAGTTCGAGCCCTGCGTCAAACCTAAGACGAAAAATAGGTAGTGATTGCTCCTTTGCCAAACGCTTGGCATTTAGAAGTGAGAATCACGGGTCTTTCGGATATGACCTTAAAAATGGAGGTCCCGTGTCACGGTAGGCGTTGGCACGTTAAAGAACCCTCACTGCTACGGCCCTGAGCGCTAAGCATAGGTCTAAATTTGTGGTACTTCACCTACAGCTGGTGACGTCTCAATATGAGTGAAAAATTCTCGACGAGACGTAAAACAAACAAACATGAAGGTGGAGCTGATTTAAGTGAGAAAATGCAACTACTCAGGTGAGCAGTGTGGGCTATGAGCCCCTTTCCCACCATACTTTGAGAAAAACCAGAATTTTTTAGTTCTATTTTTTATGGTATCCATGAATATTTCAGCTCACAAAATCCTAAAATTGGATGAGCATTGCTGAGAGATGTACATCAAATCCTTGAAGTGCTTCAATACTTTAAATAAATGTTGAAATGGAATATAAGAGCTTGCAGTCTACTAATTTTAAAATCTAAGTCATTTTTGCTCTAATCAGTTTTAAACTGTTGAACAATCTTACTTACTAGTGAATATTTCTTTCTCATTGTGCATGTGAATCAGAAAAATCTGTTATTGCAGACTTTGTATTGCATTGTATTTTTGAGCATTTTTTGGAAAAATTCAAATGGAGCATTAATTTGACAATAACTGTATTCCTTGTGTCAAAAAGCGCTTTGTCTTTTCAGTACTTAAGTCCATTATATTGATTATGATTGTTTATAATTATGATTATGATTAATGATTATAATTATGATTTATGATTATGATTAATGATTATAATTATGATTATGATTAATGATTATAATTATGATAATTATAATTGTGTCATCTCACAGAAATACAATGAATTAAGCTTGGGTGTTTAAAATAATTTTTCACTTGCAGCTTTTACTGTGTTGATTATGAAGGGTCATCATTTGTTCTGTTAAAGCCCGGTAGATTGAAGCATGTGCAGGCTATTGGCTGGTACCTGGAGGAAGCTAATATGGCCCAAGTGTCCGTCAATATCACTGACCATGATGCGACCCCTATACACAAAGTCTATGAGGAAGTGCTCAAGGATGCAAAGGTATTTCAAATTATGCAATGCAACATCTGTTAAAAAAATCGAGGATTTAATATGTAGGACTTAAATGATGCTATGTGCGAGTCCAAGATTGTAGTCCCAAGTTGAACAAATTGTCATTTTAGTACTAGTGTATATTTGTATGATTTTGGCATTTTTGGATGTAACTTCCAGGCTTGGTTCCATTTAAGGCCATTGTATGTATTTATAGGATCTAAATATAGCAGTATGTGGTTCCCAGATTGTGGGCTTGGTTCCACTCAAAGCCATTCTACAGGCAGCTGACTACTACATGGAGAAGGATAATTTGTTTATTTTGGAGGAGGATCAAAAACTGAGACTGGTGGGTGTACTGACAAGTCAAATTATGTGTAGTGTACTGATTGATCATACTTGTACAATAGAAATGTTGCGATAACCATTGAACATGTGCTTTAAAAGGTACACTGGTGCATTTACCAGGGTGAGCTGGGAAAACTTGCTATTAGATGGATGTAATCTTTTAACTGAATACCACATAACAGCAGATTAAATGATATTTTTGTTTTATACTGTAGGTCATCAATAGACTGGGATTGAATTCCTTAGGACCATTTAGTCCCAAAGAGAGGATAATAGAGTAATGTACCATATACTTAAATACTAAATATAACACTTAGAGTATTAAAACTTGAGTGAATTTTCAGCAGTTTTTGGGGAAAGAAATGTCATTTTTGTACCTGCAAATTAATTTTTTTAATTGCGTTATTGATATGAAGAAATAATTATAATGACCATGTGTCACGAGGTTGGAATCTTAAGAAATGGAGGTATTTGTATGAGGGTTGTTCGATACGTAATGTGTATTGTATGATATCACAAAAGCATTCAACTCAAATAGTGAAATGAACATTACATCCCTTCAAAGTATTCTCCGCGGTTTGAAATGCATAATTTCAATCTCTGAATCCATTTGTGAAATGCGTCATGGTACATTGAATTAGGTAGACCTGTGAGGCACTGACTGATGACTGAGCCAAGGCTTGTTGGGACTTGTAATGACAACCAGTTAAGAACTTTTTAAGTTTTGGAAAAAGGAAAAAGTCGCGTGGGGCTAGACCTGGAGAGTATGGTGGTGGTGGCAAGACGGTAACCTTCTCAACTCCAAAAATTGCTTCACAAGCTCAGATGTATGTGATGGAGCATTATCATGAATCAGAAGAACTTGCCTAAATCCTGACAAAGGGTTATGATAATATTTCTTGAGCTTTTTTAGTATAACATCTTGATAATGCTGACCTGTAACACTTTTGCCCTTCAGCACCGGAATTAGTAAGGCTATACCATCACATGAGAAGAATATGCAATAAAGAACCTTTGTGTTTATGGTTCTTTTGGCAACTATAGGCCTTCTACCGTGTTTAGTTAGCCATATTTTGTTTCTAATTTTTCTTACTGATTCATATAGTGAACCCATGTTTCGTCACCAGTAACAATGTTTGCAAATTGTCTTTGATTGAATTTGGAAACATTTTAAGCGAATGCTTAGCGGTTTGTACTCGTACCCATTTTTGGTCATCTGTTAATATATGCCATATCCATCAGACAGAAATCTTTCATACTTTCAAAATACACTTCAAAATGAAATGCATCCATGATAGCGATATGCCAACAGCTTTGGCAATATCACATATTGTTACCTTCCATCGCTTTTAATTATTTTCCTGACTTTTGAGACATTTGCCTTACTTGTTAGACACAGGTTGGCCAGATTTTGCTGTGCCTTTGACAGACTCTGTGCCAGTCAGAAATTTCTTTCTCCACATATAATCTGTCTCACAAGATACCTTATCAGACCCAATAAACTTCCCCCAATTCAGTTAAAATCTGCATTACCGAATAACTGAGTTTTGTGTGAACTTCTCAACCCATTTCCCAACCATTTTTACAACAGTGGTCATCGACTGGCTGTATTAAAATGACTATAAGTTTGAAACTATGTGGAGCTGAAGGCTCATGTTTATACCATTGGAAAGGTATTGAATAGAGCTATTCAAGTGTATCATTATCCACAAAATCATGCAAAGCGTAATTGAACTGTGGTACAATAAACATTACATATCAAACAACCCTCATATTAGGACTTCATTTATTACGTACAGTAAGGCTTTTAAAAACAGCTGAAATATGTGCACAATAAAAATCAAAATAATTTTTAAAAAATGGGGAGCATAGACTTTGGAAGAATAAAAATTTCTTATTATTTTCATGTGTTTACATCTCTGCTTTCTGTGATCCAGATACATGGTTCTAGATGAGGCTGATGGAGGACCACTAATATCTATGAATGTCAGGGATTTTGTGATGACTGTGGGGTCCAGGTCCCCCTCCCCAGGGGGAGGATCTGTATCAGCCCTGGCAACCAGCCTGGTAAGTACAATTACCTACCTTAGTGAACTGCCCTGGCAGTTTCCATACTTTCCTTCCATTCTATGTGTGGAACATTGTGATGTAATAGAGGAGTAGCTTATGGAGAGGGTTCATTGTGGTGAATTTCTGATCTTTATCATATTGGTGCTTGTGATGTGGGACCTTGATCAGGTTCTAGTTTGAATTGTTTAAATTCCCCTTGCCTTCCTAAGACTGTCACATTGCTGAGTGTGTGACTGTGAAGTAGATGCTATTATTGACTGGCTTTTAAATCTGACTCAGCATAGAATGGAATACACACCTCCCTGTGATAAAGGGAACACCCTACTAACCAAGCAATTACTTTTGTTTATCATTTTTGAAAATTTGCTTAAGTGCATTTTCTATAACTTTGAATGAACTCTACAATTCTGAGGAAATTCATCAAAGTGGCCCATTTACAGGGTGCTTCTTTGGGCAGTATGGTGGGATTTCTTACCTATGGAAACAGGAAGTTTTTCGAGTTGGATAGTAAAATGAGAGAACTGATACCCCCACTGTACAAAGCCACGAAAGATCTGATGCAGTTCGTAGATGCTGATGCTGCCGCCTACAGTGAATATATGGTAAGTTGACCTACTTAATATTACTATACATGGTAAGTTGACCTACTTAATATTACTATATATGGAAAGTTGACCTACTTCATAATTTAATATATTATGGTAAATTGATGTACTGTTACAATGTACATATATGGTAAGTTCACCTACTTACAAAGCATTATCAAATGGTTTGTCTTTTTCTCTATACTGTGTTGGATTTTGTCAGAAAGTGCTTTTTATGTAATTTTCAGGAAAGTTACTCAGTTTTCTATTATAAGCAAACTAGTTTTGCTATGATTTCTTGACACGGAAAATATTAACTTTTTATTCAACAAAATTTCCTGACATGTAAGAAATGAACTTTTTATTAAGCAAAATATGATGAAATCACAGTAATGTTGACAAGCAAAATTGTGAAAAACTTCATTTCCAAAATAATTTAAAATGCATTTGTAACATTTTTCTTAAAGACTTACAGTTGAACCTAACTAATCAGACAACTGTGTAAGTCATTTCACTGTGAATTCCAACTCTGATATTTCTTTTTTTAATTTTTATGTAACTGCAATCTGACATCCTGTTTAATCCAACACAAAATTTATCTCTCTGAGCATGTCAGATTACTACATATATTTCATACTGCTGTAGCCATCTTTTTTCCAGGAGCTGGATAGGCTAGTCAAATGAACAAATCCTAGAACTTGATAATCCATGGCTGAAGACAGACTTAAATAAATTTCCCATTTCAATACATATATTTTTTTCAATATTATGATTGTTATCTTGGACTTGATATTAAAGTTGAATTTGTATTTTTGTTACAGTTGGCAACTAAACTACCCAAGGAAACCGAAGAAGAACAAACAATGTAAGCTGAAATCATGTTGACTTAGAAAAAAAAAATAATTTGGTAGAATTGATTTTTTTTAATGTTGTAAAATTTATAGGTCACCGGAGTCACTCATTGCTTTTGATTGGTGTCCATCATTGTTAACGATGAAACATTTTTAACTTCTTGATAATTACCCTTCTGATTCTTTCCAAATTTGGCATGAAGTATGTTTAGGACAAGAGGCATATCAATTGTAAATTTCAGCATTCTTGCACCCCTGGGGCCTTAGGGGCATGACAAAATCTGTCAAAAGTTGACCAATATTCAAAAATCTTCTCAAAACTAATTGAACTGTCATGTAGACAGGAATGCCTCTACCAAAATTATGAATTTCATGATCTGCAGGGTAGTGATTCTGCCACCAGGGCAGGCATATAATGTTTATGAGAAAACATTTTAATAACACCTTTTTTAATGCTTTTAATACTAAATTGCAACTTAATGAATATTCAAAAGGAGCAGGTAGCCCTTTGCCAAAACTGTAAATTTCATGATACCAGGGGTTAGGGTTTTGGTACCAGGGTAGGGCCAAAATGTCACAGTGATTATATATCTTTATAAATTGAAAGATGTTTTCCTTTAATTTTTCTGATACTAAATGAAAACTCGATGAATATTAGGAAAAAGCAGAAAGGGAAGTGATACATTTAACTAATATTCAGGTGAGCAGTAAGGCCTGTTGGCCTTGTGTTAACTTTATCCCCTCACAACAAAGTTAGGGGACATATTGCATGTGTTATTACGGATTAATTTTCTAAGCAAAATGTAAAATGGTTCAGTATATTTTAATATTTATAAGGAATTAATGAATTCATTAAGTTTTTCTTTTGATGTGATGATAAAAGGTTTTCAAATTATTCGTATTTTTCAGGCGAGATTTAGCCATGCAGGAAGGAATCAAGACAGCCATTCAAGTCCCTGTGACAGTTTCCAGAATTGCCAATCATATATGGCCGACCATTAAGGAACTAGCCAAAGTGTGCAACATCAACTGTAAATCGGATCTTCAGGTTAGTTCCTAATGCACAAACTTACAAATTTAAAGTAGTCACATGTACCATCCAACTTACAAATGTTAATTTCTAACATTCAACTTACAAATGTTACATACCTAACATTCACTAACAAATGTTACATTCCTAACATTCACTAACAAATGTTACATTCCTAGCATTCAACAATATTACATTCCTAGCATTCACTAACAAATGTTACACTCCTAACATCCAACTTACAAATGTTACATTCCAAACATTCAACTAACAAATGTTACATTCCTAGCATTCAACTTACAAATGTTACATTCCTAACATTCACTAACAAATGTTATATTCCTAGCATTCAACTAACAAATGTTACGTACCTAACATTCACTAACAAATGTTACATTCCTAACACTCAACTAACAAATGTTATATTCCTAGCATTCAACTAACAAATGTTACATACCTAACATTCACTAACAAATGTTACATTCCTAACATTCAACTAACAAATGTTATATTCCTAGCATTCAACTAACGAATGTTACATTCCTAACATTGAACTAACAAAAGTTACACTCCTAACATAAAACTTAGATATTTTACCCTTTCATCATCCAACTGACCATATTTGTCAAGTGACACCAGTCTGTTTTTGAGCCAATCTTGTCACCACATTCATTGGTTATAGTCATCAATTTTATCCATTTTTCACAAAATTAATCACATTCTTCCATAAACAGTTTTAAGTTAAAAATTGCTTTTGAATCTGTGATAAAAACAGAGTTCTCCTGTATTTGCAATGCTCTGTTACAGCAGCAATCACTGTACAATCACTTGACTAGGTGAAATATCCTGTACTGATCACTGTACAATTAGTTGACTAGGTAAAATATCCTATACTGATCACTGTACAATTAGTTGACTAGGTGAAATATCCTGTACTGATCACTGTACAATTAGTTGACTAGGTGAAATATCCTATACTGATCACTGTACAATCACTTGACTAGGTGAAATATCCTGTACTGATCACTGTACAATTAGTTGACTAAGTGAAATATCCTATACTGATCACTGTACAATTAGTTGACTAGGTGAAATATCCTGTACTGATCACTGTACAATCACTTGACTAGGTGAAATATCCTGTACTGATCACTGTACAATTAGTTGACTAGGTGAAATATCCTATACTGATCACTGTACAATCACTTGACTAGGTGAAATATCCTATACTGATCACTGTACAATCACTTGACTAGGTGAAATATCATGTACTGATCACTGTACAATCACTTGACTAGGTGAAATATCCTATACTGATCACTGTACAATTAGTTGACTAGGTGAAATATCCTGTACTGATCACTGTACAATTACTTGACTAGGTGAAATATCCTATACTGATCACTGTACAATTAGTTGACTAGGTGAAATATCCTGTACTGATCACTGTACAATTAGTTGACTAGGTGAAATATCCTGGGAGAGATTGAGGCTTGTGTGCCAGGAATTTTGTTTAAAAAAATGATTATTGCAATGATGATACATATTGACAACTGAGTCTTCATGGTTTTATTATTTCATTGATGTAAAAAAAAAGGTTGGTGTAAGAATGCTGGAGACTGGTGTGTGGGGGACTTACTACAATGTCACAACTAACCTGGCTGATTTAAAGGACCCGGAATTCAAAACTCAGGTGTGTATCATATTGTCTTAATCTCTGTGATGTCAAGGACGCAGAATTCTCCACTCATGTACATATATTTAAGAAATACAGTTCATTTTTGAAAATACCTGGGGACATGAACTGTGAAAGATATTTCATATAGCACATTAGCATCTTGATTTCATTACATTAGTCAAGTTTAGCATGTATGAAATCAGTGCAAAGTAGGCGATGACTTGTTATTTGTTTTGTAGCATGGGTACATTACAGTTTGTAACTGCCCAGTAATATGATGTTTAATACACAAGCTTGCACAAATTATATGCAAATCAAAGTGAAAATTGCATATATCAACATGAAGAATAAATTTTCAATTTATTGCAATTAAAAATTTAGATGATAATCAGATGAAAGTCTTAAAGAATAAAAGGAATATGAGAAACATTAATATTCTGTTACTAAATATACTGCACTGATGAAGGGACACATATAAACTTTAAAGTAACCCATCATAACAAAGTTTATTAAATTCTAAGTCTAACCCTGATCGCTAGGTCAAACCCCTGGACGTCTCCAAGCTCAATCATGGTCTCTTCGACTTTGAGATACTGAGGTCTAATAGTATTTTGTTTGTCTGATTTGAACATTGGCTCCAGAGGGCAAAAATACTTAAGGCCCCCCAAAAATGTAGGTCTGTTTATGGTTACTGGGCTGACCCCTTAAACTTTGGAAAAGTGAAAGTCAAGTTATAATAAATCTGCAGTCTCCCAGAACACAAACAGCTTCAGTATATTCTGGTGTAAAGTGAAATTAAACTATTGAACACTGGTATTTCCACATTCATCACAAACTTCAACCATTCTTGTTTGAATTGATGGAAGCATTGTCAGAGGTGCCACTGAGTATTTCCATGGTTTTTCCATTTCTCAAAGTCATTCAGACGTTTAATGTCAAGCATAGAATAAGCATGGCTACAAAGAAGGCATGTAACATTTCAACAGTACACCCCAGTACATGTCAAAAAGAATTGAATAAGTCTCTGATGATAGCTGTTCCAAACAGTATATGGTAAAATCATTTACTCTTGTATTCATACATCTCTGAGATTTTTATGCCACCAGGATTAAGACGAGGGAGATATTTTGTTTAGTCTATCTTATATCAAAGACAAGGGCAATATTTTATTTGGCCTAATTCCTATATTAAAGACAATAGCAATATTTTATTTAATCTAATTTTCGTATTAAAGACCAGGGATAGATTTAATGTTGTCATATTGTCCGTCAGGCTGTAGCTGTATCTGTCATGTCATCCATGAATTGTTCTTTTTTCCTTTGTGTTCCGTGTTTAATTTAGAAAAATAGCAAACATGTAGATTGCAGCAAGCTGTGTTAGGAATAGTTCCAAGGTTGAGTTTAAATAAAATAGGTTAATAGGAATGATAAAATTATCTATTGTAACCTTATTCTTGTGAGGATAGGACTTTAAATAGACCTACATGTATAGATTTTATTATTTTAAGAATCTTTTTGTTAAGATTTTCCATATGTTGTTTCTATATGATCTATCTCTTTGAGCAGAACAGAAAGCCAAATTTGATTAGTTGTATGGAGTTTTATATAAAAAAAAAATTCTAAGGGGGGGGGGGGGGGGTATTCCCAATTCAATTTTACGTATGATGCTTTTCTCCAGTACTAAGGCTCTGTTAAAGTAAGTTTTTCTCCTGAAACTGTGTAAAGGTGTCTACATGTATATATTACTAAATAATGTTTTTACATTTTTTAAATTTTGTAAATTTGATTTATAGCCCTTTTCATTTCATGAAATTTTCTATGCAGGTCAAAGAGGAAATTTCAGCTGCAGTGAAGTATGCTCAGGAAGAGTGTGCAGCAACTCTGAAAATCCTCGAGGCACGAAAAGAATAGACGATGTGTTCATAGTGATCCTGCAATACACAGTGCATGTTAGTCTGTCTGCTTAGAAGTTTTGCTTGTAGTGAGATGTGTGATTTCAAAATATTCAACAGGACTGAATGTTTTAAAAAGGCAATATTGTTGCATCTGAAGTCTTATTTTTGCATTTTAAAAGTTCCAATCTTAAAATGCTATAATTGTTTTTCATGATGAATGTCTGTGTAAAGTCAGTTACATTAAGGTCAAGATTTTTTTCAAAATAATGAAAAAAATATCAATTAATATTTCTATTTTGATTCATGGTTTAACTATGATCAGAATTTTGATAAGTGCCAGGAATATTGCTGTTGTGAAAGTAGACTCAATTTCGAGTTAGCAACTCATGTAGTGTTTGTGTTCTTAATTAGTACTGTTGACTGATTCTTTTGAAAATTGTGTTTTTGCCCAGATAATTTTATGCCTCATACAATAAGCATGTATTACAATGCTGAAGTTTAATTCTTGTCAGCTTTTTGTAATTACGGTAACACCTCCAAATTTAGGCATCCAATGATTTAGGAGAAGACTTATGCTAATTTCTTAATTAGTGTGAAGAATTAATAGGAAAAATTAGGATATCAAATCCTTTGATTGTGACTGAAAATTCTTGTATCTCTATCCACGATTTAGCTTGATATTACATGAAAGTTAAACCAACATTTATTTGCGACTACTTAAAAGTGCTTATTTCGGGTTATCTCTGTGAGCAAGTACACATGTACTTAAATTTCCTCATGAATTGCTGAGGATAAAATTGTTAGTGTCAGTTATATTCGTGAATGAGCCTTCATCCACTCTTTTCCACAGTAACAAAATGACTGCTTTGCAGGGACAGGGGTGATCACAAATCTTACTTATTTTTTCTCACTTTGAATTAAGAATTCCTTTTAGTCATTGTAAATAAAAGTTCCTTTAAAGTTGCTGCAAATGTAAATAAAAGTTCCTTTACTGTCACTGTAAATGTAAATTAAAGTTCCTTTACAGTCACTGTAAATGTATATAAAATTTCATTTACAGTTGCTGTAAATATAAATAAAAGTTCCCTTACAGTCACTGTAAATATAAATTAAAGTTCCTTTACAGTCACTGTAAATGTAAATAAAAGTTCTTTTACAGTTGCTGCAAATGTAAATTAAAGTTCCTTTACAGTCACTGTAAATGTAAATAAAGATCCTTTACAGTAGCTGTAAATGTAAATAAAAATTAATTTACAGTCACTGTAAATAATTTCATAGTCTGCAACTGCTTTGGAAGTTGTTAAAAAACAATAATTGATTCATTTCCAAAAGGATGTTAAGGTAACCCTTTAAACGTTATTTTTGTGTTTTTAACTAATAGCTTAGAAAAGGATTTAGAATAATATTATGCTTTTTCATGCAACAGTAGCCTTTTAGTCATGCTTTTAAAGCTATGATGTTTTGTTTTGGGGTTTTATTGCTGTAACAGTGTGCTGTCGTGCAGTATATGCATTAACAACATAAATCATTCTGTATTCAGAAAGAAATTTTTTCCTGAATAACTGGATTTTTTGTATCCATCTCTAGTAATGTAACATTTAAGTTTTCAGTCACTGAATATCAAATTTCATCATTGATTGTTATAGCCTTTTAGTTTTATGTTATGATGGAGCAAGGATTTGTATTTTCTGACACAAAATACTGGTATCTTCTGATTTTTAGTGGATGAAATCCGATTTTTTTTGTGGTGATACTCCTTTCAAACATTTTATTTTGCTTACATAATAAGCAGATCTCTTCGTTGTTTGGTTTGTTTGTATTTATGTTTGGGGATCTTAGATTTTAGGCATTGTTAAGATTGTTGAGAGTACTTTTATTTAATTTTCCGTTTTTGTTTTTTTTTGTTTTTTTTTTATATATATCCTATGTGATCTCCATACAAAATGGCTGTGTATACCTGTTTTGTTACATTTCCGTATGGTATGTGTATCATTATTTTATTGGGACTACGGACACAAATATAAGGGTAACATAATTATCGATGTACTGAGTACAGATATATTTATTATCTATGACATGTATGTATAACATATTGTCAATTATGGTGATATAATGGTGATATAATAGTATGATATATTTATTGAAGTACTAATAAGTTGCTAGGTGTCCACGTATTGATTGTGTGTAAATATATAAGTCTTTATGAAAAATTTTGTGCCATCAATCTTCAAATTTATGAAATTATGTGACTCCCGCAGACATCAGCTAAATATGTATGTTGCCATGTTTCCGAGACTTCCCACTGCCTTTCGTTTTTCATGTTGGAGGGATGATCTGCCAAATGAAGCTTCTAAGTTAATTACTGAAACAGATGTCTGTTCTGTACTGAAATCCTTGAATTTTGCAAGATAATTGCCAACATTTAAAGATACAAGCAGAATTTTTCAATTTTCAAGATTTTGTAATTTTTTTGATTTTTTTTTCGTATATAGCAGTTCAGCTAACACGGGAAATAACATTTGATATGAAGTGAAAAACTAAATGGGAGATTAGCTGTCACAGATCTACTTTGATCAGCGATTTTTATGTATTTCAGATTTGAAATCTATATGGCTCAGCATATTTCAGTACTGAATTTCTCACATTCAAATAAAAATTTCATTGGAGGGAGATCAAAATCCTGGACCCACCAAATAGTATGAGACTCAAAGCTACACCCCCCACCCCCACCCCCCGTTTCCATTCTTATGTTACTTCATGATTCAACCATCTTAGTAACTCTGCTACATTCCACAACTACCTAATTAGTCCAAATGACTACCACACTTTGAGTTAGTGTCCAATTATGTTACATGTATTTGTTGGTACATCTAGTTGTACTATTGAAGTACTCCTGAATACTGAGCATGAAATTGTTACATATATATATTTAAGTCACATTCCATATACAGATTTATAACATTCAGTATTAATGCAATCCATAATTTGTTATCATGGTGTATTATTAGAAATCATGTTGTCTGTAGGCAATGTAGATATGATTCAATTTATATTTGAAATTTTATTTTACATTACAGATAAGAACGTTTTCCTCAATTAATGTTATGTGTAGATTGGGTCATTAACATATCTATTTACATGTACAGAGAAACTAGTCAACAGATGATGAAGACAGAGAATGAATAAGCTTCATGCTAAATTTTCATTTATTTAATTAGTTTGTACACTGAGTGACAATGAGCTTTGTGTCTGGAGTTTTGTTAATTTTCAAATACTAGAGTATTTTTTGTGCTTTGTATCAATTTTTGATAATACAGTTATAGAAAA
Source organism: Ostrea denselamellosa (assembly GCA_024699665.1). Taxonomy (NCBI): domain Eukaryota; kingdom Metazoa; phylum Mollusca; class Bivalvia; order Ostreida; family Ostreidae; genus Ostrea; species Ostrea denselamellosa. The sequence continues at coordinate 1,674,982 of JAMZEH010000065.1, read as the reverse complement.
ATAAAGATGTGTTTCTCATGCCTCCAAGATATAAATATATTATGTTTTCATAATAGATTCCAAGATATAAATCTAGTATGTTTTCAAAAGGGGCCTCCGTGGCCGAGTGGTTAGAGCATCGTGCTCAAAATTACAAGGCCTCTCACCTCTAGTCGGCACGGGTTCAAATCACGCTCGCGCCGATATATGCGAGAAAGTTTTCCAGTTTACTTTTGGAAAGTCGGTGGTCTCTTCCCAGGTATATTGTATCAGGGTTCTCTTCTCCACCAATAAAAACTGGATGCCACCAGATAACTGAAAAATTGTTGAGTGTGGCGGAAAACAACAATCAATCAATATTATGTTTTCATGCCCTGAGATATAAATCTATGATGTTTTCATGCCCTGAGATATAAATCTATGATGTTTTCGTGCCCTGAGATATAAATCTATGATGTTTTCGTGCCCTGAGATATAAATCTATGATGTTTTCGTGCCCTGAGATATAAATCTATGATGTTTTCGTGCCTTGAGATATATCAATCTACTATGTTTTCAGAACTGTAACTCGCAAGTTCGGTTGAGCCCAGCAGGGCATTTAAAGGATCTATTCGGAATATCAAAAGAATTGAACTGTAGGAGAGAACGATTTCATTTGTTATTTATAAAAAATCCTACAAAAATTGCGAAAACCTATTTCTATTATCGTGGTTCATATTTATATCATTTATATTCATAGATAGTATAGCATTTTAATTTTTTTTTGATATAGGCTTGTGTATTTTACTTCAATTTTCTTCCTTGAATTGCATGTTTGCTTTTGACATAAAAGACATGAGAATACAGATCATAAATTATCAGTAACTAAAAGCAGTCGACTGTAACTATACCTCAGTATAAGCATACTTTGTTCGAGGACAAGAATCATTCACTCTGTGTTACTCGATACAAGTGTCACCGAAAAAAATGCCGAGCAAAAATTGCTGCGTTTGCCTTTCAAGAACATCACTGGGAAATAGTACTGTTGTGGAAGAGATGCTGCAGAGTAGATACAGTTCATTCCTAAGGAAAAATGTGTGCATTGGCGATAATGCAGGAGGAAGGTTTACAGATTAGGTTTTATGTCTCGTTGCCATTATCCAGGCATCAGGTAAATTACTCGGTGATATGAGGGAAAGAATATTGCATGAGAAACAAATAACTACACGCATGTGGCCTAAGTCATGGACCGGAACGGAAATCAATAAGGTTTTTGTAAAGACTGAAACTAATACCAGCCCTATAGGTCAACTATATATATATATATAGAGAGAGAGAGAGACGTGTTCCTTTTTTGCAGATTACTTTCAACTAAAACTGCATTTTTTTAATTTACTAAATCAAGTATATTTTAAAGTTTTCAATTTCAAATATTGTTGAACATATCCTTCAGTGTCATCCACATAAAATTTCTCTGGAGAAGTTGTTGTTTTCATGGGCATATCAATTATACAGTCGAGCAGTATTACGCAATTCTTATAACAACATACAATTCCTAGAATTACACGGCGCTTTGAAGCTTTTGCTGCTGCGGGCTCTTATACAAGAGGAAACATACAGGCCAAATAAATGGCCATGAATTTTATTTTGGATGTAACCACTCCTGTCCGACTGGTTTTATTTGATGTATATTTATTTGTGCACAAGGCCTCGATCTGCCATTGTCGGAGAAAAGCATTAAAATTATTATGTTCCATAAGTGGGATGTTTCTATTTCTTGTTTAATACAACTGTTCATACGTTATGATTATTAGACTTAATGGCCTCGACTACAGCCAAATGAATTTAGTTCGGGTTCATTATACTTTTTCTTGTCATAAGCAGTCTTTACGACAAGTATCGGGTTCTAAAGTGTTTCATGGGCCCCAGGGCTGGGTCATGAGTGTTGTAATTTCAAGATGTGCTTCCTTTCTCATTATAACCTTTCATTCGGTTTATATATTTGGTGGCCAGGAGCCGAGAATAAGTATTATAAAAGAACTACTGCAGTTTCACTATGTATGCAAGACTTATAGCTCAAACCTCGCACCAGAACCCCGTACCCAGGAGCCATGATTAGCACAACTGTGGTACAGGCTCTCTGTTTGAAGACTTTTATAAATGCGACATTTGACAAACAACATCACAGTAGGAGCTTTCGTGTCCGTTTATTTTGTTGGCCTGTCTCTCCATCTGCTAGGATTGTCGTGTTTGGGTCATACCGTTCACACTGTGAGGCCTAGGACTATCTAATCTGGTCAGCTGATGCATTTTGAGGAAACGGTGTGTCGTGACCCAAAAATAAGTCACCATGGCCTCCTGGAATTGTATGGCCATACGTGTTCGTATCGTACATTACACACTGTGAATCCTAAGTCCATAAAACGTGATAGTTGATCAGTGTCTTAGGGGGAGGTCAGTTAGTTGTTTGTTTTCACTCACATTGAGACGTCCCCAGCTACAGGTGAAGTACCACAAGTTTAGGCCTATGCTTAGCGCTCAGGGTCGTAGGCAGTTAGGGTTCTTTAACGTACCAAAGTCTGCCGCGACACGGGACCTCCGTTTTTAAGGTCATATCTGAAAGACCCGTAACTCTCACTTCTAAATACCAAGCGGTTGGTAAAGGAGCAATCACTACCTATTTCTTTACGTCTTAGGTTTGACGCGGTCATGGCACGAGCGGGGTTCGAACTCACGACCTCCCGGTTACAATGCGAACGTGCTACCATGACTGGTTTCTTGTTGGAAGGTGTGTCCCGACCCAAAGTAAGTCCCTGTGGCCTCATTTTGGAAATCTTAATGCTAAATAGAAGCCATGTCATATTTTGCACTCCATCAAACCTGGTTTGCTGATGGTCTTGAGATTTTCAAAAGGATGATTTTATTCATTTTTCAGTTTTGACAGACTGTAGAAAACGACAAGATTCCTCCTCATTGGATACCTTGCTTGCAATGCCGAGTACACCCGAAAAGGTTACCCAAAGGCGATTTCAAGGACTTTTGGTGAAAAGATGAATTAAGATAACGAACAACGATCGATCTCATAATTCCTATAAACAATATAAAGTTAAGAAAATAGCAAATACGGACCCTGAATGTACCACAGGTAGGATCAAGTATCTAGGAGGAGTAAGCATCCCTGTTGACCAGTTACACCTGTCGTGAACCCTCTTTCTTGATCAGTTAAACGGATTAATCCGTAACCAAGAAAACATCAGACCCAATAACAGGTAAATTAGATCGTTGTAACAATCAAATATAAACAAGGTATTATTTTATCTCGGAATAATTATATGTTTCGGAATTTAACTAATTGATGTGTATAAATGTAAAAGGCATCTGTAGATCGTAGAAAACTGTTTTCATGTTGAGAAATGTTGTAGAAACCCCCTTTCTAAACTATGAAGAAATAAACAATAAATTTCTTTCTTTCTTTTTTTTCAAGTGGAGATGCCGTTAACAAAAGACACAGAGTTCACAAAACAAAGAAACATGTTTAATAAGCAACACATAAGAATAAAAATAAAATAATAGTTAAGCACATCTCTACATTTTAGTGCATAGTTTAGAAAGGGGTTTCTACAACATTTCTCATCATGAAAACAATTTTCTACGATCTACAGATGCCTTTTACATTTATACACATCAATTAGTTAAATTCCGAAACATATAATTATTCCGAGATAAAATAATACCTTGTTTATAATAGAATTTGCGAAATACTGACTTTAAACAAGACAGTTGAAATTTCCATAATATCACCTTATTTGTCAGTACTCTGCCTCGATCATACGCAGAACATGCTCTTCCGTATAGAATCAATTGAGAAATATAAACACCACATACAGGTGATAATTGAATATTACTATATGAATATGGGAAGTTGACGATGGAGAAGCTGAAGTCATCCCGTTTATCATACAGTTTAGTTGTTAGTTTGCCGTAAGTAATTATGATCAATAAAAAATACAAGTGTGAAGCAGATGGTGAAATGTAATCAAATTAATTATTGTTAATTGAAAAGATTTTAATACCTTATTTTCACGCACGTTTTAATGATAAGATAGTTTTAATTACGAACAAGATAATTTTCATTTAATTAGGTGCCCCTTGTGTTTTAATTGCGTAATGATCAATGAAGGTAATTAAATTCATATACTGTTACGGAAATGACTGAGAAGTTACGATTAGTCATTCCATAAAATCGGCTTACCGATTAATGAATTAACCAATCGGAATATCGCTGGGCCTTTTCAGTTGAGTCGAGTAAACATGTCGCACAGAGTTTCAAGCACTAGCACAAAAGTAACACAAGGTAAGCGATATAAGGTTCAACTCCGGGAAACACTCCTGCAGTGTGTTAATGGTGGAATGACGTTTGTCTTTCAAGTCTAGTGTTATTGTAGGTGAACAAGTACACCTTCTAAAAATTAAACAATTGATATTTTAAAGAAACGAAAGTAGAATTCAAAGGTATTGTTAGTACACCGTGCTAAATAATGACCCAAAAGACAAGGCTTCAAGGAGTTATATCTGACGGACTGTAGAACTACATACATCAGAAAACTTTTCTAATTTCAGAAATGGAGAGCAATATGCCTGTCAATCTAGAAGAATTGAAAACGAAGTTTCTAGAGTGCAGTGTTTGTTTTGAGATATTCAACGAAGAAGAACATCACCCTCGACTACTTCCGTGTTTACATACCTATTGTTACAAATGCCTGCAAACCTTACAGTACGGGAGAGTGATAATCTGCCCACAGTGTAAATCAGAACATGTACTTACAGAAATGGGACTGGACACTTTTCCCAAGGACAACACGCGAAGAGATCTCTTGGACTTTGTCAAAGCTTCATCAAATCAGAAATCTTTGATATGTAGTATGTGTGTTGAAAGTCTAACAGCTACCCATCGCTGTAAACAATGTGAAAGTTTCATTTGTATGGAATGTGTGCAAATTCACAGAAAGGTTGTTGGCATGAAGTCACACGAATTGATTGCTTTGCATGATCTCTCGGACATTTCATTAGAACAGTTAGATAACTTTTCTCATCAGAGTTATTGCAAGGAGAAGAATCATGAAAATAAAGTTCTGGAAATGTACTGCTCATGGCCGTCTTGTCAGAAGCCGGTGTGCTCACTCTGTGCGTTTACATCTCATTCTGGACATAACATAGCCACAATACCCGAGATATTCGAGGCCGAGTGCACTAAACTGTCAGAGGCGTCTTCAAAAGTGAAAGATAAAGTGTCAGAAATAGACCACGTAATGAATCTTGTCAAAAAAGAAACGGATGATCTTCCAATAAAGGCGGAAGAACAAAAGGAAATCATCCGTGCAATCTTTTCTAATGCGAGAGAAATGTTACAGCGTAACAAGCAAGATTTGTGTCGCGAAATCATTGTGACTGAGTCGGAAAAATTAAAAATACTGGAGACACAATGTTCAGAATTAACAAAACTGAAAGTTTCTTGTGTTCAGGCTTGTGATTTTCTGAAACATTCTCTCAGGTTCAATAACGAGGCAGCATTTTTAGAGATATGGCCCTCTATTGAAACTCGAATGAAAGATCTAAAATCGAGAACATTTGAAACGGAACCACGCACCCAGGCTAAAACCTTCAGAGTATCAAACACGCAAAACCTGGTAGAATTTCAAAACCTAACGAACAACTTGGGAGTAATTCTTAATAGCGAGGCCTACCTTCCTAATTGTAAAGTCGATGTAGCTTCAAGTTGTGTGAAAGGAGAAAAGATTTGCTTTCTAGTAGAAATCAAAACTATCGATAAAAATTTGATTGAAGACGAAAATGTCCAAGTTGTTATTGAGAAGGACGCAGTAGAACAAGGTCGGGTGAACTGTTTTATTGTGGCTGGTGGGACTGTATATTCTGGTACATGGACAACGGAGAATATTGGTGAATACACTTGGTATATAACTAGTAATGGAATGAAACTGGAATTCCCAAACAATAACATCAAAGTGAAAGACAGTAGAAATGAGGGATGACGAAAATAGGAATATTGATATTGGTTCATTGAAAAGATTGGATATCTATATCACAAATAACAGTACATGTAATAAAAAATAGATATCTGTCTAAATATTTTGGTGAAAATTAAGAAAGAGAGAAAAAGGATTACACAAGAATGAAAACGTCAAGATAACAAACAGATAATAACATCATATAGATCCTATAAACAATACATTAATAGTGGGGAAAACACGGAACCCTGTACACACCAAAGGCGGGATCAATTGCCTGCTAACATCCCATGTTGACCCTATATCTTGATCATGTGAAGACAAAATTAGTATGTAAAGAACGGCCAAAACATTGGTATAAAACACGTCAGACAGCATTCGACCTAATGACAGGTTGTATTTGTAAATTGTAGGTCGTTATACATCGATTTTTCCCTTCATCACCCCTTGTGTCGTCCATCAAACTGTTTTAGGAAAATGTAATATAGATCGAATCAATTATTTCCAATAATATTTCTTGATTCTCTCAATATCCATAATGAATGAAAGAAAGAAAAAACCAAGATGTGTTTGTGAAATACTGAGGCCCCGGATTTCAACAAGTAGAACTGTAAAATTTGAAAAGGGTTACCAGGTCAATTATTTTGGTGTCAATGGAAATGTCTTGCTACAAATAATGCACATACCAAATATGAAATGTCTACCTCTTATGTTGTAAAAGATACGACAAAGATTAAGTTTTTTGAAAAGCTAGGTCAAAGTCAAGATCACAAGGTAAACAAACCTGGTATCGTTGGAAAGGTCTTATCGCAAGAAATACACATCTAAATAAAAATGCAGAACCTTTTACGATTTAAAAGATATGGCTTATATTCTTTCTAAACCTAGGTCAAAGGTCATTGTTAAGGTCATCAGATCAAGTATATTAGTACCAATGGAAACGTATTGTCACATAGAATACACATACCAAATATGTAATCTATTTTTTATGGTGTCAAAGATATGAGCAAGGTTAAAGTTTTTTGTTTAATTTCCAAAACTAGGTCAAAGGTCAATGTCAAGTTCACATTGTCGACAAACCTGGTATCGTTAAAAATGTCTTCTCTTAAGAAATGCACATGCTCAATATAAAAGCAGTACCATTTGAAATATATGGGTTATATTTTTTTCTAAAAGTAGTCAAAGGTCAATGTTAAGGTCACCAGGTCAAAGATTTTGGTGTCTATGGAAAGGTCTTACCATAAGGAGTACACATACCAAATATGAGAGATCTATTTCTTATGAAGTAAACGATATGACGAGAATAAAGTTTTTACCACAGAGAGATTGACATGCAGGTCATAAAAAGAATACCCGTGGGGATTCGGGTTAGAATAGATCCTCAGTACCCCTTCCTTGTCGTAAGAGGCGACTAAATGGGGCGGTCATTCGGTTGAGACCGCAAAAACCGAGTTCCCGTGTCACAGCAGGTGTGGCACGATAAAGATCCCTCCCTGCCCAAAGGCCCTGAGCGCCGAGCATAGGCCTAAATTTTGCAGCCCTTCACCGGCAATGGTGACGTCTCAATATGAGTGAAAAATTCTCGAGCGGGACGTTAAACAACATATAATCAATCAATCAATCATAAAAAGAGTATATTCCTTGCGTAAGGTAAAGTAAACTCGTATCGCTATTTTGAGGGGTATCATTCCTTGATATACATTTACTTCTTTAGCCCCCCGTGGGGATCCGGGTTGTTAGAATAGATCCTCCGTACCCCTTGCTGTCGTAAGAGGCGACTAAATGGGGCGGTCCTTCGGGTGAGACCGCAAAAACCAAGGTCCCGTGTCACAGCAGGTGTGGCACGTAAAAGATCCCTCCCTGCTCAAAGGCCATAAGCGCCGAGCATAGGCCTAAATTTGCAGCCCTTCACCGGCAATGGTGACGTCTCCATATGAGTGAAAGATTCTCGAGCGGGACGTTAAACAATATTTAATCACTCAATCAATACTTCTTTAGCCTTGATACAAGTATTTCATTCTCTTCTTGGGTAATATAAATTATCTTAAAGAGCAACAACTAGTTTCGACTTTAAGCAATGTTGTTGAAGATCACGAAAAGAGGAATATTCAAAATTGAATTTAATAGCCCGTTTGTTTTGTAAAGGAAAGTATTTCATCTTTTATATGTAATATATTGGAGGCAGTAAGCATATCTTTTTAATATTTGTTGTATTTTGAAGTATGTGCTCAAAACAAATGATTAAGAAGCCTGCATAATGTAAAATACAGAAGGAAGTACAAAGAAGAACAGCATTTGAGATTACAGTGAAGGATATAATGCCTGTAATTATTATAGTAGATTACAGGTAATATATTTATTTAAACATCTTACTGTTAAGTGAAAATTAGTTCATTTTTAATAATAATGTAAATTAGAGTCATCAAAATTAAAAAAAAAAATATATCTTGAATGAAAACATGCAATACTAGTATGTAAGTTTATGGGTCTGATAAGGTATCTTATGAGGCAGTTCTTTGGTCGAGAAAGAAATTTCTGACCGGAACAAGAGTCCATCAATGATGTAGCAAAATCTGGCAGACCTGTGATTGTAACTGGCGAGGCAAATTTTCAAAGTCAGGGAAATAATTGAAAGTGGTGATAGGTACAGGATACGTGATATTGCCAAAGTTGTTGGCATGTCGCTGTCGCGGGTGCATTTCATTTTGAAGTGTATTTTGAGAGTACGAAAGATTTCGGCCAGATGGATACCGTATCTATTGACAGATGACCAAAAACGGGTACAGGTACAAACCGCTAAGCAGTTGCTCAAAATGTTTCCCAAATTCAATCAAAGACAATTTGCAAACATTGTTGCTGGTGTCGAAACATGGAATCACTATTGCGAACCAGTGAAAAAAATTGGAAACAAAATATGGCCAACTGAACACGGTAGAAGGCCTGTAGTTGCCATTTGAACCATAAGCACAAAGAAGGTTCTTGATTTCATGTTCTCCTCATGTGATGGTATAGCCGTACAAATTCTGGTGCCAAAGGGCAAAAATGTTACAGGTCGGTAATACCGAGATGTTATACTAAAAAAAAAACTCAAGAAATATTATCATAAGCGATGCCCTGTGTCAGGATTTACGCATGTTCGTCTTGTTCATGATTATGCTCCATCATATACATCAGAGCTTGTGAAGCAGTTTTTGAAGTCGGAGAAGGTTACCCTCTTGCCACGCCCACCATACTCTCCAGATCTAGCCTCATGCGACTTTTTTCTTTTTCCAAAACTTAAAAGCTTCTTATCTGGTTGTCATTACAAGTCCCGACAAGCCCTTGGCTCGGCTATCAGTCATTGCCTCAGAGGTCTACCTAAATCAGCGTACCGTGACGCATTTCAGGAATGGATTCAGCGAGTGAAATATTGACTGGACGCCACCAGATAACTGAATATTGTTGAGTGTGTCGGAAAACAAGGAAATAATCAATCAATCATATGTATTTCAAACTGAGGATAATACTTTGAAGGGATGTAATGCTCATGTCACTATTTGAGTAGAATGCTTTTGAGGCATTATAGAATACACATTGCATATCGAACAACCCTTGTATGTTACAAATTTTCCTTCCTTTATTGATTTTTTTTAAAAGGAGGCAATTCAGATCACCTACGTTTTGGTTGTAGCTTAAAATTCCTGAGAAAACACAACCTTACTCTGATTTGATCATTTTTATAATACTAATGATTACAACATGGTCATTTCCAAATATAATTCTAAACATGTGATTAAATCGAAATATTTTTGCAAGGATTCATCACCAGTGCTGCCAGGAGCACTAGGCCCTTATAATGTATGTTACTAGAACATCAACTATGGCAACGAGGCTTTTGTTATTTTAGCTCACCTGAGCTCAAAGCTTGAGTGAGCTTTTCTGATACCGTCGTCCGTCCGTCTGTCTGTAAAGAAACACTTCAATGGAAATTGGTATTGTTTTCAGTCTTTACAAAAAGCTTATTGATTTCCGTTCCAGTCGATGAATTTAGGCCACATGTGTGTAGTTATTTGTTTCTCGTGTATCACTTTAGTTCCAGTCAATACACGTAACTTGTAGAGATAGAAGAAACCATTTCACAGTCCTTATCTGAGCATCATGAATTGTGGCCGCATTTTTACTTACTTATCTTAAATTTTAATTGCCTTTACTTCATATGCGTTTACTTACAACTTATTTCTTCGGAGATGACATTTAAAAAAGTCATTGGTGTAAGAAATACAAATTATGAAAATGAAATTAACTATCGTTACTTAAGTGTAACCCTACATCTTAAAAACCTGATCAGGGTATAGAGTATTATCTTCAAGGTATACAATTTTTAAATGAATTTTAATATATTTAGCACCCCCTTGTCGTAATCTGACGAGGGCCCTGTTCTGTTTTATGTTTTGAGTATGAAGGAATTTCATGTAGACGAACGCTTAAAATGTTTGGGGTCTTGCCATAATTGAATGAATACAATACCACGTTCGACGAAATTCATTCAAGCTATCTACATCATCTTGGAAGTTTGGATTTTTGGAAAGAACTAGTGTGTGAGGCTGACCTCTCCCAAAACAATACTATTTCCTAGTGATGTTCTTGAAAGGCAAATGCAGCAATTTTTGCTCACCATGACACAGAGTGAATGATTCTTGTCCTCGAACAAAGTGTGCTTACACTGAGATATAGTTCCAGTTGATTGCTTTTAGTTACTGATAATTTATGATCTATATTCTCATAAATGTCTTTTATATCAAGAGTAAACATGCATTTAAGGAAGAAAATTGAAGTAAAATACACAAACGTGTATGCAAAAAATTAAAATGGTGTTTATACAGGCCAAAATTTAATTAGCAAAAGTGTGCCAACAGGTGGATTTAGGATAATAAAAATGTTGATTGTGAGCGTCTTCGGTCTAACCATCCGAGCTATACTAACTATGAAAATAAACGGCATAGATATGAACCACGATGATTGAAATAGATTTTCGCATTTTTATTTATTTTTTTTTTTTTTTGAAATTTCGACCCCAGGGTGCCCCTTAAAAAGTCCTATTTAAATTATTCCTTTGATCAAAACCTATCAAAATATTATTTTTTTTATTAGGGGAAAGCCTTCCCTGAAGGACTTCTAGACCAAATTCCATGTAAAAAAAGGCGTTTTTACTGAGAAAATGCTGTTTTAGCCAACTTTGAAGGTTAATTTTAAAATTACTACGTCAAAATATTACGTGTAAAATGCTAATTTGAAAAATTTTGAAATATATACGGTAAAAAATAACAAATGAACATTGATTTTCAAAAGTGAATTTTTCCGGGAAATCGTTCTCTCCTATATGACCCCGTGAGGATCCGGGTTGTTAGAATAGATCCTCAGTACCCCTTGCTTGTAGTAAGAGGCGACTAAATGGGGCGGTCATTCGGATGAGATCGTAAAAACCGAGGCCCCGTGTCACAGTAGGTGTGACACATTAAAGATCCCTCCCTGCTCAAAGGCTCAAAGAGCTGAGCATAGGTCTAAATTTTGCAGCCCTTCACCGGCAATGGTGACGTCTCCATTTGAGTGAAAGATTCTCGAGCGGGACGTTAAACAATATATAATCAATCAATCAATCTCTCCTATATGTCAGTTCTTTTGATATTTCGAGTACATCCTTTTTCACAATTTCGACATCTTCTCAAGAACCACTGGGACAATATCAGCGAAAAAGCAAAAAGTTAGCAAAAAGCATTCTTGCATGAAGGGGATTGAAATTCGTTTAAGTGAAGGACAACGTCATTCACCAAGGGGAAATAATAGCGAAATAACATGAATACACTGACAAATTCGAACCATCTTCTCTTTCAGAACCAACGGGGCAATTTCAAATTTGGTAGAAATCAGTCTTGGGTGAAGGGGTTTCAAGTTTGTTCAAATGAAGAGTCATGCGCCCTTCAAAGGGGTTAGTTGGTTTTATTTAAAAGGAATCAAAGTATTACTAATATATATATATATATATATATATATATATATATATATATATATATATATACATTCGTTAAGCTATCATGGACAGAGAAGTTTAGTTTGATGTATATTGTTAAACGTCCCGCTCGAGAATTTGTCAGTCATATGGAGACGTCACCTAGCCGGTGACGGGCGTTAGAATTTATCCTCAAAGGGGAGATAAGCACAATTATGCAAAAAAAAAAAAGAAAAAAAAAAAGAAGACATTTCGTCCCTGTTTCATGTCGTTTACATCACACACTACACTCAGTAATCAGTCCTAGATCATAAGATCCCACACCTCTAGATCCCTACATGTAAATATACTAACCCAAATTTATATTATTATAGATGGTACGTGGTAGGGCTTTATCTATAATATATGGATAAAATTTCATGTGCCTGTGAATTATGTGAACTAGTTTCTCATCCTTATCGCTCGGCAAGCACACCCCCCTGATTCCTTATGCTGATTTACATAATACAGCATCAACAGGCTGAACTTTTGTACACTTCTCTTGCTAGTGTAAAACATGACACACAATGGTAGACGCTAGTGAACAGTGGTATTATTATTTCTTTCGTTTTGTAAACTCTGGTAAACCTCTAAAAGTTTATTGTTCCCAAAGCTAGTCAGTAAACCGCTCACACAGCCGCAACCTTACCATAATTAATTTTATGCTTCCGTAAATAATTCATAACATTATCATAGAAAATTCGAGTTGGTTTTTCATCAAAATGAAACTATATGCCGATGCACTTTAAGCTAACAATTTAAGAAAAACAATTCTGCCTTTTCATTTGGTTATTAACTGCTTGCGGATATGACCGAGTAGTTACGACTGTTTGCGAAGCGCATGGAATTCTGGGTAGAGAAAAGTCCAACACGAAAACGAAACTAGTTAGTATTGTGTGATATGCGTTTGAATGTTAAAGAATGGAAAAGGAAGCTGAAACGCAAGAGAATATTGAAGGATTAGAAGATCGATATCTAAAATGTCGGTTATGCAATGACAACTTAAATACGTCTGTTGGATTATCTCGCCTTCTTCCTTGTTTACATAGCTTGTGTGTTCCTTGTCTCCAGAAAAATATAATCGACAAAGAAATTGTTTGTCCTGTTTGTTTTGAAAAGCATTTAATTCAAGAAAGAGGTTTGGATGGATTTCCAAGTGATCCTAATCTTAAGGACCTCAAAGCATATGTTGATTTTCATAGGAGTGGAGAGAAACAGATGTGCGGAATGTGCGAAAAAAACACTGACGTGTCACATCGATGCAAACAATGCGAAGTTGTTATTTGTCATGAATGTGTTTTGATCCACAGAAGAATTCGAAAACTGAGGCACCATGAATTATTCTCCATTTGCCGAAACTCTGCCAAGAACATAGCAAATGACCCAGGAGAGTTTTCTTCGGATAACTTTTGCACACAGCGAGATCATGAAAAGGAGATTTTGAGAATTTACTGTTCTTCGCCTTGCAGAATGCCAGTTTGCGTATTATGTGCCTTCCGTAATCACTGTGGGCATAAGCTGTCCTTGCTACACGATGTTTATTGCAAGGAAAGACTGAATGCAAACACCATCCACTCTGAAATTGAAAGCCAAGTCAAGGCGATAGAAAATGTCATTCAGTATGTCCAAAGAGAGATGCAACTTATTAGAGAGCATGCGTTGCATGAAAAAAATTCTATGGAAGCAACATTGGGAAATGCAAAAGAAATTTTAGACAAAAGAGAAAAGGACCTTTTAAGAGAGGTAGATGTTATCTCTCGTCAGAAAGAAAAAATACTTCAAAATCAAGCAGATTTTTTACAGCACAACAAAGATTCTCGTAATGAAGCGATTGCTTTTTTACAGCAATCACTTTATTACAGAAACATGCCAGCTTTTCTGCTGATATCAAAGTCGATGTTACACAGACTTGATGAGCTTGGAGAAAGATCATACAATGTAAACCCGCATACTACAGCAATTTCTTTTCGATGCGTCAAATCCGCAACAATGTTTGACTTACAAGAGTGTATAAGAACATTAGTCAAGGTGTTTGTGTCAAATGCAAACATTTTTCGGTGCCAACATTCCGTTCCAACACACTGTCTGGTACACGAAATATATCCAATATCCATGGAAGTAATTTCCTCAAGTGGATCTGTAATATCCAATGAGGATGTTATATTTATTGCTACAAATGATAGAGAAATGAAAGTCGAAATAAAATGTACATTTTCAGACAATAAAAAAGCCATGATAGGAAAATGGTGTCCAAATGAGAGTGGAATGTTTCAATGGACCGTATTATCCAATGGAATAGAACTGAGTGCCAGAAATCTCGTATGCGTCGAGGACAAACGTGGAGCAATTGAAGGTAAAATTTATACCGTCATTACCAATGCTAGTGATTATTAGAAACATTGAAAAAATGTAAATGTTTATAATTAATGAAGTGGTTATCAGCTGGAGTTTAAATGCTTGCAATTGCGTCCCTCCATACTGTTATGATAGATACTGTGAAATACCCTGAAGTGTGGAGTCGGCATTATCTCCCGAATTGTTTTCACCGACTATCGTCATATCAGAATGTAGAAGGCGGAGTCTAGACATCACCTCATCGTATATTGTCGTGTTTATATCAGAGAGAGAGAGAGAGAGAGGTGGGGCACGCGTATAGAGTGAGGGAAGAAAAATTGAAGTTGGCTTCTTAGCTCAAACAAACCGAAGTGTTTTTGCCCGATTTTCAAATTCCTAATTCGAAGGGGGGTGGTGGTGGTCTTCTGCTGTGTTTCCCTCCATAAAAATTTTCCACAGACATAATTTTCTGACTTTTTAAAATGGTGTGTGGAAGTGGAACTGAGTGTTGGAGTCCTACAGCGATTGCCTGAAAATTTTTCCCAAAACTTCATTTTCTTAAATCCTGTGGAGGGGGGGGGGGGGGGGGGGGAGTCTTTACCATACTCATTTTTTGACATTTAGAATATTTTGAATTTCTCGTGCCTGTGCTTTGAAAATCGCCTTAACAGTGTTTATGTTCATCAGTTGTTCATGTTCACACCCTCTGTAGTGTCAATGCATGCGTTTACTTATCGTATTACAATAATGTTTTAGCAATTTCCACTGTTTAGTGTATATTATTTAATTAATATATATTGAGAAACATCCGGATTTGTCGAATGTAGAGACCCTCCTCCTCTTTCTTAACTGCATGACGCCCCAAATCACTCACCCCCTACTTAAAATGGGCGCTGTCGTCCAATAGTACTGTTATGGCACAAAAGATGTTATTGCTATATCATGGAAACGATGTAACGATCTGAGATTATATTATGGGATAATACAATCTAGCAAGAGGAGGTTATGACCTAGTTTGAGGAAGCCAGTTCTGCCCAAGCTCTCGATCTCGTCTTTTCATATTCCTGCTCTCTATCATAGGCGCACGGGTCGTAGACAATGTTAATGAACACTATATTACTTATCGAGGAAATTCGAACTCTGATCTTGACATTTTTTTGCACTGCATGATGTGGACTTTTAATATTTTCTAATTTGTTATGCTTAATTATACATTAGTATGAACAGAAAATTTAATTTCATAAGCGTTTAATAATTGACATCACTCACAGTATACTAAATGAAACAAGGCTTACAACTACCATGGCTGTACCCCACGAGAATAATTCGACCTCAAAACTCACTAATTCGCTACTTATCTGTCAAAAACTGAGACGTATCCAATAAAAAAAAAATCCACTACAATCATCCATATCCATTTACTACCAAAATTCGCAACATTTGTATCTTTCCAACAACTTTTCCACCTGATTGTCAAAATTTGATCTATCAATCACAGAAGTTGAATTATATCTGAAACTATATCGACCGTTCCGGATTAATTGGAGAGTTCCGAGTGAAGCGCGGTCTACCGAAATGTCAGAGGATAC
Organism: Ostrea denselamellosa; assembly: GCA_024699665.1. Lineage (NCBI taxonomy): Eukaryota > Metazoa > Mollusca > Bivalvia > Ostreida > Ostreidae > Ostrea > Ostrea denselamellosa. The sequence continues at coordinate 1,659,050 of JAMZEH010000065.1, read as the reverse complement.
CGATTGCCCGTCGAGTAAGTTTAAGCGGTCATTTTCAAAAATGAACAAGGAAAACGTACTTCCAGTATCAACATGGTATTGATTGTTTGTTTGTTGTTTTCCGTCACACTCAACAATTTTTCAGCTATCTGGTGGCGTCCAGTTTTTATTGGTGGAGGAGAGAACCCAGATACAATGTACCTGGGAAGAAACACCGACCTTCCGAAAGTAAACTGGCAAATTTACCTACTAAGGCTAATTCGTTATTTGCGTTTTACTAATTCCACTATCGCGACCGTTAAATCAGAATGAACAGTCGCAAATATCAAATGACGAGATATTCATTCACTGACTGTGCTAAGGAAATCCTTTGCAAAATGCAGGGCAGTAGAAAAAACGGAATAATTATAATAAATACTAGGTTTAATAATTTAAATTCCTTCTAAAAAAAATCATTGACAGGCATGGATAAAAGTCCGTGTAACTGTATGCTAAGATAACTAACAGTATTCAATCTCGTAATTCCTATAGAAAATACAAATCAGAGAGATGGGCAAACACTGACCTCTGGTCATACCAGAGGTGGGATCATGTGCCTAGGAGGAGTAAGCATCCCCTGTCGACCGGTCACACCCGCCGTGAGTCCTACATTCCGATCAGGTAAACGGAGCAATCCGTAGTCAGAATCAGTGTGCCTGCCAAGAACGGCCTAACAATTGGTATGAAACACATCAGACAGCATTTGACTTAATGGTAAGTTGTACTGGCAAACTAGATCGTTATAACAACCATAAAATTTGCGAAATGCTAACTTTAGACGAGACTGTACAAACCCCTGTAACATCAACTTCTTTGTCAGTAGCCCGCCTCGATTTAAAAACTGATCATAAACAGAACAAGCTCTTGCATATCGAATCAGTTGGGATTGATTGATTGTTCGTTTTACGTCCCGTCGAGAATTTTTCACTCATATTGAGACGTCACCAGCTGTAGGTGAAGTACCACAAATTTAGACCTATGCTTAGTGCTCAGGGAAATCAGTTGGGAGATATAAACACCATATGCAGGTGATGATGGAATATTGCCACATAAATAAGGGAAGTTGATGATGGAGAAATTGAAATAATCCCGTTTGTTATAAAGTTGAGTTGTTAGTGTGCCGTCGGCATCTATTTTCAGTAAAATATCTAAGTACGAAGCAGAAGTGGAGGACTTTGTGGTGTCTTTTATTTCAAGCTCACTGGGATATATCGAATCAACATATAAATGGAAATGATCATTGTTAATAGACAAAACATCGTCAACATATCTAAATGTCAAATTGAAGGCCACAGCAAGAGCTTTTTTCTTATGTAGAAGCCTTTGAATGAATTCTGCTTCGTAAGTATATAGAAAAAGGTCAACTAACAAAGGAGTACAATTCGTGCCCATGGGAATTCCTACAGACTGTTGGAAGACATGATCACCAAAGACTACGAAAATATTGTCAATTCTAGCATCTTTTTAATATCAACTTCAGAGTACTTGTGCGTGGAGTCAGAACGGTGTTTAACAAGATAATTTTTGGGATGACCAATCACTAAATATGAATATTTCCTTTTACCATTTTTGTTCACGAAACAACTGTCTATGGTGTCAAAAAGTCTAGTCTTTAATTTATCATGAGGTATGGTCGTGTAAAGAGTTGTAAAATCATACGTTTTAATGTTGTGAATTCAAGAAAAGTTTTGTGATTTCAAATTCAATAAAAGTTCTTTAGAATTTTTAAGAATCCACATTTCATTAACACCACGTCTGGCATATGTAGTGGCACAGTACGTTTGAAGTTTCTCCTTCAGAGCAGTTAATATTTTCGTAAGGAGCAAAGATAGGGGCTTGGTAGAACATTTACTGGATCCAGCAATGTATCTTTGTTTGTAAGGGTTTTGTGGAGTTTGGGGATCCAGTATAGATACAGTAACTCACATTCATCCGCTTCATTGACTGGGATATTAAATGTATTTAAAACTGAAGCATGATTTTCAAGAATTTCATCTTTTGAAAGGACAGTTGGAGTATACGTGCGATTCATAAATGTGGAATTAATGCCAAGTTCGTTTAGAATGCAGTTGTAATAATGAGCCTTACCAACAATATAATATTTATTACACTATATTTTTCTCACATAGAAACAAGCACGACTCTCGGCAATGACGCTTGCGGAATCAGCTGTCTTGTTGAATTGGGGATCGTGTGAAAACTAAAGTGATAGAAAGGGAGAATGAGATCAATAGAACATCTACAATTGCTTATTTTGATATTCAACTTGTTCAAATAGTGATTTATTCCCTCGACAAGCCTCGTGAATAAATACACCATTTCAAATCGTTGGATAGAGCAAATATCAAATCACGCAATATAGATATCATATATATATATATATATATATATATATATATATATATATATATATCCGCTACAGTTGCAATGCAGATGTCTTGTCTTTACCTGCTACGTTCTGATTGGACGATGATCAGTCAAAACAATTCGCTGAAATGTTCCTCTAGGTAACATCGACTCCACACACCAGGGTATTTCACATTAATTCAAAAATGATTGCATTTTTTTGTTGTTGTTGTTTATAGGTAAATTTGGCAAAATTGTGGTACTGTGTATGAGACTTAGTACTTCAAACTGGGAGTTGGCATTTTCATTTAGGGATAGGTATCTAAAAAATATATTAAGCATACAGGACATTCACCACGTAAAAAAGGTTTTCTCAGAGGGAGAAATATCCGTACTCTTTAGTGAATGTGGTGAAGTAATGGCTATTGGAAATAATGCAGAAGAAATGTACATGAATGCTAACGAAGAGGACGTTCGACTATGCAGACTCTCGGAGGATAATTTAACAGTAAGCTTTTTGAGACATCAAAATTGAATGCTTATACAATACATATTTGTTACTTTAGACGTACTGTGTGTTTGTTTAAATGTCTTATGCAAGGTATACATCGTGTAACAGAATGTGAGTTAAGAGTGATATAGAAAATTCTAGATTTTATCACGTATTTAAGGTACCGTCTACGGTAGAACCTCGCAAATGGCTATTAACTGACTAATGGACATTTGTCGGAATTTCATGAAACTTGCAAAATATACTCTTGATAATCCAACTTTACTAAGAGATTTAAGTGGGTAACCACGAAAACAAATGACACCTCCTTTTCCCCGTTTTCTAATTTTAGATCTATTGAAAAATCAGTCAACGTATTAGTCGATTCAATTTATTGCAAAATCCATGTATTGTAAAGAAACTCATGACATTGTAAATACACGTATCGATTAATAATAAACAAACAATGATATTTTAATAAAGTGGGCGTTAAGAAAATACAGATGTTTTACCAAATTTGACCTATTTGCACCAAAATTGGTATAGTTGCCGAAGAAACGCTTCCACTGACATCATATATATATTTGTGGAGACTCTACTTTTCTGATATGTGGTAGAGGGAATTTGTTTGCAAATGAAATATTGGGGGGGGGGGGGGGGGGTCATGCAAGGGAAGGAGGGTGTTCGTCAGTTATGTAGGGTTAAACGCTTTAGATAATTCAATACTTAAATCATATATACATTTTGTATCATTACACATATAATGCATGGGCATTGCTTCAGAATTGAAATTATTCGTTATTGTACTTTGACCCAATATTTGAGGGGGGGGGGGGTTAAGAATGAAACGTTCGAACCTTAAATATTTTTTTTTAAAAATTACACGTAGTTGAAGGTATCATTAAAAATTTTCACCATTGTTAACCGAGGCGTACGTATTAATCTCGACGAGACAAAGAAAATGATGATTTTTTTTAAAATTTTTTAAAATTTTTTTTTTAGGATGTAAAAATTCCATTCCCCAAAAAACTGCCACCATGTGGACTCTGACATTTATCGCCGCGTAATAATATGCCTTTTAGGTCTGATCTTTTTTAATTTATAGCATTGAATGTATTATTGCTTTTTAAAAACATTTTTCTCCATTGTTCATTGAGACAAATAAAATGACACCAAGAAAAAAAGCTCTAAGTAGAACATTAAATTTTTTTTATCCAAAAAACCAATTTTAATGGCTCACTTTGAAAGGACCAAGTCCAAAATAACATCGGCAGCCGAGAAATCTTTATTATACATGCTACAAGAAATCTGACTATATATTTTTCCTTGTTTCAGCAAGACGAAGTAATTGTTATGAAATCTTTTAAATATTTTAATAAATTTAGGTTTCGGAGTCGATTTAGTTATTATTATTAACCCATCTAAAAAACGAATACCTTTTAAGCAATGATTTTTTTTATTGAACTATATCAATGTACTTTGTCTTGTCGAGACAAACAAAATGGTGTTAAATTGGATATTTGGGGGATAAAAAATGAAAATTTCTTCCCTAAAACCTCACCAATTATTTTTTGCCAAATAATATCAAATGAGTTTTGGCTTTGATTTTCTTATTTATTGTAATGTATCAATGTTTATATACTTTTTTATCTTAATGATACAAATAAGAGAACACCATGAAAAAATCTCCAGCTGCAACAATAAATATTTTAGACCCGAAAAAAAATTTTATTAGCTCACTTTAAAATGTTTAAGTCCAAAATCACATTTTCAGGGAAATTTTTTTAATAGTTTGACTATATATTTTTCCTCATCTCAAAAAGACAAAGACAATGGTATTCCGTGTCGCGGAAGGCGTTGGCACTTTAAAGAACCTTCACTGTTAAAGCCCTGAGCGCTAAACATAGATCTAATTTTGTGCTATATTTCACCTACAGCTGGTGATATCTCATTATGAGTGCAAAATCCTGGATGGGACGTAAAACAAACAAACGAACAATCCCACCCTCCTCTATTTTTAGACGTTCAATACCTTGGGTAATTAGCGTATAATTTTCACAAAGAATTTAACTTACGATTGTTTTTATTTTAAAACATCAAACAAACCCTACATAGAATAAATGCCCCATCATTGGTCATCATATCTAAAGTACAAGGGGATTTTAAAGCAATTATATTTGTCCTCGTTTGGATAAGATGGTTTACTAAAATGTGTTATTATTAAAGTAATATTAGCTCTAAATCTGAAAAATTTATTTTGTTGTAAAACTGTATTATTATGATAGTTTTGTATGTAACTTTAATCAAAATCATTAATAAAATTAAATGAAGTCTCAAATGTTATCAAATAAAGATTTCAAATTTATTGAATATATAGCATTATATATAGAAATTAAATTTTGTACGGGAAGACAATGTATTTTGCTTCATACCGAGTTCCTGAATACGTTTTCTAACACAAATACTAATATAAAACAATCGAACATTATTTTTTTCTGTCATTGAAACAGTAAGGTAAGGGGGAAAATATTGACATCAAAAATGACACCTAATATAACTTGAATGAATCGTGTCCCAGTTTGCATTGTTAAAAGTACGCGAAAAATTACACACAAAACACGAAAACACGAAAAATCGGTATATTCTATCGATGATAAGAAACTGTTTGGAAAGGCATTTTTGGAATCTGCCGTAGCATAAAATTAAAAAATAAATAAAAAAGTCCCCGGTCAGATCATCTCCAACCACCGTCCCCGTTTGACACGGTACACACACGTGTGTGTGTGTGTTTTATGTATATGTGTGTGTGTGTGTGTTTTGTGTGTGTATGTGTTGTGTGTGTGTGTGTGTGTGTGAGAGAGTTCAGTATGACATTTGTGTACACTTTACAATTGAATTCCTCCTTTACGTTTGTCTTAATTTGGATATCATTTTTGTGTTTCTCGAAACATCTATAATTAACAATATGTTCAAAAGAAGAATCTATAAGCACATTGTATTTCATCACTGAGCAAACTAAGATATTTCTGAGAATCATAACAAGTTCAAGTCCAGGTGATTTGTATGCCTATATTATTTCAATATCTGCAGTTTAATAAAAGTATGTTAAATGGCAAATCCCTCTTACCAGAACCCATGGGAACATATGTGTTTAGGTTGTGCCATATCTCTCTGCTTCGGATAAATTGTTACAGTCAGAGGATAATGATAATAAAGAAGAAACTATTCTGCATATTTTTGTTTTGTTTGTTTGTTTATAGCCGCCTGAGCAATTTTTCAGCTATCCGGCGGCTGTCACCATTACCGGTAGGGCTGCAAATTTAGGCCTATGCTCGGCACTCAGGGCCTTTGAGCAGGGAGGGATCTTTATCGTGCCACACCTACTGCGACACGGGACCTCGGTTTATACGGTCTCATCCGAAAGACCGGCACCCACGTCCCACAGTGGGATTCGAACCCCCGACTCAAGGATCATCAGATCTTTAAGCCCGACGCTCTAACCACTGCGCCACGCGGGCGGCCTGCATATTTTTGTTATGCATGATAAAATAACTCCACATTGGAGAGACTAGTTTGCATATTTAAACAACAGACTCTAATAGAGATGGATTTAATGCTATAAATATCATTTTAAATTATTATTGGCACTGAATCAGAACAATAGAGTAGAATACATTATTACAATATATGCTATCTTAAACAGAATATTTCATCAAGTCTAGATAAGAATAACATTCAAACCTCGTGCGGTGTACTTTCTCATTTAAAAACAAAATACTGTATTGAAAGTCACATGACAATACATAATTTGAACTGTCGATCGATTCTGAAAATCAGTGGACAAACCGAAGCATCATTTTTGAACCGCAATAATCTAAAAATCATTATATACAGTTTTGTTCATACTTTTTTATACACTATATATATATATATGTGTGTGTGTGTGTGTGTGTGTGTGTGTTTAATAAAAAGCACTAAGTACTTGTCGGATTTATCAGGCTATCAATCCGATGGTATTCATACGCCCTAGTCATATTTAGTGATTTTCCCTGAATGAACTATTTTCATATATATAGGGATGTAACTGAACTCCAACGAAATAAAAGGAAACTAGAGGTGAAAATACCCCACCCTAGAAGAAAAATCTCTTTCTGTCATATAAGATCAAACTAATAGCATTTCATTTTTGAAAACAAAAATCATTCAAATCATAAGATTTCTTCTAAATAAAAGATTGTTGTTGATTGTTGTTGTTTTTCGCCACACTCAACAATTTTTCAGTTATCTGGTGGCGTCCAGTTTTTGTAGGTGGAGGAGAGAACCCAGATACAATGTACTCGGGAAAAGACCACCGACCTTCTGAAAGTAAACTGGCAAACTTTTTCAAATATATCGGCTCGAGCGAGAATCGAACCCGCGCCGACTAGAGGTAAGAGACCTTGTGATTTTGAGCGCTATGCTCAAACCACTCGGCCACGGAGGCTCCAGGACAGAATGGAAAATTTTATATTGTAAATATAAACAATAATGGTTATTTTTTGTGAAATATAGTGTGATAAATCAGACGGCGTGTGTAAACAAATTTTCTTAGGCGCTAACATGCGTTATTCAATTTGTTTAGTTTAAACTTTATTTATTTCACGACGATTAACAAACAAGTTCTACAACTTATATTAATGCTTCTCGTCGGCTCAGATTTTGGCGTGAGGGGGTCATTGATGTGGGAGGAAACTGGAGTACCTGGAGGAAACCCACGTGACCACAATACCCTCTTACATACAACCACTGCCGATCCTGAGGATCGAACTCGAGTCGCAGCGGTGAGAAGCGAGTGCGTTAACCACTACGCTACCCGGACACCCAATTTGTTTGTATACACCGTCTGATTTATCACACTATATTTCACAAAATCACACTATATTTCACAAAAAGTAACAATTCATTGCTCAAATATACCAAATTAATTTTTTAGCCTTTATATATGAAAAAATTATTATCAAGAGCTTTATTCAATGTACCTAAATCCTCAATGTTACCGGTCGCGGTAGCTGAGTGGTTAGAGCGTTCGCTTCGTAACCGGGAGGTCGTGAGTTCGAACCCCGCTCGTGTGCTATAGCTTCGTCAACATTATTTGATAATATATGCATATTTTTTTCAGTGTTGCAAGTTGTATTTGCAAGTTATAATGATTATGCTGACTTTTTTTAATCGAGACTGTTAAAACTTTTAACATCAACTTATTTTTTCTTTAATAATTTAGGTATTAAAAGCAGCAGATTCACCAAGCTACGCTAGGAGAGATATGACAGTATCAGAAATCATCATATCTTGTATACGGTATCTCCAAGATTTAGTTGTGAACTGCTACAAAAAACAATGGGTAGATGCTTCGGAAGACATATTTTCGGTGTTAATCCTTCCTCCACACTTTCGAAATATTGCAAAGGATATTACACCAGGAAAGGTATTAAAAAAAGTTCTAGCTCTCCACTATATGTTGGCAATTAAACGTTTTTGGCTGGCTGGCTGTCAATACAAGATAGTTATTTTAAAATGAATCGCTTCCTACAGTTTTAATATCTAGATGTATATAATTAATCAGAAATATATTTTTCAGATTGGAAAAAAAGAAAACCAGTTCCTTCAATTATCAGAAATAGACGCAATACTTTGTTTCTTTGATAACATAGAGAACAACTCCTTGTCTCTAGAAAGCAAGACTTGGCATCATTTCTCCGCCGGTTGCAGATACATGCTGTTGTATTGTGGAGGTAACTTGATTGTACATGAACAGGAAGCGGAAATGAGTTTTCCTGGTCAAATTTCTGTCTGCCTGTCTGCAAGTATTTCTTTGATTTACTTTCTAGAATTTAGAACCCGCAAAACACTTCAAAATATATTTACCTCCATTCCTAACAGGAGAAATAAATTTTTCAATACTCGTTTTAAATGAGTGACAATATTAATATTAATGATGCTTGATCTTGGTGGGTTTTTTTTTGGTTTTTTTTGTTTTTTGTTGTTGTTTTTTTCGCAACAACTTGCGCAGTTCTTATAGATTTATGTAATAGCATCTTACACTGTTCGTCAAACCATGACTTATATTTTTATTTGCCTGCCTTTTATGGATGTCTTCATGTTTACAGATTTTACCTCAACTAAATGAGCATAGGGTAATACACATTCATTAACATCACAAAACTCTTTTATACAACATCATACAAATCAGCAAAAGGTACGTCTAACCGACTCTGTATTGTTTTAAATTATTTATTCAGCTCATTCAACACAAGCCGAGTATTATTTTCTTTCCACTTGACCGATTTACAAAGCGTCCTACATGTATATTGTACATATGCTTGGAAAAAATACACAGCGGTCTGTAAGAAATGAACTTCAAAATCCTGACTGAAATTCATACAAAATATAGTTATCAATAAGAAAACTTTCGAGTTTAGTGTATAATGTTTTTTCTAATATTTTAGAATAATGCTTAGTGGCCTATAGTTTTCGTTTATCACCTTTCTTGATAAGAGGTTTTGCTCTGGCAGTTTAGAGTTCTTCGGGATAGCTTCTTCGGATATACACAGATCTATCAAAAATGTAATGGGAAGATTTCTGATAGGTGCTGCATCTTTGAGAAACCTGTCTGGTATCACATCTACACCTGTGCTTTTGGTGACATTAAGACTACAATGTACCCTGTGAATAGAATGTTCGCTAACATGTCTTAAAATGAAAGGGATTTTAGATTTTCCCCTGCTTTTATACGTGAAGTTGCATTGTAAAAACCTATGGGATAGGGTATTTTTTCTACAAGCAATTGTTGTGAAAAAAATTAAAATGGTCTTCAATTATTTCATTTTTAAAGCAATCTTCATTACTAATGTTCAAAATAATGTTACCACTAGTTTCTGAATAGTGACGATACCCAAGACCTTTAAAACATAACCATTCTTTCTTTCTTTTTTTTTGGGGGGGGGGGGGGTGGATGGGTAAGTTTATTCTCGGCAATTTTGACCTTGAAGTAGTCGGACTTGGCTCTGAATTTTTATCTAAGCAAGGTGATTAAATCTGATAATACAGTTCCATATAGAGGGCGGACTAACCAATGCGATACTAAAAGTAAACGTTTAATTTGATAAACCATGGTTATGCCACTGGATGTCGACGTTTTAGATATCTATAATAAACAAGAGGCCCACAGGACGTATCGGTCACCTGAGTATTAGTTAAAAGTATCATTAGTCCCAGGGGCTATGAAATGTAGAGAAAAATTCCCTGTTCTGCATATATCTAAGCTAAATTCTAATATTTAGCAACAGTTTAAAACAAGATGTTTTCTTAAAACGTAAATGCCCTGAAAGTGCTTATGGTGATGAAAGACATAATGTAATAAAATTCTGTAACATTCACATGATACGACTAATTATGCACTTAGTTTTAAATTTACCATATCAGCAAACTTAAAGAACCCTTTCAAATGATAAAGACAATAATCACTATGATAATTTTGGCCCCACCTGGAACCAAAACTGTTACCCTCTGAGATCAGGAAATTGACAATTTTGGTAAAGGACTACCTACTCCTTCTAAATATCTATTTAGTTTTAATTTATTATCAATAGCATTAGAGAAGATACAAGTTATTTATATGCTTTACACTATATCATACTAAGTTTGGTCCCACTCTGGGTTCAGAATCTCTACCCCGGTGATCATGAAATTTACAATTTTTGTATTAGGACTTCCTGCTCTACAATACTATGCATTCAATTTTACATAATGGTATGGATTTGTAGAGAAATAGAATTTTGAAAATTGGTCAAATTTTGCCCTGTCCCTAAGTCCCCAAGAGCGCAGGAGTCCTGAAATTTAGAATTTAATTTCCCTTGTCCCAAAGATGCTTCATACCACATTTGAAAAGAATTAGAATGGTAGCTACCAAGAAGAAGTTGAAATGTTCAATTCTTAACACATTTAATCACTGATCATTTTGGCCCCACCCTGATACCAAAACCCCTACCCCTGGGATCATCAAATTTACAATTTTGGTAAGGGACTCTTCTAAATATCCATTTAGTTTCAATTTAGTACCATTAGCATTGAAGAATATGTTATTTAAATGTTTTATATATAAACACTATTTACCAAGTTTGGCCCCGCTCTGGAGTGAGAACCACTACCCTGGGTATCATAAAATTCACAATTTTTGTTGAGGTCATCCTGATCTACATCACTATGCATTTAGTTTTACTTACACATGTTCCGTTGTAAAGAAGATTTTTTAACATTGGTCAATATTTGGCAGTTTTTGCCCAGGCTCTAAGGCCCCGGCGGTGCAGGAGTCCTGAAATTTATAATCTATGTCCCCCTTGTCCAAAAGATGCTTCATACCAAATTTGAAAAGAATTGGAATGAAAAAGTTAAGAATGTTCAATTGTTAACGGACGGCGTACGACGACGTACGACAACCAATTGCAATAAATGAGTTTACTCAGGTGAACTAAAAATTGTTTTCCTGTTCCTGTATACAGACTATTGATAGCTTGTTTAACGGAAAACAATTTTTTTTATCGATATGTAAAACGTCGAGAGCCTTTGAATTAAGCCAATCAGATAATGTTCGAGAAGACTTTCAAAATGGCGGGTAAAGTAAATTCCATACTGTAGAACAGTGAGAAGTAAACATACGAATCACTGAAATATTGTCTTTACAAAGTCTTGAATGTCTTCGTAAATAAACAGAAAGTAATTTAGATATGAAAGACATGCTGTATATGCAATAACTACATAAATCAAAGCCAATAAACATCAAAATTATCACATATATAAAATTCACATGCTCTCGCTTTTCATATGTGATGCGGGTTTTTCGTTGTTGTTGTTGTTGGGCTTTGTTTTTGTTGTTCTTTTTTTTTGTTTTTTGTTTTTTTTTTTTTTTTTACATGATAAATAGATAACTAGCATGGAATTTGATGATATCGAGACAGCTAAATTATCTGGGCATTGGCTTGGTATTTGGCTTTTATCTACATACCCACTTTAATTAAAAAAAAAAAAATGAATATGACGCACAGAGAAATTCATTATACATGATTTCTCACTTCCGTCCAATATAAAATGAAATTCTCGACGAGACGTAAAACAAATAATTTCATTAACTGAATTCTGAATTTCCTTGTTTTATTTACAGTATTCTAAATATGTGTATTTCTGTATAATGAATGAATTACAAATCATATTATTTTAAGAAGTGAATCAGTTGGGGGGGGGGGGGGGGGGGGGGGACGGAAGAAAACTCCGACTGTCGAGAGAAAATTCCAATTGATTCAGTCGTTGACATAGTTTGATTGGACCATTCATTATATACTATAGATTCGAGAAAAAATCCTAGGGTTTGTACTGAGATAAGTCAATTTCATTAAATTCTTTTTAAATTCTTTTTTTTTTTTTTAGGCAAAACCCAAGCCACGATTGTAAGTTTTGATCCAGACAACAAACAGCACAGGCAAACCTGTGAAGAAACAGTAGGGGGATTCTATATTCGTAAACGTGTACTTGACATTTTGGGGAAAATCATTGGAAACGATGTTCTGGATGACTTTCAAAAAGACCGTCATGAATATCTTTCCTTTTTGCAAACACTAGAAAATGTGAAGAAATCAGCAAAAACTACAGTCGATTTCAAAATTGGCCTGACATACAATCTTCTTGAACATTACGAGAAAATGAAAGGAACGTCTTTGGTAGACGAAATTGAGACCATCAACGACTTGGGTTACGATGTGCAGTTTTCTAGACAAAAACTCCATATCAATGCTGGATTTATTCTAGAAGAATGCTTTCAAAACATACTTGAGTACACTGAGAAGAATCTGGACAAGTACCAAACAAACAATATATTGCTGTATGGGGGCCATGCTAACAGCGCATGTTTTCTGTCTCTGATGTCAAAACGCTTTCCAGATGTACGAATTGTCGCACCGTCGAATGCCGATTTAGCAGTGAACAAAGGGGGTGTAATATATGGCCACTTACATTGATTGATTGATTGATTGGGGTTTTACGCCGTGTTACGGCCATTTTACGGCGAATGGCCACTTATATGATCCATACAGAATATAAAGTATAACACTATTGGATACAATTTCAGTCAAAATATTTGCCGGTACGAGATCTCAGCACTGGTCTCATTGCTTATTCTGCCCAATAATGGTGTATGGATTTTCACGTACGTACTACATTGCGTGTTTAAAAGATGGTTTATACCCAGTGTCGTACGGTATTGCTTCTTTAAGCCTGTGGGAGTAACTGCATATACACGGGGACCCTACCGGCAGAATTTTAGAATCAGAAAATTAAGAAATTTGAGTTCAATTAAATCAAATGAAAAAGAAAAGAAATTGCGGTTTTACAAGATCGCGGAGGGAGAAGTGAGAAGTCCATCGATGAGCAGATGACAACGTTCAAAGATAAAAGGTGCTTTTGATGGCAACGTTATAGAAACGTCAGTCTGGTTGACGCCGGTGTGGGCTGTATGTTCAAGTACTTTATGCTGATAAGGCCTTAAAAATAATGTTTCCGATAAAGTCTTCGTCAACATTTGAGTCCGTAGGTTGGTATTTTTTTTTTAAATTTATCTGAATTTCCTGAAACATTTCACCTCGCAAAAAGTTCCCATGATCTTCCTCGGTGACGTCTGTCAAACTTAGCGCGAATTTAGTCTTCTATGTGCTTAATGACATTTCGCAATATTAAACTAATCGGAGATTCTTCTTTTGCGGATCTACATTCCAAGACGCAAGGATTCAGTTATTGAATAATTACTTTGACACCAATTGGAATTGTATGTATTTGTGTGCTGATGTCATGCGCAAAGAACTCGAATGGCGTGATTGCGACCAAAGTCCCAATGATAATTCATTTGTTGGCGTTTGTGTCGTTTAAACCACAGGCACCTACTACCGCCTCCCTTTCTGATTTTTTCTCCTTTTTTTGCGGATTTGTGTGCATTCCCTGTCTATTTCATCCCAATTTCGATTTATGTCATCGTTTAATACTTTTTGTAAGATTGGCCTTTTTGTTAAGTACACGTGACAGTGCGGACCAATCACACGACGCGTAAACAATGCATACGCTGCAACCTATACCGTTACCTTCTGTTTGACTGCCAGTGGAAGAAAAATAAAACCCCTGTCCGATCAGTGCACGCAGGATTGTGACAAATAAAGTGAGATGAGTTTTAAGTTGAAGTCACAAGTAGTATGACACCTTTGTGACCTGTTGCTCGCCAAAATTCCATAGGTAACACGGCAGTTGCTTGGATTGATTGATTGATTAAATATTGTTTAACGTCCCGCTCCAGAATCTTTCACTCATATGGAGACGTCTTGTTGCTTGGAAAATTGCCAGAAGCCGGGACATCTGTTTGTTTACAATTTTTTTTGTTTCTTACCTTGTGTATTTTATTTTACCGGTAGAAGGCCAATCTTTAAGGCTTACAAAAACGATTACAAAAATCGAAATTGGGATGAGATAGGCAGAGAATGCACACACATCGGAAAAACTATCTCTGAAAAAAAAAATCACAAAGGGTGAGTAGTGTTCATACTTCAGGTGTCTGTGCTTTAAACGGCGATAACACCATATTAGTTCTGATCAACATGTAGAATAATCATTCGAGTATTGAATTCTAGCGTTTTGGAGGGTAGACCCACGAAATAAACTTGAAAAAGGTAGACAAACCAACGACAACAGAATTCTCATTTTTCAAGATGGACTCCACTTTCGGTCTACCCCGTACACGTCGCAGTATGATAGCAATGGTAAGAGCTAGAGAAATCTGGAAACAGAATTGAGCTGGCGATGACCATGCCGTTTATTTTGTAAAGTTTTTAATCTCTACATCGGAGACATTAACACCGATGTCGAAAACCCCCGAGTTGCGGATTTTTTTCTTTGCCGACCCATTTAAAAAATTAGGGTCGGGTTCTCAAAAATAGGGTCGTGGGGTTACCGGAAACGCAGAATTCTTTTTAGACTAAACACACTTTTAAACTATTGTACATTTCTCTGAATTTTGTATATATACATTATCATGGTCTATATCAAAATATCATTTCACACAATTGCCTCTGTTGGTAATAACAGTACAGCCATTGTATGTATATGTATGTATATATATATATATAGAGAGAGAGAGAGAGAGATCAATTTTCGTCAAATTGCTTGGATTGATGTTAATTTGTGACATTATGTTACGTATTACTATTTTGATATGTCTTGTGTTTCGATAGTTATTCAACTACGAGTGTAGAGCTATAGCAAGTCATTATCATGTACTTACGTGTAATCCTTTGAATATTTCATGTTCTAATTACCTGTTTTAGTTTTGCGAGCGGCTGTGGTAGTTATAAATATGGAAGGATGTCGGGTGGATATTTACTTTTCATGTTTTTGTCTGTCATCTAAAGCAGTAAAAGGTCTCATCAGCAGAATATGTTGATTATGAATTTTGTCTTCCTGACAGTAATTCCTGTTCGTAATCTCCGATGTGCATTGACCTCGAAGGTCACTAGTTCGGGGCCGCCCGCGTGGCGCAGTGGTTAGAGCGTCGGACTCAAAGATCTGATGATCCTTGAGTCGGGGGTTCGAATCCCACTGTGGGACGTGCGTGCCGGTCTTTCGGATGAGACCGTATAAACCGAGGTCCCGTGTCGCAGTAGGTGTGGCACGATAAAGATCCCTCCCTGCTCAAAGGCCCTGAGTGCCGAGCATAGGCCTAAATTTGCAGCCCTGTCACCGGTAATGGTGACAGCGCCGCCGGATAGCTGAACCATTGCTCAGGCGGCTATAAACAAACAAACAAACAAAAACACTAGTTCGGGAAACTGCGGCAGTGTCAGATTTGTAAACAATTTAATATGTCGATTTTATAGCAAATTTATAATTCCATTTGAGTGGCACATTTGCGTAATTATTACTTTCATAAACTTATAACACGAAGTCATTCAAGACATGATGTGATATTTTAAAACAAACGAAATATGTAGTTACTCGCGCCATTTTCCATCTTTGCATATGACCTTGGTCTCGGCAACCCGATTGTGTACGACAACCATTGTTCCCATGTGTGAGTATACGATGCTATGGCGGTTTATACGAAACGTAAGTATGCTGCCAAGCAATAATCCCTTGTTTATATTTGCTGAATTGTTGCATTAGATCTCTGGGATTGTATTATTTATACCGAGAGACGTTAATCGGTCCATACTTGGATTGTTGAAAAAATACCGTCAGCTTATATTGCTGTAATGTGATCAATGACACATTTTCGGTATAAATAAAGCACAAAAACGTTTTGGGCTCTTGCCTTTCAACCTTATCTTCTGAATAACCTGGCATAGCAGTACTGTGACTGCACCAATTCTAAATGACTGGGATTTATACTTATTGCTGTGTCCTAAAGTTTGAATTGTTTTATATAACACATTGATCAGCTGAATCCAGGTAAGGGTTTATCTCCTTTCCCCTAATGACAAAAGGAGTATTTGTCAGGATGTGTATATGGTTTTTTTTTTGGTTTTTTTTTCCTTTTGCTGGTATGACTCCCTTGTTAACTTCCAAACTCTTTAAAAAACACAATGCTGAAAAATGCTTGGTTCGACATAATTGAAATACACACCTAAAATTTGTAACAATGTTTTATTTTAAGTAAGCAGTGTGTAAAGAACGGCCTAACAATTGGTATGAAACACATCAAACAGCATTTGACCCATTTACAGACTGTATTGGCATGGAGATCGCTATAATGACCACAAAATTTGCGAAATGCTGACTTTAAATGAGACTGTTGAAATCCCTGTAACACAAAATGTTTGTCAGTAGCCTTCGATTTAAAAACTGATCATACGCACAGCAAGCTCTTGTGATCGAATTAGTTGATAGACATAACACCATATGAAAGTGATAATGGAATAAGTGGAGTTGACAATTGAGAAGCTGAAGTCATCCAGTTTGTAATAAAGTAGAGTTGTTAATTCGCTATTAAAATCTATGGTTAGTGAAATATTTAAGCACGAAGCAAATTTGAAGACTTTGTTGTGTCTTTATTTAGAGTTCACTGGGATACATTGAGTTGAAGGCCACAGCAAGAGATTTTTTCTTCTCATGTAGAAGTGTTTGAATAAATTCTGCTTCATAAGAATAAAGGAGCACAATTCGTGCTCATGGGAATTCCAACAGACTGTTGGAAGGCCTGATCACCAAAGATTATGAAGATATTGTCAATGAAGAACTCCAGCATCTTTTCAATATCAACCTCAGAATACTTTGAATGACTGATCACTAAAATATTTCCGTTTGTGTTGAAAAAGCAACTGTATATGATTCGAAAAAGTCTAGTCTTTAATATATCGTGAGGAACATGGCCGCGTAAAGTGTAGAAACGTCATCCCTCTTGATCTGAGACCATATTGATCTAGGAATCTGTGTTAATAATAGGCACTTAAGCACGATTATCGGTATGTAATATGATTTTCTTACCTAACAACTTCGGTCCCTACAAGAAAATAGACAGCAGAATAGGGACTATTTCTAATATCTCCTTAAGCATTCCGATCTCCCAGTCTAAAGGCCATGACCACAAAATCCAGAGACCAACACAGCAAGCACCACACCCTAAATTCGTTCTTCCTGTACTATCCCGTGACCACCACATGTCGCTACAGCCTTAACTCTTTTTTATAGCACTATCTGTAAACAAATTGATAGTTTTTTAACTAAGCTTTTCTTCGGCATGAGAGGGGCCTCCGTGGCCGAGTGGTTAGAGCATCGCACTCAAAACCACAAAGCCTCTCACCTCTATTCGGCGCGGGTTCGAACCTCGCTAGCGCCGGTATATGTGAGAAAGTTTGCCAGTTTACTTTCGGAAGGTCGGTGGTCTCTTCCCAGGTACATTTTATCTAGATTCTCTCCTCAAACAATAAAAACTGGACGCCACCAGATAACTGAAAAATTGTTGAGTGTGGCGGAAAAGAACAATCCATCTTCGGCATGAATAAGACGGACCCCATTAAAATACTGCTACATTCTAACAGCTTGCTTAATTCCTCAGTAACCTTAATATGATGATGGGTTTTTACGATGAAAAAACTTGCATTTTTAACACAATTCTAGTTAATGGTTTTATTCTTTGTGTTCACTGATCCATGATAACACAAAATTACCCAATCTATCTTTTCACGAACCAGTGAGAAGGCATTTGAGATTTTACAACTCTACAAAAAGGAAAAACAAGGAATATACTGGCAATTGATCTATGAATCGCCCTCGCTGTATAAATTGGTACAGATGGAAATTTACATTGGACAGTTAACAATCATTGGAAAAAGGGGGATATTTAGTGATGAAACTCAGATGGTAATTGAGCAAAACAAGTGCATTTAAGTATGGCGATGACCAGACGAAGTGTAGCGGCCAGAATGTCTCGGTGTCCCTGGAAACTAGAACATCTTGGTAATGGTTTGGGGTTGTGTCACTCATGAAGAAGTGGGAATATTTAAAAAAGTCGATGACAGTATTCATTCCCACTGGTATATTAACATCATGGATACAAATTCACGGCCAGTTTTAATTCGGCATTTTCCGAAGGAGGATTATCTATTCCAGGATGGCAACTCGCCAGTCCATTCATCTAATGCAACAGAACAATGGAAAAACTGAAAAGAAATGAAAGGTCTTACCTGACCATCACAATCCCCAGATATCAATATTATAGAAAATGTATGAAGAACCATTCAAATACGCCTTCAGAGATATGTATACGACATTCATAATCTCGAAGACCTCATAAAGAAAGCGAAAGAAATACGGTGATCACTGCCGCCGCACTATGTTCAGAGCTTATCAATTCCGAGACGAATTCGACACATTATAAAATCAAAGGGACATACAACAAAATGCTAGATTTAGGGAGGTAAGAACCTAATATTTTAATACTTTTGTGGTTTTTAATTTCACATTCACGTTGTTAACATTACGTAACGTCAGCCATTTTGATGACAGACTTGTAGCCAGGTACTATATACGAGGAGCTCCGAGTGGCAAAGCATTGCGTAACGGAATTATTCGAGGATTGCTGATTGCCGATTTTTTGTTTTTTGGTTGCTTTTTTTTTTAAACGTGTTCCCCGTCGATTGGTGCTTTACACACGAGAGAGGCAAGGTACATGTAACGGTAGTCTCGTTCAGACAGCCGAGCGTCAAGTTGAACGAGACTAGGTCAACGAGTTCCAGTTAACGCATTTATTCTTTGTGACGTCATTAACGTCATGTTGTTTCCACAACGTTATAGTGACACGTTCAACTTTGCGCTGTCGGTGAAACACAGATCAATTTCGGTAGGTTTGTAAGTAAGCTTATTTCTTTAAATTTTGAATAGTTATTCAGTTAGTATATTGTATTAATTGTAAAAGATTTCTGGCTAAAGTTGTATTGACATCCAAAACTTATGTAAATGATATCTACTTGTCGTGTTTATACTGCAGGAATAGTTACCGTTAGAATTGTTGGTCAAAATCAATTTTGATTCATTCGACAAATTGTCTAACCACACTGTCACGTGGTCGTCATTTAGCTCGATTAATTTCTTAATCTAGACTACTAGATAAGGAATAGATTCCATACTTTGTTTAATCATCACAGTTAAATGGTGATCGATATAAGTTTTAATGTCTAGCCTAAAATCAATGAATCATTCTCTTCTCCATACAATACAACTTATCTTGAAATTTCTTTCGTGTTCTATTGATAAAATCATTGTCATATTTTTGAGCATAAAATTTAGGATTTAATTGCGTAAACTAATTTTGCCTATTGGTGTCAACAAAATGCAAAGCCTGAAGCGTACTTTTACACCACTTACACGAAACGATTCTTGCACGGAATGCTGAACAGTTTGCACGAAACGCTTCCCATTTCTTGAATGGTCTGCACGCTTTGTGAATGGTTCTGAATGGTTGAGATGAAATGGTAGGCGTGGCTCTTCGACATTCGGGTCTCTACGGTGCTATTAATCCATAAAATAATAATAATAATAAATGTAATAATAAACTTGGGGAAAATGGTAAAGATAAGAAAATGTCTTTTTTAAAATGAATATTATACCTGCTCGACGTGGTATTGTTTTTGTTTTGACTATTTTTTTTTTCAGGTGAAACTCAGACACAGCCTTCATTCACGCTGTTCACCTCTTTAAAAGCGAAAAAAAAATCTACCTCAAGAAAGTTGCTATAGAAACGTAAAATTGTAGAAAATATGACACTTTAAATATGTACTCATTGAATTATTTTGAAACAGACGATTAAAATTCGCACTGCACCTCGTATGCCACCATTCAATGCCACGTGCTAAAATAAACGAAGATAGGTTAGACAATGATTTGCCACTAAAAGTTTAGTTTTCTATTTGTAATGTTTATTAAGATTTTTTTTTAAAATGAATGCTAATGTGAGTTTTTGAAACAAATTTTCTTGCGTAAAAGAAATAATGAGACGGGACGGCGACCACTGCATGTATATATTACGAAGCCATTGTTGTGTACACTGTGATTGTACCTTGATTTTGGTAGATTTTTTTTTTTTTTTTTTTTTTGGTCTCGCACATTTTATTAAGTGAAAATAAAATCGTGCAGAATGTCTCGGACATAAATTGACCATGCTGCCCGATTTTCACGAGCCGATATTTATATTTTGTCGAAATATTGGTATAATGATATACGTTACTCATCTTCATGCAAGTTTTTATTTCTCTAAGCATTCCGTTTACCGGCAGATCACTCAATATTCATAACACCTACTACTGTCTTTGATCACAATCATTTATATAATTAACCGGGGGTGGGGGGGGGGTGGGGGGGTTGTTAGATAAATCTCACCTTTGTACAATAAATTAAACACTAGTTTAATATTATATTTCTATAATGACGACTAATTAATTGATTTTAATTAAGTTTCAACAGAGTCTGTTGAAACTTTAAAGCTACAAAATCTCATACTTTGCTGAAATTTACACGATATGATTAACCATGTATTTCCCCCGAAGACATGCAGTGAAGATTATCGCAGAAGACTGTTACCCAAAACTATAGTTGCAGAGATTACAAATTCTTATTCTTTGTTTAGAATTCATTATTTCCGCAAACATGTTCAGTGAAAATTACCGCAGGTTACCGCTTATTCAAAATTTTTGCTGTGTATTGCACACAATTTTCAGGCAAAAAAAAAAAGGGGGGGGGTGTATATTATACTTAAGTGCGTATTATATTCGGCAAAATACGGTATTAGATTTTAGATCAATTTTGGGATGAAGTAAATTTAGATATAATAATAATTTATATTAAATAGTTGAAGAAGAATATTTGATAAAGAAAACCAAAATATATTAGCATTTATCGGACTTGCACGCTCTGTAAAAGGGAATGTGTTGATAATGTAAACAAACCGTCTGTTCCTCGATTTCGTACAAAATAAAGATTAACAACCTTTTTCATTGGCTCTCACATATTCTTTAAACAGCATAGACTGAATTTTCTGAGAAAACACAAACACTTTGATTCATTTTTCTTGCATAATGCTAGAAATAATCAAGGCTTGAGTGGATAGTTAGTAAACGCTTTAGCAAGATATCGCCAGTAGGTAAATATGGCTGTCGGATGATACAAAATTCGAAACAGCGAGTTTACTGGTCTATAGAGACGGTTATAAAGAGTTAGGAGGTGGATAAAATATACAGGTTGGTAATAGGATATATCTAGAATTAGGGAATGAAAGGTATTTGATTGACCAATGCTGGAAAGTGGAGAAATGCATCCCCAACCGTGCGCAGAAAAGCTCGCGCCGTAAATTGCACCATACTTCCATTACTGCAAGGTTATGGCAAGCTCCGGTCAGCTCAGTATTTCCGTTACGCTACAACTTCAATATCATCGCTTGCCCTAAAGATCGTTCAATGAATATATATTACATATGTTTTTGTGTCCTTGAGTACAATTCATAAATAAAACAAACCCCTTATATGAAACCATCTTGTTCTCAAGGACCTTGTTTTCAAACTCTACACAATACCATTCACACAGTTTTGTCATTTTTGGTATAGTGGATCGACAGCGGATTTGAAATATCATTCTATTTTGCATTTATTTTCCTTCAAAGGGGTCCAGGAGCTCCCTTATATAAAAGTGATTTACCCTTGACATTGACCCTTTATTTCTCAAGTGATAGATAACATTTTTTTTTTTGTATGAAAAACTTGTTTGTTATATTCAAATGTTGTTTCAGAAATTCAGACAACCCAAGACCCAATAAAAATGTATATCAATAATATGTCACAGTGTAAATCCAATGGTACACAACTTTTAAGCTATCCTTTTGCAATCATAAATTTTAAAAACATAAGTATATATAGCTACTCTCACCATTAACAATGCAGGTGTTGGCATGCATGCACATTTTTCAGAATTAAAGATTTAAAATCAACAACTGTGAATTTTTAAATTATACATTTCTGTGTATTAAAAATAGGTGTACTAGTACCTCCTTCCATTTAGTTTAAGTTAAACTGGTGGAAAATCCTTCACATTTCGTAATTTCTCATTGTCGGTTTCCCATGGGCGCTTCCCGTTTATTCTCTCCATGTTTAAGGAAGCCAATGCGGACTCATAACTGTGGTTTGCAACAATGCAGTAATTCCTACAAAAATATAAACCATGTCTTATTTATTACATTTGTTGTGGCGGTTCTTAAATAAGCTTTGCAAAAATTTTATCTGAAAATTGCAACATATTATGATGATGTATACAGTATGATGTTTTCATCTGAAATAGGAAAAATTTTCTTCTTTTGGTCTGTTGAATGTTGATCACAGTCAAATTTCCTTTGGTTGACTTCAACTGCATATATCTGATGATTTATATTACATCATGAATTTTCAGTGACCAGCAAAGCATGTGGACACTTAGTGAATATTTTGCACATGTATACAGTTATGTACATCCAGTCTGCCTGTCCATGTGTCAAACTGTCTCACCATAAAAATATCACGTTTAGTGACGTGAAATTTCTATGCTGAGACAATATTTATTTCTCTGCAAGTTAGCTTTGGGTCCTGTCATAATAAATACCTCACATTTATTTATCATTGAAATTGTTTTATTACTACATCTCAAAAATAAATGTAACTTACAATTAATCTTAATCATGTTAATTACTGGATTGTTAATTGATTAAAATTAATTCCCTATTGAACTGATACTACATGATAATAGACATGTGTTGAAACTTACAAGTTGCAAATGCATTGTTTTGATTTTCTGTCTCGAGCCACTAATTATCTATAACTGTGTGTGAACACATGGCGTGAAATTAGTATGATGTTCAAAGTTGTGTTAATGATTCAATCTAGACCATGGTATACTCATTTTAAAAAGTCATACAGCAAATATGTTCAAGGGCATGGAACTGGAAACAAACATGACACATTTAACACTTATTTGAATAATTATGTTTGAAAGTGCACCTTTGTTCTAAGTAACATTTATTGATTATCAAAAAAAAAAATGTTTGCATCAACAAATTTTATTAATATACATTTGAACTACCTATAACCAAAGTAATGTGAAACTGTGTGTCTTGATGTTCCTCAAACACTTTGCATGTGATCCCCCACATTAGTTAATTATAACCTTACATATATACGAGTTTCACAGTGTACCTGAGCTAGATGATTGACAGGACACTTGCATCCTTCTCTACTTGTCATGAGATACGGTTACACTCGAGTAACATCATGAAATCTCTGAGAAAATTCGAGTCACTAACCTGGTTGTTTGAATGTTCTCGCTTTTTCTGGACGACTCATCGATCTGTAAAGAATTCCCCGGTATATCTGTCTTTCATGACTGGATTCTCTCTCAAACATTAAAACAATACGCAAAGGTACGGCCCTGACACGATGAATTCTTCCTCCTGTTTCCACAGACACCTCGGCATCTTCATCACTACGTTAATGACGCTCCGCTTAAAATTATAGTTCAATGTCAAAGTTAGTAGTGACAATTTTACATCATTCTAAACGTCACACAAAGTGTAGAAAAATTACATTTTACTAATACTGGATTAAATAAAACCAATATGAGCCTCCTGTCCGGCATTTCAGAAAACCGAATTACACGCGTATAACTACTTGCGTTTTTCTGCAGAAGTTTGGAAAGAATGTGGCAGTGTCATTATTCGGAGGGGAAAGTAGTCCCGGTAAATTGACACTGTACGGAGTTTGGCGTTATGTTTGTTTGTTTTACGTCCTGTCGAGAATTTTTCACTCATATTGAGACATCACCAGTTATAGGTGAAGTACCACAAATTTAGACCTATGCTTAGCGCTCAGGGCCGTAGCAGTGAAGGATATTTAACGTGCCAACGCCTACCGTGATTGATTGATTATGTATTGTTTAACGTCCCGCTCGGTAATTTTTCACTCATATGGAGACGTCACCATTGCCGGTGAAGGGCTGCAAAATTTAGGCCAATGCTCGGCGGTCAGGGCCTTTGAGCAGGGAGGGATCTTTATCGTGCCACACCTACTGTGACACGGGACCTCGCTTTTTGCAGTCTCATCCGAAGGACCACCCCATTTAGTTGCCTCTTACGACAAGCAAGGGGTACTGAGGACCTATTCCAACCCGGGTCCCCACGGGGCTCAGTCGTTTGGCGTTATGGTCAAAAACTAAAATATAAAAATTATAACGCTACAGATCTGCAGCTACACGGAACGCTGAACGATTTGCACGAAACGAAACACACTTTGAAGGTGTAGTAGCACGCTTCAGGGTCTGTATAAGCAATGCAAATCAATAAATACATACTCATGTCTTCTTACAATATTAGGGGGACTCCGTGGCCGAGTGGTATATTATATAATATTTTTCAACTAGATAAGACTGAGTAATATTTATATGTTTGGACAATTAAAAAGTATTGAACCAGTGCCCACGCAGCTACGCGTAACAACGTTTCTGAAACTATTCAATTTAGCTGTTCTGTAGCACAAAATCGTGTTCATGAGAATTCTGTCGTATTGTGGCTGATCCACAATGTTGAAATACACGAAATCTGGTTTGGAACAAAATATCATAACTCAGCTTGATCACATTTTGAGAATTAAATTGAGAATTGGATTAAGAATAAAATTGAGAATTAAATTGAGAGTTAGATTGAAAATTAAATTGAGAATTAGATTAAAAAATAGATTTAGTTTAATCACATTTTACGAATTAGATTAAGAATTATTAATAATTAGATAGTTAGAATTAATTAGTTAATTATTAGAATTTGTGATACTTTATTTGTCATTAAGGGTATGTAGAAAGGAAGTCCACGACCTTACATGGTGAAAGATTCCAAAACAAAAAGGGATCACAAAAACCATTCGCAACCACACTATTAAGACATAAATTATTTTCTAATTAACCAACTAATTATAAACGGTAAGATTCACCAATTTTATTACACTAATGCAGAGAGCAATTTATTTTTCGATGAAGATTTTACACTTAAATGGCTTTGGACAGGTATGCATATATTGCATTACTTTGCTATAAAGGACATCTCACGTTTTCCATTCAAAAGTGCCCTTAGAAATCGAAAAAATAAAGTTATTGTAATAAGGTTATTAACTTTATGGTATGAATCATTAGTTTGTTAGGCATATGGAATTTTCTTCAAAATGATAAAAAATGTTAATAAACAGACGATATTTGGGGTAAAACGATGAATTTTATAATGGAAGTCTATGGAAACAGGAAAAGTTTTTTCTAGGGTCTTTCCCCCTCGTGATCAAGATTTTCCCTTTGCATGATAACTAGAATGAACAATATACACAACATATCAAAACGGCTTTCTTGATCACGGGGGGGGGGGGGGGGGGGGGGGGGGGGGGGACGTACTTCTATAGCCGAAAGAAATTGCAAATCAGAGGAAATTCGAACCAGAGTACACTTTTTCAAATAGATTTACAGTTATATCGATCTCTGGGCAATAAACCGAGGTTAAACCAATTATTACGTATGTTTATATCTTTTGGGGGATCGGGTGACATAAAATATGAGAGGATTTAGCCAATCGGCAGTGAAATTCAACGTGCCAAAGGACACAATTTTTATCTACTTTAGAAATATCGGGGATAAGACTTTCTTTTGTTACATCCTGTAGCTTTTCCCTGGCCAATCTCGAACGACATTTACAGCATAAAACACATCCTGCATATGCATTTATATTTCTATTTTGTAAATAAGAAATATGCCAAGAGTGAGACTTTTCATTTAAAATAACCCAGCTATTGTACGATTTTTTTTTACTTTTTTGTGTTGTAAGAACAGAACACACACTTGCCCGACATTTTGACAGCAAGTATAGCATGACGTGAAACACGTGGTATTTCAATGATTGAAGCCGATTTAAATGTAATCAATACAGGTAAGTTGACAAGGTAAAATAGGCGTACAGTACGGTACAAAAGCTACGGCCCCATAATTTTCATTTCATTAAAAAGTTGGAAAAAAACCACACATGATGTTCGAAATTAAATTTTAGTGATATTATATAGTGATAAGCATGTTTCCTGGGTGAGCTGGTTAAAAAAAAAACTTTTGGAAACGACGAATTTTACCGCTTCAGCCATTGCAAATATTGGCACCCCTACCCTCATTCTATCTGCATAATTGTTAAAATTAGTCACTGACTATGGTAACTTAAAGTCGTACCTCGTCTTAAAGATTGAATTTATTAATAAAACCTGTATTTTGTATCATTTACACGATATAACGTACCAAAATTCATACTTCAAAACAGGGCAGATAACGTATGAAAACGTGAGATGTCCTTTACGCATTTAGGTTCAATTTGACATTTGCTCAATTTATCATAGGTGTAGCTTTTACATTCAAAGGAAGAAATAACTTTTCCTTATCTATATGATTTTATGCTCTTTCACAACACTTCAATCTAGAGAAATAAATTTGGAAACATGATCTATAAAACTGAGGATCAAATTTTAGGGAAAAAAGGAATTCCTCAGTATAATTTCTCAATAACAAAATGTATAAAAATAAAAGCATCCAAGAGACAAATAATTTTCGAAGATAGGTTCAAAGCATTATTCATTGGACCTTATAAAGCACTGACAAATACACCGAAGAAGTATAATTTATATTTTGTTTCATGTGCAATGATGTTTATTATGGAGAAATGGAAGGGAGAAGAGAGGGAGGGGGGGGGGATTTATGTAATTATCATAACGAGGCTTAGTTCCACCACGTGGGATGTCTTTTCTTATCTCTCACGAGTTGACTTATATTACTCTGTTTTAGCTCTACTTTCTCACTCCCAGTTAATCTCATAAAGGACACACTACTCCACGATGACGTCCATCGTATGCTGTATGATGTTCGCCGTTCTCGGACATTCGTATGCATTCCTTATCGGCGATGGCCCAGTCCACGCGTCGTGCAAAGTTGATTGGTAGGTATCATTCATCTCGTCACATCATTCTCTTTTTATTCTCCGTCTTCTCTGCTCTTCATGTGGTTTGAGGTCATCAAGCTTGTGTACAGTAGTAAGACTCAGATTATAAATCATTGTAAATGATTTGGGAACGTTATTTTTCGGTTTCGAGAAAACGACTTTTTTTTCGACAGGACGTTTGGAACTTCCTGTGATGACGTAAAGACAAAGATTAAGACTCAGATTACGGCCTGGACGTCAGCAGATGGTTGTGCCAGTGGAGGCGAGAAATGCCTGTACACGGTAAACCGGATTATCACCTTACAATAAAACATCACGTTATTAATTATTAGCTTTGATAATGAAATTTGCTTTGCTTTCTATGGACTTTTAACAAACCAACAAAGGAGCACTTCTATGTAAATATATCATTGACCTATAGGACTTGTATTGGTTTTCAGGCTTTACAAAAAGCTTATGATTTCCGTTCCGGTCGATGACTTTAGGCAACATACGTGTAGTTATTTGTTTCTCATGCATCGTTTTAGTTCTAGTCAATACTCGTAACTTGCAAAGATAGAAGAAACCTTTGTATGGGGGTCCTTACCTGATGCCTGGATAATGGCAACGGGACATAAAACCTTAACTGACCCAACCCCTCTCCTTTCTAATCTGTAAACCTTCCTCCTGCAATTTTGGGCATAAAATATACGCCAATGCAAACATTTTCCCCCGAGGGATGAACTGCATCTACTTTGCGGAAACTTATCATGATTGACCCAGAAGTTCAGTTATACACTGGTCGGCGCTGGTGGTTCAATTATTGTCGGGGTGAGCCCTCCGTTCTAAATCCCCATAACATTACTGTTATTGTTGATCAGTAATAGTGACTGTCGTGGCTTAAGAATCATCCCTAATACCAACCAATCCATGGATTCATATGATGAAATCAAAACGAAGACAAATTAAAATACACCCACTAGTACAAGATGGGGGATGCATGTATGTGTTAGAGATATGGATTTTTTTATGTTTAATCACGGGTGGGTTTGCTCGGACTAATCTCTTTGTAAAGAAAGAGGACCTTGTCTTCCACTACAGCAAGAGGAGCCTATCATTAGAATTATACAGTAACTTGCTAGATTTCCTTGCATACTGACTTTGACTACGGATTACTCCGTTTACCAGATCAAGATGGAAGGTTCACGGTGGATGTGACCGGTCAACAGGTGGTGCTTACTCCTTCTAGGCAACTGATCCCACTTCGTGTATGTCCAAGGGTCCGTGTTTGCCCTACTCTTAATTTTGTATTCTTTATGGGTTTTATGAGATTGATCACTGTTCGTTATCCTTCAGATTTCTATACATTTCTAATCTTGACAGTTTTGTGAAGATGGATACATTCTTTCATTTGAATTTGAAATGTACTCTGCTTTACTTTGAACTGCTTTGTGCTGAGAATGTTGACCTTGTTAGCATTGTTTATTGGTATTGTTTAATGAATTGTTATTGTTTAATGAATTGTATGTCAGTTCAAAAGCGAATCCAGCGACAATCTGAAGGCCACCCACACCACACCCGTCCACCATTACGTGGATGACTTGACCTTCACCTTCACATCTACTGACTCTACTTCTTGCAAAGTTCATGTAAGTTTCAAGCAAGGAAATTTCATCAATGAATAATTTTCATATTTCTTGCTTCGAATTGAATTGTAGAGAGAGAGAGAGAGAGAGAGAGAGAGAGAGAGAGAGAGAGAGAGAGAGAGAGCAAATTATTTCGATAATTTTATCGTCTTTTTTATAATTTCTTACGACAAAAAAATCATATGTTTCAGGATAAATAAATAGATATAAATTAATGGGTTTACTGAATTTCTTCAGGGATATTCTACCTCGGAGACGTGGTACGCTCACCTGGACGCCAGCACAAATTACTGCAACCTTCGCAACCTTATCACAGGTAAGCAAAAGTTGCTGATCCGATATATGAAGTTGGTGTGACCGCTTTATACCAAAGGATGTTGAAATTCCAAAAATAGCAAATACAAATTATATATATATACTTCCAACTCAAATTTTGTCTTAATTTGTTATAATCTATAATGATCTTATATCTGTCTGTTTGCATAGCAAACTAATAAGCATTGGTAAATCCACTAAGGTATAAGGTAGACCGAATTTCCTCTGATAATTTCATATTTCTGCATATTGATCGCTGTTACTGTCATACTCCTTTACCTAGTTGATTTGGTGGGGTTTTTTTTTTTGGGGGGGGGGGGGGTGAGTGGGGGTGGTATACTATACATTGCTGTAATAAGATACATGATAACATAAATTAGAGGTATTGGATCATGTATGACAACGAAAAATTAATATTTTTCTCATTTTTAATGAAAATGTTATAAGAAGGGTATACGAAGTGGCTCCAAACAATTTGATTAAAATCACATCCTACACTAGGGTAGCGATCCACGCGAGCGGATCTTATTTTAATCAGATTGTGGCTCCAAAGGAATACCAAGTTTAAGATAAACTGTAAACTAAAGTAACCAGTGTTGTCCATCAGAAAGCTCTGTCAAATTGAAATTTCAAGAAAACAACACAAAATATTTTACTTCATCGTGTAACATAAATCATAGAAAACATATGACGTCACAATCATTGAAGTCGCAACAGTGTACGATAAAAAAAATCTCACATGACTGTCTCGCATGGGTAAAGTCGATCTCACACTGGTGATAATGTAAGAAAATATTGCTTATACTGAATAGTGGATAGCCTACAATTGCAAGAATTAAAAGGTCCTATTTTTGTATGTTTATTCTGAGAGATCGGGAGATTGAACATTGGTTGGAAAGTTTTGTCTGTATGTCTGTATCGCTCTCTCTCAGCATCATTAACATCGGTCAAATTCCAAAACATACAAAATCCAGATAGCAAATAATGCTGTGTTCTATATATTTCAGGCTCAGCCTTGCACCAGGTATCAGGATTCAGCGAGACTACCTCAGACAAGATATGTACTCAGTTCTCTAGCGCCAACTGTGAAAAATACTAAAATGTATAATGTCCAATATGTTTTCAATAAATCTTTTATCAGAGAGACGAGTGCTTCAGAGATTGTATTTAACAGTAAATATGTCGATACCCGTTCCTACATTTTCCCTCCTCGGTAGACTTTTTAAAAGGAGAGACAATTAAAGAAAAGGGCACCGATTTCGAGATGGAGCTCTTCTGCAAGGGAGGTGCATTTAGTGGTACATTGAGTGTGGAGGTTTTATGTCCCATGTCGTGAATTTTTCACTCATATTGAGACGTCACCAGCTGAAGTGGAAGTACCACAAACTTAGACCAACGCTTAGCGCCCAGGGCTGTAGCATTAAGGGTCTTTAACGTGTCGACGCCTGTCGCAGCATGGGACCTCCATTTTTATGATTTTACAACCCTTTACACGACCATACCTCACGATAAATTAAACACTAGACTTTTTGACACCATAGACAGTTGCGTTATCAACAAATATGGTAAAAGGAAATATTCATATTTAGTGATTGGTCAACCCAAGAATTATTTTGTTGAAAACCACTCTGACTCCACCCACAAGTACTCTGAAGTTGATATTAAAAAGATAATAGAGTTCCTCATTGACAGTATTTTTGTAGTTTTTGGTGATCATATCTTCCAACAGTCTGTTGGAATTCCCATGGGCACGAATTGTGCTCCTTTATTAACTGACCTGTTTTTATATTCTTATGAAGCAGAATTCAAAGCCTTCTACATAAGAAGAAAAAAATATTTTGCTACGACCTTCAATTCGACATTTAGATATATCGACGAGGTTTTGTCTATTAAAAATGATCATTACCAGTCATATGTCGATTCGATATATCCCAGTGAACTTGAAATAAAAGACACCACAGAGTCTTCCACTTCTGTTTTGTACTTAGATATTTTACTGAAAATAGATACCGACGGCAAGCTAACAACTCAACTTTATGACAAACGGGATGATTTCAAGTTCTCCAACTTCCCTTATTTATGTGGCAATATTCCATCATCACCTGCATGTAGTGTTTATATCTCCCAACTGATTCAATACGCAAGAGCTTGTTTTGCATATGATCAGTTTTTAAATAGAGGCAGGTTACTGACAAAGAAGTTGATGTTACAGGGGTTTGTACAGTCTCGTCTAAAGTCAACATTTTGCAAATTTTAGTTTGCCACTACAACTTGCCATTAAGTCAAATGCTGTCTGATGTGTTTCATACCAATTGTTAGGCCGTTCTTGGCAGGCACACTGATTCTGACTACGGATTGCTCCGTTTATCTGATCGGAATGTAGGGCTAACGGCCGGTGTGACCGGTTGACAGGGGATGCTTACTCTTCCTAGGCACCTGATCCCACCTCTGGTATGACCAGGGGTCTGTGTTTGCCCATCTCTCTGATTTGTATTTTCTATAGGAAGTACGATATTGAATAGTGTTAGTTATCTTGGCCTTTTCATATTGTACGTACGAGCAACGATATTTCATATATTTAATCACTTCCTAAATACCTACTTAGTCCTTGTTGCAACTGGAGGTACATAGGACAACAACTATAGATTTCCACTTCTCTATCTTACGCTCCCTCAAATTGTCCCCAGGTTATAATTCCCCGAATACCCTTATTACGTGTCACTTAGCTTATGTATCAATCGAATTCGGGTGATGAAACTGCGTATGAGAATCGTCTTATACTTAAGTAAATTCTAAGACTGTTTATGAATTTCAGGCCATATTTGCTTATGTCCCCTCCCAAGCATTGTTTCGGACCTTAGTGTGTACGAGAGTTCTTCAAAATTTGACGCATCTCGAAATTTGCGTATTGGGTTTACATTTGATAAACACTATCTTTTAAAAAAAATGCATCATAATGACGGGATAAAGAAAAGTGAAGATGAAATGTTTTTCTCATTAATGAGTTCACAATCCACAACATCACTCATTATTGTATATATTTCATTGTTCCATGGCAGAAGTCATCTGTGACGGAAATTGTCCGATAAAATTATCAGTATTCATTCTACCTGCAGATCTGTAGCTCTCTGGCGAAAATATTGGGACAGACCATGGAGTCACTGATCCACGCCTTATTAAGAAAAACCCTGCAATTTACGGCGCAAAAAAGTATGCGCACGGTAGAGGTCTTGAATGTCTATCGCTGAATTCTTACAGTGCCGTCTCACAAATTTAATACCAAAAGATTCCTTACTCATTGTCCTACTAAATTTTGTCCAAACTTGCCTTCAAATTTTCATTACAGCCCCATTCGACTCGAACACTCGCAGCTTCAAAATGATATTGTTTGTGACGTACCCATGTTAGGTAGCCAGTCAATTTGAATATGTGTTTGTAGAGAAGAGTTTTGAAAATGGTCACATTGACAGTTTTTGCCCTGCTTCTAAGGTCACAAGGGTACAGGAATCCTAAAATTTCATGTTCTCTTTGTCCCAAAAAATGCTTCATACCAAATTGAAAAGAACTGGAATGGTAACTATCAAGAAGTTAAAATTTGCAATTGTTAACGGACGACGCACGACGACAAACGCTGACCAATTGCAATAGACTCAAGTGACCTAAAAATAGCTTTCATTATTTACTTCATGTAGTGTGAGATAGAGTCGATGCGCTAGTATAACCCGTCCTCTGTTAACTTTAAATAAATAAAAAATCCTGAACTAATTTTCAGAAACTAAAAACTGCGGCAGTTTTGCTAAATCTGTATCATCTTTGATGTTGAAGAAACATATAGAGTGTGCCTCGTGGTCTCTGTTCCCTAATGAGACGAAAATCTGTGAAGACCAGTCCTTGGATTACATTAGACTTCTACTTCAAAACACCTGATACAAATACAGAGCACAAACTGAGTACACAATTATGATAAGCAAGGGGGCCTCTGTCGTACTTGTGAAATGCATTTCTTCCGTACTGAAATTCAGGCATCAGGCGTGGATATATTGTCCAAATGGTGGGAGAAAAAAAAAACCCACGCATATTCATGATTATTTAGGAGACAAAGAACAAAAGTCACGAATAGCCAAATATGGTCCAGTAATAAAGTGGTTCATTCGAAATTCTATTATAGTGTGGAATAACGTAGACCTCAGGCCCGTAGGAAGCAATTCAAAAGTGGGGGGGGGGGGCAAAATTTAAAATGTGAGAAAAGTGAAGTTTTGTTTTACGTACTCTTGCCGTGTAACTCTCATACCAAGTTCTCGAATTTGATGAAAGAGATCAATTTCTCATTTCCACTTCCCAAACACTGACAATCGGTGTTCGCTGCCAGACACGAATTCGTTTGCAACATCCTTAAGATTCAGTGCATCAGTCTCATTTCTATGTATGTACATCAACAGCAAATTATTCAGTCTGTGCTGTGACATTGTGGAACGGAGGTATGTCTTGACTCTTCGAAGAACGCTGAATGACCGTTCACTTGTAGCGTTGGTTGCTGGCATGACAAGTATCAGCTGTAAGAGAATTGAAACCTCAGAGAAAAGGACAACTCCGTTTTCTTGAACAAATTCTATGACACTTTCAAGACTTGGGGATTTGCATTTTGGGAAATTCACACGAAGTGTTTGGAGTTGGGTCTTTAATTTTGTTGGATCTACATCCGATCCATAGAATTCTGACACAACATCAAAATCCTCCTCATACTCATTTCCGGAAGCTGCAGATAACAGGAGCTTCTCAAGATGAGCATATATCCTGTATCCAGGCTGATCAAAGCGGGAAGTGATGCCATTCATGATTAAATCAAATCCCTCAAAATATATGGACCTATACATTTCTTCAACTGAAGAAAACTGGTAACCCTCTGCACCATCATCCAGTTTTTTTGGAGGTTTCTTTTGACGAGGTAACTTTGGCCCATCAATGTTCAGAGATTCGGCTTGTTCTTTCACTTTCCCGTAGATACTCTGAAATCCGGCATCTGATCGCATTAACTGTAGTGTGTTAAGTGTACACTTTGCCATGTTTTGACCAGCAGCAGCAGACAATTTCTCAGTCTGTAAAGCCTTGCTTAAGTTGTCACAGTGTTGGAACAGCTCCTGTCCAAGTGAGATCCCAAACAAATAATCAAACCTGTTCATATATGTGGCCACTCGCCTTATTCGCCCCTTCATTTCAAGATCCTTCACATATTCCAAGGATTCATCCCACACCTCCTGTAACGTACAATAGTTGGAAATGATGGACTTGAACGCATCGGCCTTAACTGTCCATCTAGTTGGGCATAATACACGGATTCCTGGAGATGACTTTTTAATGTTGTCAGCAGATTTGATACGCCGGAATATCGCCTCTCGTCTCGGGGATTCTTTAATCAATTTGGTAATTTCTTTTGTGACGTCTAATGCTTCCCTGAGAATTTTGCATTTTCGAACGGAATCCGAGCAAGCGAGACTAAGAGCATGACCGTAGCAGTGCGTGTAGTTTGCTCGAGGTTCTATTTTTCTTATCTGAGCCGCAACGCCATTCTTGACACCAGCCATAGATGCACCCATATCGTAGCACTGGCCTCTGATCTTTGTTAATGGAAGTTTTAATCTTCTCAGAGTGTCTTGGATTGACGAAAATATTGTATTTGCCTCGATTTTTTCAATTTCGTAAAGACCAACAAATTCTTCATGCGGTATGAAATTTTCGTCAACCCATCTGAAACAAATGACCAATTGTTCTTTGTTCGATATATCTGTGGTTTCATCTGCCATCAGAGAGAAAAAGGGGCATATGTAATTGGCTCTGTAATTTTTCTAAGAACATGCATACCCATTATCTTGATCAGTTCATTCTGAATAATCGGGGACGTGTATTTGTTGGCTTTACGGTGCATCCACTCCTTCAACTCCTCGTCATTTTCAGCCTTGAGTAAAAGAAGCTGGTGGAAATTAGAATCAGATTCGTTTCCGTCTCCTCGAATAGGGATTGACTGTCTACCAAGGAACTTGAGGATGGAAATAATTTTCAGCAAATTTGTCCTGTTTCCCTCTTTATCTTTTTCCATTTGGTACGACAGTGACTCTCCAATGTCTTTGGTTGCAACTCAAAAGACCTTTCTTTCGCCTCTTTGTGGCATTTGCTTTTTTCATGGTCTGCAAACTTGTTGGTTGCCTTTTTCCAGTTTCTAAACCCTGAAGATATAAACGTTTTCTCACACAGCTGGCCTGATATTGTTTTTTCATTGTAGGCTTTGATACACATGAAACAGTATGCCTTATCTGACTCTTCATCATAACCAATCCCATTTGTCAAACCACGACCCCACAAAACACCGCATTCTACCCCCAAACAGAGACGAAGGAAATTTTTTATGCATAGGTTGGAAAGGCTTGTCCCCAATGTTAGGCGTTTCCCATAAAGTGGTGGACATATCATCGTGCTTTGGCCTTTTTGGTGCAGATGGGGGTATGTCGTAATCGTCTGATGTTGCATCCATTGAAGACGTAGTACTATCCTTATGTGGGATTGGAGTCACTACTGGAGATGCTTTGCGTGCAGATGGAGTTGTCTTTCGTGAAAAAGAAGTGGAGTCAGTGGCAGCTGCTGGTGTTGATTCCCGCTTAATACAGGCAACGAAATGGTTTGGTGTCCAGTTTAATGTGGCGTGGTTAGAAGTATGTGTCCACATCAAAGGTAAGGTCATTTTGAAGGGTGAGTTGACAGGCGTTATTGTCTGATTGTGAGCGTTTCTGTCGATAGTAGGATTCTCAATATTTGGAAAGATGCTGCTAATTTGGTATTTGATGGAATTTGCCATTGCATAAATGTGAATGAGGGATGCATACTCCCCAGATTTAGCAGATTTCAAGATTTCATTTTGAAGTGATTTAGAATAACTTCCATTTACATAACAATCATTGGAACAGGAAGTTTCCATGATATATTGTAATGAGACTGTGTTGGAAGACATTGATGTCAAAGTCTGCTCTTTCATGTACTCAGGAAAATTGGACACAAGTTCAAAAGTGGCCCTAACTCTCATCTCCACATAGAACTGTTCGTGGCCAAACAACAGTAAGGAAATGGACCGGAATAAACAATTTCCGTCTCCGTACACTTCTACAGGAATGAGGTCTGTTGGAGCATCAGAGGGATATAACCTAAGAGATACCTGATCTTCTTTGCAACTGCTTCGTGAAGGAGCGACAGTTGGGAGTTCGCTTCTAGATAACACGCTCTGTTTTTTCAAACTTACATAAAAATCAAGGGCCTGCCAACCTTTTTTGGTTACATTAGACAATTCCCCCTGGATTTTGGAGAAAAAGGATATTCTCTCTTGATCAGACATGCTGAAGAACCTTGCAAACAACAAAGAAGATATGAAATACAAACAAAATATGTATATGGAAAATATCACGTGAGCCGTGCGTTCAAGCGAATAAGTGAAATCCGACAGCGAGTGCGATCGCTGTGTCACTGTGATTATGGGAACGTTCAAAAACTCAGGTGTTGTTTTATCCAAATTCTCAGAATGCAAAATATACCCGTCTAAAATTGTGTGACGTCAAGTGACTTTCACTTGACGTCGCACAATTTTTTACAACCCAAGGTCAGTGAAATATACTGCAATTACAAACAATATTTCGTCAAGGTCATGTGATAAAATTCGAGGTTACTGGTTTCAGTTTGTTAACAGCAGCCTGAGCAAATTTTTCATCTATCCGATGCTGGCAGTTCCTTTAACTTATTAAAATCACTAAAGGACATTATATACTTGCAGCGAAAAATCCTTGGTAGATGAATTTGTGCACCGTGTCTCCACAGCAAATGAATTTTCGGGTATTGGTAACGTCTCCACATAGGTGAAAAACTCTTGAGCGGGACGTAAAATAGTAAATCACCAGCCAACGAAGCTTTGTTTGTTTGATTTATAGTCGCCTGAGCAATTTTTCAGCTATCCGGCGACTGTCACCGGTGACGGGGCTGCAAATTTAGACCTA
Source organism: Ostrea denselamellosa (assembly GCA_024699665.1). Taxonomy (NCBI): domain Eukaryota; kingdom Metazoa; phylum Mollusca; class Bivalvia; order Ostreida; family Ostreidae; genus Ostrea; species Ostrea denselamellosa. The sequence continues at coordinate 1,621,649 of JAMZEH010000065.1, read as the reverse complement.
TGCTTAGCACTAATGGCTTTTAGCAGTGAGGGTTCTTTTACGTGCCACACCTGCTGCGACACGGGACCTCCGTTTATAAGGTCCCATCCGAAAGACCCGTGACTCTCACTTCGTAATGCCGAGCTCTTGGCGAAGGAGCAATCACTACCTATTTTAACGTCTTAGGTTTGACGCGGCCGGCCCGAGCGGGGCTCGAACTCACGACCTTCCGTTCACGAGGCGAGAGCTCTACCACTGAGCCACCGTGATCGGTGCCAACGAAGCAGTAATATAATTAAATTGGAGGTGGAGCAAAGTTTAAATTTGTTTTACAATTGTGAATTATCAGTCCAAGTTAGGTAAATGGCTAGGTTGATTGATTGATTATTTATGGCTTTATGCCCCGCTCAAGAATAAGGCTGCAATTTAGGCCTATGCACGGCGTTCAGGTCCTTTGAGCAGGGAGGGATCTTATTGTGCTGTGACACGGGACCTCGGTTTTTCCTGTCTCATCCGAAGGACCACCCCATTTTGTCGCTTCTTACGAAACACGAGGGGATGTGGAGGATCTATTCTAACCCCGGATCCTCTCGGTAAATGGCTAGGATATTTGAGAAAAAATAATCTTCTGACTTGAGAGCCCCGCTCAAACCTAATTGTAGTGATTGCTCCTTCGCTAGAGCTCGGTATTTAGAGGAGTTGCAGTAGGTATGACAAGTAAAAGAACACTAACTTTTAAGCGGCAGATACCCGTGAGTATCCCGGTTAGTATAGGTTCTCGGCATCCCCTTGCATCCCGTAAGACGTGATTTAATGGGGATCCGACCGGGCTAGAATAGGTCCTCCGCATCCTCTTTCAAGTCGCAAGAGGCTACAAACCCCGATCCCTGTGTTACAGCAGGCGTCACTCACTGTACAACGATAAAGATATCCCCTGCTTAATTAGCTCAAAGGCCCTAAACGCCGAGCATTTATGATTTATAGCCTTATTTTTTTAAGCATTTCATTCGTTTGGTGACGTCTCTGTATTTATATGAAAAATATTTTTATGGGACGTAAAACAGCAGATCAATTTATATATATGTAATTTTATATGCAGCCCCCCCCCCCCCCCCCCCTCGGTTCCTACGGCCCAGGTCACCTTCTTTATAAATCCAGTGTTTTCCCCAAAAATCAGTCTGATTTAAATCAAACCTTCACTGGCTCTTTCTCTTTTCAATTTGGTTGTTGCGTGACAATCAAAATAAAAATGCTAGTGAAGGTTTGATTTTAATCAAAGTGTGCGAACATTTATGCATATCGAAATTATTATGTTATAATACCATGCAGAACCCCTTTAAGGCCATTTTTATTTTTTATTTTTGTCTCGTGAAAACCATACAAATTGTGGAAGAAGCAAAGTTGTGAATCAAGTGTGTAATCAATATCAAATATCAAATATTTTGGCATATTCATTGGAGAGGTATCTGCAGCAATGTTACTAAGCTAACACCTTTGTTTATGTGTATCTTACTCTTTCTGTTTCAAAAGTCCGACAGGTTATTGAAAATGAATTTTTTTAAAAATGGGTACAGTGTGTAAAACAATTGGACACACACATTCATATTGTTCGGCGGGACTCTAATTTTAGTGAACAGAGGTCACAAATTTGGCATGATTCCAGATTTTGGTAAAGTACCAAAAAAAAATCACTTTCGAATTTACAAGTATTCAAAAAGTAGCACTTTAAAATTAATGCATAAAAGTAAAATCGAGGCCTGAGGGATTTGTGTAATGTTACTTTTTAGATTCTGCAATAATCGGCATTTTTTCCAAGCACGTAAATCCCGTGGGGATTCGGATTGTTAGAATAGATCCTCAGCACCCCTAGCTTGTCGTAAGAGGCGACTAAATGGGGCGGTCCCTCGGATGAGACCGCAAAAACCGAGGCCATAAACGCCGAGCATAGACCCAAATTTTGCAGCCCTTCACCGGCAATAGTGACGTCTCCATATGAGTGAAAGATTCTCGAGCAAGACGTTAAACAATATATAATCAGTCAATCAATCCATGCACGTAATATGGCTCAGATGGTGGAAAAATACATTCTCATGAATTCTCAATATGGCGTCGCTGGGCACAAGGAAAACGAAAAATAATCAGAAAACTCTAATGAGTAGCCATGAAATATTAAGGTAATTCTATCCTTGGGTTGCAAAGTTCTCGGGTGGATAGTTGGTTGTTTATTTGTTTTACGTCCCGTCGAGAAGTTTTCACTCATATTGATGCCTCTACAATTATAGGTGAACTACCACAAGCTTACCGCTTATGGCTACATTAATGAGGATTCTTTAACATGTCAGCGCTTGCCTCGACACTGGACCTCCATTTACAAGGTCATATTCGAAAGACCCGTGTTTGCCGAGCGTTTAGCGAAGGAGCAATCACTACCCATGTTTACGTCTTCGGTTTGACGCGGTTATGGCACGTGCGGGGTGCTAACTCACGATCTCCCGATCACGAAGCAAACGCTCTACGACAGAGCTACCGCGACCGATGGAATTATCTATTATTTAATGGTTACTCATAAGAGTGTCTTATAATCAAAACCGAATACATCAGTTACGATCACGTGATGCACTAATGTATTGGTGTAAACATTTAGAATTTCGATAAGAAGGCTATTAACCTTCGGACGTATGTCAGATGCATGCACCTTGACAGGGTCAGTCTTATCGGCGCGATAAGTCACTGGCGGTGCTGCCATTATCAGGGATGGTTTGTTACTTTTTCACATTTAGTCTACTCTCCCTGGGGACACAAGGTTTGTTTTTGACTAATGACAGACCTCGTCATGGATCCTGCTAGATAAATTGGCAATACATATCTATTTAAAATTCTCAAATAATAGTAAATTCTATTTATCTAATTTTTCCAATCTTCTAAGTTCGCGGATGCATGCATTGATGGTTGTTGATAATTTTGCACCGCTTGAAGCATAGATACAGCTTATCACTTTCAGAAAATCACCGTTTCCCCGTGCATTGAGTAGACCCTTTGATACTTAACTTTGTTGTATCTTTTGATACACGTATAGAATTTGCCGAAATATTTTTCATAGTTTATCATATTGAAAAAGTTTATAACATCAAACAAAATACTATTTAATACGGCACATATTATTTGTGCAAAAGATAAAAAAAATCAAATTATAGAGTACACATAAGGTTAGGGTTTGTGGTAGATGTGAAGGGACCAACTTGAATTGTTATCCAAAGTTCAATAAACCTGACGTAAAAAAAAAATGATTCTGTGGATTTATTCTACTTCAATATAACAGATAGTTAAATGTAAGTGAGCTCAATATACGTAGAGAAGCGTGTATGTGATACTCAGAAATAGCAGAAGTTACGATTCATGAGAATCGTATTAAACTCTTATTCCATCTTGAAAACCTAATTATTTAATTTTACTTATTCAATTTTATTTGTTTGATTTTACTTATGAGTGAATTACTTTAATAGATGACAATGTTGTGTGCGTCACTTCCTACTTCATTTACATATTTCATTCGATATTGTGGGAAGCACATGTAACACTAAAATCTCAAATACAACAGAATGATGAAACAATAAAAATATTTTTTTAAAAACATACACGACAATTTGATTAATTAATTAATTAAATTCAATGAATTGTGCTATATATATTATGTAGATTACAGAGGACTATTCTAACAGCGTCTTAGTAAAACACAGAGTTATGTCCTTTGATTATATCAACTCCATTACATTCATGTTTCGGAATGGCACCAATGTTTGCCATGTCAATGTATGTATATATTTCGTATGCATTGATATGATCCAAATATGTGTAAAGAAAAAGTCATTAGATTGAAAATTCTTTTTAGGTAATCTAATGAATGAAACCTTAATACGTAATTAACTAGAATGATCTATTTCTTCTTTCTATACCTCCTTTTTAAATGCTATAGGGTTTTTCTACATCTATAAATCCCTACGCCTATTTTGACGGCAGAACCTACTATTGTGTATTGTGGCATGCACAGATTGATTACAGGTCAGACGTTTTATATCAAAGACACGTGTACTATTCCTACAATGCACTACAGAGACTGAAAAGATTCACATTTCTAATCTTTTTGCCTTTGATATTTTCATCAAATGTAATGAAAGCCATTTCCTCATGAATGCGATGCTGTTGTAAACAATGCACGTGTGAATGTTGATAAATATAGAATGTCTATTTTAATCGCTGGGAATTCCGAAGTCTCCAGTTGCGACGAAACGGATGTCGCGTCCAAATCATCACGGTAAAACTTGAACACCAAGTCCATATCGTCTTTGTAATACATTGTAATGTTCTCGATAATTGTTTAATTGTTAATGACTCGTGTTAAAGTGTAAAACGTTGAATTATCAAAGCTTCCACACATCGATCGACCAAGTAAATAAGCATACGTGATAATTTTGAATTATTATTTACATACGCCAGGAAAAGTACCCAGTTCCCATTTTGCGTCCGAATTAACAATAGCTTGCACAATTCGCCGCTCTAATGATCGTCGTCACACTCGCCGCTCTAATGATCGTCGTCACACTCGCCGCTCTAATGATCGTCGTCACACTCGCCGCTCCAATGATCGTCGTCACACTCGCCGCTCCAATGATCGTCGTCACACTCGCCGCTCCAATGATCGTCGTCACACTCGCCGCTCCAATGATCGTCGTCACATTCGCCGCTCCAATGATCGTCGTCACACTCGCCGCTCCAATGATCGTCGTCACACTCGCCGCTCCAATGATCGTCGTCACACTCGCCGCTCCAATGATCGTCGTCACACTCGCCGCTCTAATGATCGTCGTCACACTCGCCGCTCCAATGAGCAGATATCGCCGTTACATATTTTTCCATTTTTTAATTTTCTTTTTTATTATTTATTTATTTTATTGCGCAACATTATTGGGCCTGTGACTGTCGTCCCTTTGCCGACGCACCTGACTCATATGGATCACCATTGTAGGTGAAGAGCTATCAATGCTCGGCACATACGGCTTTGAGCAAAGAGGGATGTTTGTCGTGCCACACCTCATGTGGCCTCGGGTTTTACAGTTTTATCCAACGGACCGTCCATTTAGTTGCTTCTTACGACAAGCAAGGGATACTGAGGACCTATTCTAACCCGGATCCCCACGGGGTTAATAACCAACTTCGATTAAAACAACTCCGATTACATGTATGAAATGGTGGAGATGATGAATTAAAATGGAGAGCCCGGGTTCTAAAACTGGACCCAAATCCTTAGTAAATATTTCAAGTTCCCCAAATTCGACTTGTGAGATATTGCACCGAAAATGTTCAAAGAGCTAACGTAGCTTTACAGAACACCAGGGACAACCGTTGGGTATTTTTTCCCCAACCACAGTAGAAACAGATAAAGCAGAGATTTCTCATGTCATCACTATCCATAAGGTGGAAGGTGCTGAGATATCCATCCTAATGTCCTGTTTTATGCTACTGGAATACTAAATACTCGGATATATGTTTTATGCCCTCGTTATCGGAGATTCCATCTGTCTGTTTATCAGTTTGTCTGCTAAAACTGAATAACCTTTGGATGAAGGAGCTTTCGTATTTCACACGTGTATTTCTTATCCTAACCCGGATCCCCCGGGGCTTGTATTCCTTGTGACCAGTCCCGTGCGGGATCCGGATTAGAATAGGTCCTCAGTACCCTTTGCTTGTCGTAAGAGGCGACTGAATGGGGTAGGGGGGGGGGGGGTAAATCATTTAAGCTGTAAGTACAAACTATTAAAAAAATACCACAAATGTTAGAGGTTAGATCTACTAGAAAATTTATAATAATATGGAATTGTTATTATAAACAGAAACACAAATGTTATAATAGAATTGTTAAAATATAATCATAAAGAAAAATAGAAATGTTAAATTGTTAAAACAAAAATACAAAATCAATGTCAGAAACAACCAAATTTCTTAATATATATATATATATATATATATATAATAAAAATTAAATGTAGACACGCCCCCAAATGTTTTTAAAAATTGTTGAAGCAAAATAAGAATTATAAATTATAGATACAAAAATTGTTAACACAAAATTGTTGATTAAATAATAAAATTAGAGCATTCTCTGATTCAGTGACTAAAATCAGTTCCATGTATTCTCAAATCATTTTTGCTTATCCGATAAAAATTCAAAAGAATTAAATGATTAGTTCCGGTTCGAATTTGTGACCATTTTCAATGATCAGTTGGGAGATAATCTTTAAATCATTCGACGTGTTAACGATCTTTCTCATTCTGTCTTAGTTATCTCTAACTGAATGATTGTTTTCAGAGTAATTATATCATTTTATCGGTATCTCTTCCGTAACTGAGCAAAACAAGGTGCGCTTTAAATCAGTACTAGAAAGTAAAACATTAAATACGAACGGCAATAATTATTAGTTATGACGTCGCGCTCTAATTCATCGAAAGATAACAGTTTAGCTACTGTGTACAGTCATACATACGGAGAATATCAGCGGTAAGATGATTAAAAAGGCGCGGTTTAATTTTAATAAGCTACAGAACAAGAGGACGGAATGAACAATTCTGACTAAAAGTAATAAATTCGGCTCCATATAATATTTGTTTAATGCTGCTTTAAACTATTTATTAGCGTAGTATTCAATGACATGAACTTGACCATTCATTTCCCCCAACCACATCTGTCCTTCGTCATCCAAAGCGAGCGCACACGGACAAGTCACTCCATTCTCCTGCGAAATCAAGAACCGGAGAAACTGCCCGTGTCTGTCCAGCATATGGACGGCGTTGTTATCACAGTCACAAATCAATACATTGTCATACTTATCACACACCAGATCTGTAGGGGCGAAACTTTCACAATGGACCCCTTTTTTGATCTTACCGTTGTACTTAAAGCGGTACCGACCGTAAACGTCAACAGATATAACGCACTTCTTGGCCCAGTCCAAGACTATGACGTCACCATGGCTGTTGACAGCAATTTTATCGGGGTCGGAATATAAAGGAATGTTGGCGCGATCTCGTTGCAATTCTCGTACAATCTCGCCAGTTGAAGTCATTTTCACAACTTTTGCAGTAGTTTCACTGCGTAGACTAACATAGATATCGTTTTCATCAGAAATGTGCAGACCGCGGGTTGCAAATGGGTGAACCTTTGCCAAATCAATGATATCTGTAGACTGAACGTTAAGAAATTTTATAACATGCCCTGTATCTGGAGCCACTAGCAGATTTCCATTCTTTGTCACTTTCATATCATCAACATAAAAATCCTTTGATATTCGTTTTCTTTCCCGCCCATCTTTCTGATAATGCACAACTGTGGAATCACTGTTGCAAGCAATCCATGCGACTTTGTCAGACGTTGGACAAATAGCCGAAATTACGCTACTCAGCTTGTGCTCAAAAGTTGAAATATGGCGTACAACGATCGGCGGAAGATGGTTAGATTCCTCTTCATCAAAATTAAAATGTAAATCCGACAGGTCAATTCTAGATCTCATTTCTTTCTTTCAAAATATCCTGTTCATGTGGCACTTTTTTCTCATTTTGATATAGCTGACGCTAAGTCTTTCAGATGACATTATGAAGGATTGTCCGTCTATCTGCAGATAACGAATGATGCCTCTAAACCTGAAATCCGATAACAATGCTTTAAAAACACTTGAAAACGATGATTTGAGGGCGGGGACCGATCGAAAAGCGATCATATAACCATAAACGGATCAAAATGATTTGTAGTTAGCAAATAGGTACAGTGTTACACGTATGATCCGGAGACGAATGTAGATTTCAAGTGGGAATTAACAAATTATGCACCTCAAAATCCAAAGACGTTCCCAAGTGCATGCATATAATACAACTTATGGCAATGACCAAAAACTAATAAATTTAAGATACGTAATGTAAATATATAATAATATTGGATTACTTTCATGTATGTGACGTACGTTATCCCCAAATGATAATCAAGCAATTTGAGATTTGATTTCTCCATCAATATTTTCCGATTTGAAATGCGTTTTCTGCGATCCGCGCAATCGATCATTATGTTCCTTACAAAGTATAGAAATACTACACTGTGCATATATATGGGGAATTATTCACTCATAACCAATGCATTGAAACATCTATACAATAGTACCCTTTGCTGGTAGCCAATACACAACGTGTTGAATAAAGAAATAATGAATATTGATCGACTTACCTTTACAAAACTGATACAGCTGTGTGTCTCAAAGGACACTGGGTTTCCATCCTTTCATATTTGTAGTCTGTAGTCAATACTTAAATGCACACGCGCTCTAAGTGCACATACTTGACGTGTCGGGGTCACTTTAAAAATCGCGGATAAACAAATAATACACCGGACGGGTATGTATACTATACTAATTTAATATTTGCTGTCTGTACTATAATACGCACGGGCTAAAGTAAACGATTGTCGCTTAATAAATAATAAAAAAAAAAAAAAAAAAGAAGAAAGAAAAAGAACGCTAATAAAAAATTTTAAATCCCCGCCCTGACTTCAGCTTACAAAGTATAAAACAGAGAAATGATTAATTGCCTCCTGGAAGTGTTCAGAGGGAAAATCGAAGACCATTTACTTATTAAATTCCGTCCACACCGAGCCTTAAATGACATTGCCAGGCGTGTTACTTTTGTATCCCCTATAAGATTACACAGACAGAGCTTGACAAAAGACCCATTAATTTGCTAAATTAAATGGGTTCCTTCATTGACGTATGATGGTCTTAAACACGTGTATACATTAATGTTTAAATGTCGAGCTATTTTTAACCCTGAAGTCAAGATAAGTTAATAGTGCACACTGTAAGATCAGTCATATGATATGTCCTTCTCCTAGTTATATAAAGTATGTTAAAATATAAACCATATATATCAAAACACACCAACTGGCTCTAACAACCCCCCCCCCCCCCCCCCAACACACACCTATTATATTCTGTTACAGGAAATGAATTTGATACCGGTGTGAGCTGTTGCTCTGTAATCTTACTGTACTACGACAAATCTCAAGTTTGTTACCGGACTTTGGGATGAGGGGTGGGGGGGGGGGGGGTGAGAGAATAAAGTACTACCACAATTACAAGTACTCGTTGTCGATCGATATAGATGTCAAACAGGCTTTCAGTACAGTTAAGATTCTATAGTTTAACTTTAACATACATTCATTTTTAATCCTAGATCAATCTGACTCGCCAATTCAAAAGAAGCTTGTCCGCTGTGTCGCACATTTACAAAGGTTATTGTGCATAATAGGCTAATCGGTCACAATGGTGCAGTCAAAATGGTTCATTTTAAATATTAGAACAGTGGAGTCCACTTCACGGAATGGTATTCTGAATCTGTATGTTTATTTAACACATTTATACATGTGTGCTTAACATCCAATAATCAAATATTTCATAAAATCGTTTCTGTTGCAAAGCTTGGAAATATGTGCGTATTTCCTCTTCAAATTGATTCATAGCAGACTAGGAAAATGTCAAACAACTTTAATATTGCAATGCTGAACAATAATATTTGGTAGTCAAAAGACGTGTCTTTCTCCTTTGTACTATCAACACAGAACTAGAGATATTACCAGCCAAAATGTCACTAACAATGAAGCCACTGACATGGCAGTCCGTGAAACCACTGGGATGATGATACGTCATCATTACCGTGAAATCACTGACATGACATATTATCAATATCAATGAAGCCAACAACATGACAATACGTCATTATTAATACCACTGACATGACTATGTCATTATTAACATGAAGCAACTCACATGACGGTACGTCATCATTAACGTGAAGACACTGACATGACGGTACGTCATTATTAACGTGAAGCAATTTTTTTCATACATTTATTAGCGTTGGAGGAGGACTAACCCAGCAACAATGTCAAAATTCACGTGGAAACGTTCGTCGTGGTTGCCTCCAGGTGCGATTAAGAACCCTATAAACTTTCAGTCTGTTAATAGATCTTTCAATTTATTATATATTGACACTACCGCAGGCGCGGACCCAGAATTTTTTTTCAAGGGGGGGGGGGGGGGGGTCGAACATTTTCACAAAATCGAACCCGTGATATAATGTTCAACCCTTTATTTTCCAACTCTCGAAGGAAACGCTCTATAGAACCACTGTACCACGCGGGCGACCTTTTTGCCGTGTATTGATGTTTTCTGGTAGGAAGTGTTATTTAGCTAAAGAGACTTGACTGAAACAATCTTCGTTTTCCTTGCCTGATAAATGATTGTACAATATCCTTTTGGTCAATTTCTAATGAATGGTGAAGATGCATTAGTGCAAGCCCAGTCAGTCTGTCCTCTTGCATAGTACTGCGCATGCAACTCTTGATGCGTCTTAATCCAGAAAAGGGTCTTTCGGCCTCAAATGTTGTGATAGGTAAAACACATCTAATATGACGAAGAATTTTCACGTTCGGGAAAACGTCCCCATCTACAAAGTTGAAAAGATTGAGCAGATTGCAGAGCTTGTCTGAAGTTTCTTTGCTCATGTTAACACAATAACGTCTCCAATCTCTGAGTTCTTTCTCCAAGTCCTTTACAGAAAGACAAGACAGGTCGTTCCCCCAAAATATTAGTTCTGAGGCAAGTTTGGACAATTCCTCGTATGAAATATTTGTCACATTGACAGGCAACAAAGAGTATATGGAATATGCCGCCAGATCGACTTTCTGAAACCTCGTATTTGATTCACTGAGGAAAAAGTCCAGAAATGGAATGGCCACGACAGATCTATAATAATCTCTTGGATTACTTGTGGAGACAGTTCCTGTGTTGCTGCTTGGAGCAAACCCTTGGGATTTTAATTACTATATCAAGGTCATCTGCAATTTGTTTTGCATCTTCAAATCAAGATTCAAATTTGGTATCTACCGCTCTACGAATTTGTTTGATCCTATCCACGTGTTCCTTAATTAACTTACTTGCAGTGGAAATGTCATTACCTCTTTTCTGAAGTTTGAGAGTCAAAAGCTTTATTGTATCTAGGACATACCTTACAAACACAATTGTTATTAACACAAAGAAGGACGTCATCGAAGCCAAAAGCCCCTGTGCGGTCACTTTAGTTTGTCTATCCCAAGACCAGTCTTCATTGGTACTTTCATCAAGGTTTTGATTGAGAATGTGCTGCAAACATTTGATGACGAACTTGTACATGGTGTAGAGCAAATCAAAGCAGATATGGCGCTCAACCCAGTTTGTCTTACAGAGTCCAACTAGTTTCTTTATGGAAAAATTTACAGACCCATCATTTTCTATAATAGTCTCAAGAAACCCTTATCATTTAGGGGAACTGTCAAAAAAAATTAAATAAACACTGAATTAAGGACATCTATCATATTCCTCACAAGGGGTAATTTGCAGACTGAAGCGATGCTCAGATTCAATACATGACTCCGACAGTGATGTACAAAGCTGATTGGTTTAGAGACTAGATTCGTCCCTGATACCCCTTTTTTCCGATGCCATTGCTGCTGCACCATCGTGTGATTGTCCTCGCATGTTCTCAATCGGAATTGCAAGCAAGCAAAGGATTTCAATAACTTTATCAGCAACTGCTTCCCCAGTAGTTCTGCCTATATTTGCAAAGTCAAGAAATTCTTCGTTAATGATGGCAGGGTGTTCTCTAGTATCTAGAAATCTGAGACACAAGATTAAAACTTCTTTGTTAGCGTACTTGTAAGTTACCTCATCGGTTATGATGGAATAAGGCCCCCTCCCTTGTAAACCCTTCAAAATTTTACCTGTGATGTGATTTCCAATGAGTTGGATAACCTCATTCTGAATGGTTTTGCTAGTATATAAGGCATTCTTTTTTTATTTTTGTAGATGAGACCTGAGCTACTCATCATGCTTTGCCAACAGCTGTAATATTGCCAGGAAGTTACCTTTATTTGAGGAATCACGTGTGGTGTCATTTCTGTGTCCTCGGAGAGGAATATTCTGTTTTCAAAGAATGATCGCATCTACTATTTTCTCAAGCAACTTTATGTTGTGCTGATACTGTACCTAATTTTGCTGATTGCGTTCATACGGAAGAGACGAAGACGGCACTTCGGATGTCATCTTGTTTGTGTGATAAAGAGATCTGGCACTCTTGTGGTGTTCTGAGTTTTGATGCTTTAAAATGGCAGATGTTTTTCCAAGGGCTTTCTTATACGCAGTAAAAGGTTGCGTAAAAATGTATTTTGATGTTGGACATCTGACTGAGGGAACGTGACACAAAACTTACACAGACCGCCATTTAACAGTTTGCTGAAGGTAGGCCATTAAAACTGATTCATCGAAGAAGATTGAAATGATAAAGTCTATTTGAGTTCACCCGTATTCGTTGTTTGAGCACGACCTGTTTTTAACTTGGCGACATCGTCTGGCAAAGGTTGATTTTGAATATAACTTATCTTTTCAGCTGAGGACATTGTGTTCAACTTTACTGCACCTGTTACTATTTTACCAAGATCAGAAAAATCCGAATCATCAAAAGATGTTTTACATTTATCATGTTCTTTTGTCTTAGTAAATTCATTGTTATTAGTTTTAATATCCGTCGTTTCATTTTGTGAGTCTATGGTGATATTTCCGGGGTATCATCTGAATCAATGCAAATTTTTGACATTTTATGGGCAGGCTCCTTCATTTCATTGGATTCTGTAGGTAAAACTGGGAAACCAACCACAAAATGATTTGGTGACCAATTGTTTGGGTTGCTATTTTCAATGTGTGACCACATGATGTAGATGGGGGAACCCTGACGTACCTTTTCATCTGAAAATGGATTTATTTCTTGATGAAGAAAATGTCTGTTTACAGCAACATTTTGTATTGTTGGATAAATGCTATATATTGGATGATTCAGGGCAGTTGATGCTGCGAAAAAATGAATCGAAGAACAATATTCCCGATTTGATTGAATTTAGAGTTTCATTCTGAATCGACTTGAGAAAATTCCCCGGTACAAGTGATCTGCCCGATACTGACGTCTCCACAACATATTGCACACTTGTGGGATGAGAACACATCTTGTCGTAAGTTGCCTGTGACGCATAATTTCTCGACTTTTTTTTTACAAGTTCCAATACGGTCATGGCATGAAGTTCGATATGCCTCTCTTCATGACTAAACAATGGCTTTAGAGAAGGCCCTACAGAAGCAAATGCCATCCCCGTACACTTTCAAATACGGGACAAATATCTACTGGGCCATCTTCTGGATAAAGCGCCTCGGCAATTTTGTCCACATTATTATCTCTGGGCAGTATATCGGATCTCATTACACTCAGGTCGTAGGTGTAATCTTTCTTGCATCTTGCTTATCTTAAAGATACATCGAACTGCAAGGCTTGCCAGCCTTTTGCTGCTGCTTTCAGTAAAGAGGCATATAAAAGATCAAAATCCCTCTCACCCATGAAATCTTTTGCATCTATTACTAACCAAGTGTTAAAATTGGAAGGAAATGATAATCGAAATACTGTGAGAGAATTATATTAATATTTACTTTGAATGATAAACGAATACTAGTCTGTCACAATGAGTCTGAAGCAGACCGAGAGGTATACTAAAGCCGATGACTTTATGACGATGCAGTAGCATAATGACAAGATTATGACACCAATCACTCGTAATAGGATATTAAACAAATCGTTCCTGTTTAGATTCGTTTAGAAAATCGAATAACATTTGTGATTTGATTCTAACCTCATAATGACATTACAATACTAAGAAAATTAATTCAGAAATATTTATAATATAATAACAGTCAACTCATTTTCTTATAAATCGTTATATTGTATTTTTTTTTATGTTTGCAAATTCCAGGGAGTGGGGGGGGGGGGGGTGTGTCCGGACCCCCCCCCCCCCTCTAGATCCGCGCATGAATCCTATTCATTATTTATTTACTTTTGTACATTTGTCTTGTAAAAGGCGTAATACTATGATGTCTTTTTGGATATAGTGTGTTTCCAAGGACCAGTAGAACACATTCATCCGGAAATGGCAAGCCCTTACTTCCGATTAGAAGCATTATTGGGCACCATTGTGGTGACCAGGAAACCCAAAACCGATGTAACTGACCTGTCCACAATTTTCCTCAATTACCTGCGCGTGAATCGCATGAGAATTTTGATGCCCTGAAAAATACATTTCATGAGGTTCTGTTTGAGGTCTATAAATTTTGATTGAGGTTCTGTTTGAGGTCTATAAATCTTGATTGAGGTTCTGTTTGAGGTCTATAAATCTTGATTGAGGTTCTGTTTGAGGTCTATAAATCTTGATTGAGGTTCCATCGATGACCCCTATTGCATAGGGCAGTTTTTGCCATCAGTTTATCATTTCCCTCCAGTCGCTTACAATTAGTCACGATATAAATGAGCTGTAGTATGTTAAAATGGACCCAGAAATCCTCAATAATGACAGGAATATCAAAAACAGGGAGGACAGCATATGATATGTAGGGTAACATCTGAACCGCATAAGAAGAAGTAGATCTTTTCCACTCAAATTCACAAAACTCCAGATTTGGCACCCAAAATGGCTGAGTATTTTGGTTAATACCTGACTTTCACATACCCCCCCCCTCCTTTTTTCCCCCGGAAATCCTGGATCCGCTACTGATAAAGAGGCGAGTTCTGTTATGTGGACTTGAGATGTGAAGTGTAGGGTTTGTTCTTTGCAAGGCGAATATACCACGACTGTGGGTATTTTTCAGTTATTTCATGAACATAATGTTGATTTGCTAAAAACATATTATAAACATCTCTTCCTGGCCAGGCGTGTTCATCGAAGATACCAAGTGGGTATGTCAAGAAGGTCTAGAGGAGGGTTCAAAATGGTTAACTAGACAGGAATAAGGTTTCTCCGTACTCTAAAAGTATCAGAAGGAAGAATTGTCAACGCAGGAATACATGCAAACGTTACACGTATTTTCAGCCTTTTCCGTCATACAGGTATCAGGGGCGGATCCAGGACTTGAAGTTAGAGGGTCACAACGTCACGAGCAGAAGGTCTGGGGGCCGTCTTAGCTTCTGGATATATTAGATTTTATAGGGCGTTAGACATGTCTCCTAAATAAGTTCTCAAAATAAAAGTAAAATAAATCAAACGATCTTGTCATTTATTTCCCGAGAGTGTATCTTTCCAAACAAGAGACCATGATTTACCTTAAATATGAAAATTTTAGACCCCCCCCATTAAATCCGCCACTAGGTATCCGTTATGAAAATACATATAATAAACCCTTGGTGCCTTATTACAGTATAATACATAAATATTAAATTGTATTTCATAAAATAATTACAGAACTTATGCAGTGTAAGTCAAAAGAAAAGAAAAAAGGCAAATGTAAAAAAAAAAGCAAAAACATTACAGAGCAAAAAGGGGGTCGTGTCTACAGTCTCTTCTAGATCAGATCAAGATACAGACAGATCTACCTCGTCATTCGCTGTGAACTAAAATTCTGGAAATTGCCCAAAGCATCGCATTTTTTTTAAATTTAAGACCCAATTTAATTTGCACAGTTCAACTTACCCCCGACACTGCAAGTAATGTCGATCTAGCGATTTTTCTTTCAAAACTTTAGAGATGGGGCCTCCATGGCCGAGTGGTTAGAGCATCTCACTTCTAGTCGGCGCGGGTTCGAATCTCACTGCGGCCTCCGTGGCCGAGTGGTTAGAGCATCGGGCTCAAAATCACAAAGCCTATCACCTCTGTCGGCGCGTGTTCGAATCTCGGCCGCGGCGTTATGTGAGCAAGTTTGCCAGTTTACTTGAGGAGGGTCGGTGGTCTCTTCCCAGGTACATTGTATCTGGGTTCTTTCCTCCACCAACAAAAACTGGACGCCACCAGATAACTGAAAAATTGTTGAGTGTGGCGGAAAGCAATAAATAATCAACCAATCAAAACTTTAGATTCTGCAGTAGTTGAATTGGTGCCCGTCATGAAAAAAGTTAAGGGCCATCTATTTTTCATCAAACCGGGTAGAATTTAATTACATTATGATATATTTTTCTTGCCAATACTGGGTTTCCAGAAGTGCTCATGCATTGTAATTCAAACACACTCTTGATTTGTACCTAGCAGTGTTGGTTATTGAAAGTTTGACGTCGACATTACAAAAATATTTTAATTTTTGTCTTGGCCCTTAACGTTTTTGGTTAGTATATTTACGTCTCCCTTGTGCCCTTTTTTTTTTCGCAGGCAATTTACCGGAAGGGCGATGATATAACAATAGAATTCAAATTAGGATGTCTTCAGCATATCAGCAATTCTTTCATCATTAATTTCAAACCTCATTACACACAATCATAGATGTGCCTGAAATTGATGCAAAGCCACTCAGATGGACAATCGCTATACGTGTTATAGGTTTGCTCTGTCATGCGTTAAAAATTGAACATGCCTGGGACATGTTGCAGCAAGCTGTTTCCAGACGCCCTGTACTTCCGACAAAGCGCCAGGAGCTTACGTTAGCTTTACAGCAGGAATGGGCAAGGTTGCCAAAAAGTGCGTTCCGCAGGCTCATCAGAAGTATGCAGAGGCGTTGTCGTGCCGTTATACAGGCTCAGGGTAGACATACACCCTATTGATATTGCCTTTTATAAAGATTCAATCATTGTAATGAAATTTGTTATTGTTGCTCATACCGATTTTCAAACTGTTTGGGGGGGGGGGGGGGGGGGGGGGTTACCTGACAATGGTTGCTCTGGCTGCTTAACGTATTGATGAATTTGTAAAAACAGGTTTAAATGTATTGTTCGATTGTCGTTGAACATTTTAAGTATATATTTAACATAATTTATTTGGTTTTGCTGTGAATAAAATAATTCTGAAATCATGATCCTTAACTTTTTTTGTCCAGTATATAATGTAACTACCATTCCAATTCTTTTCAAATTTGACATAAAGCATCATTGGGACAAGGGAAATATAAATGTCACGACTTCTTCACCCCTGGGGCCTTACAGGTGAGGTAAGACCTGTTGAAAGTTGACCAATTTTCAAAACTCTTGATTTCTACAACCGCACAACTGTAGGAAAAACACAAAAGTATGGTCACGTATAGCAGGAAGGCCTCGACCAAAATGAAGGCATAATCCCCGGGGTAGAACGGCTGACCATCAAAATTGTAAATTCCATGATTCCAAGAGGTAGGAGTTTTGGAACCAGGGTGGGGCCTAAATGGTCATAGTGTGTTGCCTTTACCATTTGAAAGACTAATACTGAATAAAAGCTAAATTGCATATTTAGGAAAAGCAAAAAGGGATGTACAAAAAGAGCCATATTTTGACCTTCTGCAGCAGACAAAGTTTTTGTTTGAAGGGCTTTACAAAGAATATCGCTAGGACGGAGCAACTGTTCACCCAAAAGACAACCAAAGAGGAAGTTAAATTTGTTCATGTACGTCATAACCCCTCTTTAGGCCTCTGCTCGGAGCTATGGCCTTTGAGCAGAGAGGGACCTTTATCGTGCCACACCAGCTGTGACAAGGGGCTTCAGTTTTCCCGTCTCTTGACCCTAAGTCACCCCTCAACACACAAGGGGATGCTGAAGACCTATTCTAGCCCGGATTCCCACTTAGTCGTCTCTTAGTTAAGACACGCTAAGGGATGCTAACCCAGATCCCCACAAGCCGTGCAATTTCAATGTTATAAACATAGCTGTAAAAACACAGTTTAAATGAAATGGCTAATTTAACGAACAGTGATCAGTGTCATGAATACAAAATGGAATCAGAGAATTCAGCTAACTCTCTGCCAAATACGTTGGTGTGGTGTATGTGTGTGTGTGTGTGTGTGGGTGTGTGTGTGTGTGTGTGCTAAGCCACAATTTTCAATGCCTATATTATGTCTATCTTTGCAAAGAAAGTGGGGGGAACTAAGCCCCCCCCCCCCCCCCCCCCCCCACACTTCCGACGCCTTCAATTCTACAATGAAAACATTCTTTATAACAATGATCAATAGCATCACATGCTATTAAAAAAAACTAATGTAAAAAAAAAAGGGAATGTATGTACAGAAAACCTTGACAATTGAGTATATCTATAAACGCAACATCGACCACGAAACATGTGATAATAACCCAACTTAGTGTATCCATAACTAAATGTACCATCATGTTTCTACCAAAATATGCTCTCCAACTTTACTGCAAAAGGGACAATAATGATAAAAAAAACTCCAGATAATGTTCTAACAATTTTTTAACATTTCAATAACAATTTGCACACACAAGATAACTGAATTCCTGATTAGAAATACATTTGAAGAACAACACATGAGAGATATGAAAAATGCTGGTGTGTATCGATACGAAAGGAAATATGACAATATGTTTCAGTGCGTGTTGATTTCATGGAAAGTGAGCATTTAAAACGAAAATATGCAATCTGGTTGGTTAGTAGCTTTGGTTTTCTCTGATCCTCACAAAATAAATATGGATATGAAATTAAGACATCGTGATGCATCAGTTACAGTAAATGTTGGGGAGTATTTTTTGGACTAATCAGTTAATAAACAGTACAATTGGCTGACGAGTACTGTGTACAAACACTGTCGCTGGTTTTCTCTACGTATCCACTGACTTTGTCCAATCCTGACCCTGAAATATAAAGAATCATCAACATGTATATTTTAAGGTGTATTACAGTACTGACCTACTTCAAATTCCATCAAGCATAAAAGCTTTGTGGTGAATGAGTGGTCAGTAAGTACAGTAGTATGTGTGGTCACTAAACGACCTACAACTTGACGATTGATTGGCTGCAAGCTCTAGAGTCTGGTAATAAAGTGAAATTGGCATGTATTCTTGGAATTAGAGTTTTTAACAAGAGGCCCATGGGCCACATCGCTCACCCGAGTCACCTAAACTGCTGTTATTCAGCTGGTGGAATTTTTAAAAGATTTTTTGTTCATTTTATATCCCCATGAAAATTTTTTACCCTATATTGTGATCCCTACACCAAAGGGTCACAACATAACCAGTTTACTTGAAATATTCACACAAGATGTGGATGTTTCAACACCAATTAGGGGTAAAATGATACAATTTTGTCACGATACGGTTATTTTTGTTACAATTGTGATAATATGGCAAATGTCGTAGCTTTTGTGTAGTTTGTCTTTATTTTTGTTTTAATTAAGTTATCAATAACAATTAACATAATTGTAATTATAAATGGAAATCAATAGGACTGACTAAAATATCCTGAAAACAAATTGAACAGAATAAATTAATTATATGTAAATTGATTCTGTTTTATCCATTACTAGTTTTAAAACAATTTTTACTAAAAAATTATCTGAAATAATGATAATGGACTTTATGAATATAATAAAAAGTATTAACACTTTCCATTTCTGGAAACAAACTGCTCTGTGTGTGTTCACTAACGTCTTCAGTGGTAGAGAACACACACTCAGGTGGAAGACCAGAAAATGTTTGCCATCATGGAAAGTATTGGTCTTTTAACTGTACATAACTCATTATTGTTTGTGTCGGACATTTCGTTTGATCCTGATTCGGTACTGACTATTACTTGATTACCAATCCTGATAAAAAAAAACAAAGGTACAGAACTCAAAATGCAAGTTTTGTATCGGTACTGAACCAACAAAATATATCACAATGAATCAATACCAAGGAGAACTGTTTCACTCCTAACACCAATGACTAACATGACCTATCTGTTCTAGAGGTCAAGGTCATAAAGTTGTACATCAAATGAAAGATCTTGCAAAAAAATCTCTATACTATGAAGTTCTACCTTGCATAGTTCAGGAGATATTGAATATGTTAGGTTTTTTTAAAAGTAGGTCAAATTCCAATGTCAAAGTCACAAGATCAAGCAACATGGTGCCAAATGAAAGGTCTTGCCATAAAAAAATCTATATACAAAATATGAAAGGTAAGAAACTTTGGTACCAAAATAAGTTTTGTCATAAGGAATGCATGTATGAAATTTGATAGCCCTAATACTCACCATTCAAAAGCTACGAGTAAAGTTAAGGTTTCCAAATTTGGGTGAAACTCCAAAGTCAAGTTCACAAGGTCAAAGATCAAGTAAAAAATGTAAGGCCATACCATAAGGAATTTATATGAATATGCAAATTATGAAAACCCTAACTTAAATATTTCAGGAGATAATGAATAGGTTAAGTTTTGTTAAAAAACAGGTTAAACTCCAAGGTCAAGGTCACAAAGTTAGAAACTTTGATTCCAAAACAAGGTCTTGTGACAAGGAATGTGTGTATGAAATATGGAAGCCCTACCATTCATCACGCAAATGTTATGAGCAAGTTTACAGTTTTGAACAGACAGGACAAAATAAAACGATGTGCATCCAACTAGAGTCCCAAGGCGTTAAAAAACTTGAATCCACACAACTTGAGAATGTTTGCATTTGGATCTGACTTAGTGTGGACCTGCTACTCTAGAAAAAATTGAATTGCACAAACTTGAATTTGAATTATCTGAATATACTTGCCTATCAATACGACTAATCAGGGCTCTGCTCTTGTTGATATGAACAGTTTAAAGACATCTTTTCCTATATATACTGACGGACTTTAAAAATACAACACACGTTTTTTGAATTTATTCACTGAAAACATTACATATAAAACTTTTATTGCAAAATTTACCCACCATACATCGCACTGATTTTTAAAACCCATCTCTCGATTAACCTTTGTTCATTGTTTGTGCATTGTGAGTAGCATCGCGCAGAATTTTCAAGGCTTTTTTTCAAACATGTGGAAAGGTAATAGAGGAGTTTTTCATGATAAAACAACTTTGTTGGTAAAAGCATAGATACCACTAGCAGAAAAAATTCAAAACCAAGACTATGCCGCACTTAAGCAATGAAATGTGCAATCAGGCACTTGGTATGCTGCAAGCAGGCATTAGTCAGCATGAGGTTGCAAGGCGTTTTAATTTCCATTCTTGTAAATTTAACCAATTGTTGTCACAATTCCATCAGACAGGATCCCTAAATGAACACCCAAGACCTGGTCAACCGTTTGTGCCAACGCCACGGCAACAAGCGTTCATTCGGCAATGTCATCTGCGTAATAGGTTTACGGCCGCTGCGACCACGGCAAGAGAAATCATTGGACATCATGGAAGGCCTATTCATCCTAGAACCGTTTCCAGAATTTTGAAGCACCCTGGGATCCACTACAGAAGACCTTATAAGGGGCTACAGCTTAAACTGCATCACCGATGGTACAGATTGCAATGGGCAAGGCAGCATCTGACTCAACGTCAAAATTGGTCACATGTTGTGTTCTCAGATGAGTTCAGATTTAATGTTAGCAACGCAGACGGCAGACGTAAAGTTTATCGTTTACATGAACGTTTTGCAGACAATTGTGTCCTCGAGAGTGACAGATTTGGAGGAGGAGGTGTCATGGTCTGGGGTGTGATTAACCACAATTTTCGGTCACAACTGGTCATTTTAAATGGAACCCTCACTGCTAGGAGGTATGTGGATGAAATTCTGCAGCATATTTTAGCACTATTAATGCAGCAGCATAGGCAAGGAAATGGATTAATTTTCCAACAGGACAATACGCGCACACATACGGCAAGATTGACACAAAACTTTCTTCAAACGAACGCCATTGATGTCTTTGATTAGCTTGCTATGTCCACAGATTTGAATCCAATCAAGTAATTGTGGGACGAGCTGGGGAGACATGTGTGCAGCCACCAACCTCAGCCTCAGAATCCGCAAGAATTAGGGAAAGCCTTGTTGGAGGAATGGCAAAATATTCCTCAGAGGACCATCCGAAATCTTTGTCAATGTCAACACCTTCGCGCTGTCATCACTGCTAATGGACTAGTGAACAAAATTACATTTTTGAAGCACCCCTCATTGACATTCATTTCAACTGTAGCTTCTTTGTAAATAAAATGATGTTCAAAATCAAAGAATAGTGTTCAGTTAACATGGTTTATAATATACCGCTATGAATTTTTTTATTAGATATATGAACAAATTTATGATATATAAAATTATCAAGTGTTGCGTTTTTAAAGTCCGTCAGTATATTCCCATGTAAATTTTATTCCCCCATTGTGGCCCTACTTCATAGGGCCATAATTTGAACAGACTTGAATCTGCACCACCTAGAGATGTTGTATATTAACATGACTAATCATGGCCCTGTTGTTCTCCAGAAGAAAATGTTTTCAAGATTTCTCCTAAATATCAGCATTTAAAACCCGTGGGGCTATGATTTGAAATGTCAGAAAGCTTTCATAAATTTCAACTTTTCCAGTCCAGTGGTTCCTGAGAGGATTTTGAAATGAAACCACCCTTTTTTTTGCCTTTTCTTGATTATCGCTCCTTTCAAGGGGGCATAGACCTTTATTTGAACGAATTTGAATTCCCTTCACAAATTTGATTGAAATTAGCCCTGTGATTCTGGAGAAGAAGATGAAAATGTGAAAAGTTTACAACAACGACAGACAACAAACAAATTTTGATTAGAGTAGCTTACCTGAGTCTTTGGCTCAGGTGAGTAAAAAAAATTTCCAAATCTCATTCTCATTTATCAAAGAGTTGAAAGGTTATGTTCTGCAAATAAGTCCATGTTAGGCAGTTGAGATTTGCTGTGTTGGTTTGATAGAGATACATGTACCACGATCATCAAGGACACTTGTTCTAATTTACCTGTGATTAAGTTGTGAAGATTACAGTAGTTTGTACCATAGTCTAGTACAGCATACCACGTCTCAGAAGTAGAAAATCCCTGCAATAATATAACACAATACAATCAGTAAAAATGGCCTATATAACATGTTTATGAATGTTACAAAAATCTTAAGATGAATGTCTTCTATTGTTCAAAATGATACATACTGCACCAAACCAGGATTTGTCTGACCAATTTATCCCCCCTCCCATAAATATCTTTTGCCCCTTGAAAAATATTTACACTCTGTCCTGTCCAGTATTTTTATCTGTCACCAAATATAATGGAAAGGGACAAAAGAAAACAGGAAGGACCATACCAGGATTTAAACCCCACTTACACAAAAAAACAACAACAACAACAAAAACAACAGAGAAACTCCTGTCCCAAAATAAACTTTTGATGTTGAAGAAGAATCCATGACCAATTTTAACAAGGTAACGATTACTCAGCATATTAAGTTGAAAAAATTATGTTTTTTTAACCTAAAAAAAAATGATCATGCATTGAAATATTGTCAATGACAAATTTCTCATCCAATCTAATTATGCTTAAGGTTTTTTGATCCTCTCATTAATTTTTACTATACAACAATCCTGCAGAGTTTACCAAATTGAATTCTGTGGAAATAAAAATTTAAATTGTAAGGTAACTTGTTAAACAATGACATCATTCACAGCTTTGATGCTGAAAAACTCCTTTATTCACTGGATGTGTGTGCCTAAGACCTTAGATTCCCAAATCATGGTATAGCTTTCTTAAAGCTACAATACTTTGTAAAATCCAGAAGAAATAATTGATCTAAGCTTGGTGCCAAATTGAATATCATGAAAATGTTGCACAACAAATTGGATATATGTGTTCATGTTTCACATATAATACATATACATGTACATATTGCACACAAAATGGATACACATATAAATGTTGCACAACAAAATGGATATACATTTACATGTAGCAAAATAAAATAGATACTGTATACACATTGCACACAATATGATACACATGAATGTGTTGCACACGAAATGGATATATGTGTTGCACACATAATGAAAATACATGTTGCACACATAATGAATAAACATGTACAAGTTGCACACATAATGAATAAACATGTACAAGTTGCACACATAATGAATAAACATGTACATGTTGCATGACACCAGAGTAGACAATTTACACAGTACAAATTTCCTTGATACATGTACAGAGAGCAAAGAGGTCACCTAACTTGAATAATTAAAAGTCTATTCAATTTGACATGCTGTTCACATCACCCTGGGTGACCTGCACAGCAAAAGGGGGGATATAGGATGACCTATATTCAACGAAGATCAAACAATTGATGGGAGTCTGTTCACCTTAAATGATACTGGAAATGTAGAAGCCATAATTGCATTCACCTCTATTAGACTGATGAAACACTTCACATACCTGAACATTGCAACTTGCACCTGAGCTAACAGATGTAAAGGTGAAGGTCAGGTCATCAACATAGTGCTTGACTGGGGTCTCATGCTTTGCCTTCAACTGATTGCCTGTTTCACCCACAAACTGTTTGTAATTCAAAACAATATTTCAGTACCTGAACAATAAAACCAGCATTACTTTATTAAGGATGACAACGCATGTGATAATTAATGACTTCACTCAGTTAACAATTAATTAAGAAGGAATAACACATCATGAAAATATGCTAGACTTGAATCTGTGGTCTACAGATCAGCAGTCAACATGTTGGCAGCTGTGCAATCCAATTTAAAACCAATATACAATTTGTCAAGTAATTTGCTGGTAATTTATATTTTCATTCGTGTTTCTAAATTTAAGGAAGTCAGCTATTAATGACGATGCATTGTTCCTTCTTTAAATGCACTGAATACATCATATAATAAGTATTATTATGGGAAACAATCTAATTAAAATTAGCTGTTTTGAATCAGCTACTGCTTCTGAAAACTTTTGAGAATCTGAAATGACCAGGTGCCGATTTGACTTGTACCTGTAGTGGATTCACAACAACTAATTCTAATTAGATTGTATGGGGGAAAATATTCCTATACATCCTCCACTTAGCTTTGTAAAATGAATTTGAACATGTTGAATTCATAGGTAGTTTACATACCTGTTGTATTACACAATTATATATATGTATGTAGTATGTACACTGTAGCTGCATGGTGTATTATTACAAATATTTAGAATTTATACTGTGGCTAAACATGAATGCACAGACAATAACTATTATGATGGGGATAGACTTCTCCATTCCTCTACCCCCGGCCTTCCAATGTGCTCTACCCCCTGCCTCCCAATGTCCTCTACCCCCTGCCTCTCAACATCCTCTTCACCCCTCCCCAGCCTTTCCTCTCCATTTATCCTATCAATCCCCACATACCAAATATTTAAAGAAAATTTCACTTGATGATTCAAACCTTGTAGAGACACTTCTCTCCTCCTTTAGCACAGTTATCTGCAGTGGTCCAGGTGTTGATTTGTCCTTTAATTTTGGAGCTCACTGTGTCACAGGAAACACTAAAACTCCTAAACAATGAACAGCACATGCATGATACAGAACCAGTGAAATTGATCATTAATATACATGTACATCAGTCAAAACAGTAACAATAGCATATACTGGTAACATGTAGATACAGTTAGAACAGTATAACCGAGTATCACATCACATCCATTTGCGATACACATAATGGTTGTGTACAACAGTTAGCACAAATGTTACAAAGTTTTGAAACGTGACACCATTTTTTTAATTGCGAAGGATGTCATGAATACCAATCACCAGTTAGTTGTCACCTTTGATTGACCTCAATATCGTAATGACAATCAATAATAATTAATATATTTCTCTAATTTAAACTTTAGCACTATAAATTACTTTAAGGGCCTTTTTTCGCATGGAATGGTTTGTTTCCAACCTGCTTAACTTAATTTTGTCTTGGAATGCTAGAGGCAACACAACAATTATTATTTTTGGCCCAATTCCCAGTTAATGAAGTAAAAATATATGAAAACTTATCTGTCCTTAACCATGCAGATACAAAACTGCTCACACTCTAATCACCAAAACTCAAATTTAGGATAATGATACATCTGGATTTATTTAATATAATAAGGTTTATCACTAACAAATCATGAAATGCATGTAAATATTTCCAAATCTGGATCCTTGCATGCATAAATTTTTGATTTAAAATGAAAACAATAAAAAATTCATATTAAATTGTGTACATTCAGTTCAAGTTTGAAGCCGAAATATATGGTATGGGAGGTTTAGATATGCTAGTATACAGACTGACATAATATATATACAATCATTGTGAAAGGTTCAAATGTTAATGTATGAAATGTAGCTGTCTGCAAGATACAGATTATTTACTACAAACATCACACAATATGAAATTATAAAGGTTTCTTGCTTGGAGAATCAAATGGAATTTGCCATTCTGTGCACACAAGGAATATGCCAAATATGTACACGTGTATGTGTACATGTGTAAGAACTTCTCCTGGAGGAGACATGTTCCAATTGGATCTACCAGACTGACTAACCCTGGAATGTCGTTACAGTTTTAAATATATATATATATATATATAATGGGTACCCATGGGGTTCCATATGATTAAACAGATTAAGTAGCACAGAAATTAATTTGTTTGTCAATGGCAATCACTCTGGAATCTGGATTAATAGCTTTCAATTCTGTTACCAAACTCTTATCACAATATGTCAGTCCTGAAGAATTTAATAAATGTCCAAGTTCAATAAATTGCTGTCAAAATTGAATTAAAAAATTTTATACACTGTACTATTGACCATTTCTCGTGCATGTAAATTTATTCTTGAAACGGAGAAGATTGGATGACAGTGTATCTGAACTCTGTTCACAAAATATTACTTAAACCGTAGAAATTTAACAAATTCTATGCATTTTTCTTTCTTTCTTTTTTCCGGCTTGCATAGTTGTGAACTAATTAGTATACAAAATCACACCAACCAGTCTATTTTACAAGAGGCGTGGATCGGACCTGACAGGGCCAGTCCCAGCACATGCCCAAGTATTACCAATGTTACAATGCTACAGAGTCCCATCGCTGTCTGACAAAATCACGCGTCCAATAAGGGCAACAGGTGGAATTACATATATGGCCCAAGAATCTTATCTCAATATCTGGTGGTCACAAGATAAGGACTGTCAATTAATAATCGTGTCGAAAGAGAAGGAAATATGTCACGAGATTCTACTTTCACTTTAGAATATTCATCAAACTTCTCGGAACTTCTTCACTTCGCATACAGAAAAGGACAGAGACACCACGAATAATCATATCACATGACTGTCTTGAGGTAGTCAGAGGCCCAAGCGAGGGTTTAAAACCTGTTACAGATGTGTAATAAATAAGACATTTGTTCAAAAAATCCTATCTTGATTTTTTTATTTTTGTACATTAAAATAATACTGAATAGCAAACAGTAAATATATATAAGTTTAGGATTTTTAAAACTGAGAATGTTTGCTATTTCCGGAAAACATGTGATCAACCGTAAATGTTTCATAAACATCAGGATCTAGTGTTTACATTCGTGTTACGTTGTTTGTGTACAGTGCAGTGTTCATTCTTGCTCGTTGATATGTCTTCAGTAAAGACATTGATTTTAGTGGTATTATTGTTTATCACGAGTTCAAACTGTCAGAAATATAAACCCACATGGGAGAGCATCGACTCGCGCCCAATTCCTGGGTGGTACGACGATGCCAAAGTCGGCATGTTCATTAACTGGGGAGTTTACACTGTGCCTTCTTGTACTAGTGAGTGGTTTTGGTGGTTCTGGAAAGGACAACCACAACGAAATGTGGTAGAATTCATGAAAAAATTTTATCCACCGAATTGGACGTATGCAGACTTCGCTAAAGAATTTCGTGCCGAGTTTTATGATCCCAAGAAATGGAAAGATATTATTATCGCTTCAGGCGTAAAGTAAGTTCAATATTAATGAGTCTTAAGTAGTTTAGTAGTTCAAGTAATATTCTTTTATCAGCATGATTAACCAGTATAGTTTATGTAGATTTATATATTGAAAGAGTCTTTGAAATAGTGATATTAATAATAATAATAAAAAAACAAAACAAACTGTGACTGTAGAAGGCCAAGTGGATATGATTAATCTGTGCTCAGATTCGCCTCAGCTGTGAAGGTGTCAGTCCAAATATCCAGCCGAGCCGAATCTCTGCCGAGGTTAGGATATGATTTACTAGTAATTTACTATATTCATTGCATGCATGAAAGAAAGTCACTGTAGAACATAATATTGTTTGTAGCCAATATGAATCTTGTGAAGATTATAAATATTACTGTGGCTAGTCTCAGCATTTTAAGTTTTAAATTGCATTCAGCAGGAAAGGTTGGAGTTGCTTAGAGATTACCTGTCCAATCTGTGAGTTTGATCATCATGATACTTTTAGGCACTGGTTATATGTGAGAGGGTGTGATGATCATCAGACATCCACTCTGACAAATGTGTTTTCTTGAGGCACTCCAGCTTCTCGCTACTCAACCCTTTCCCCCTTGCAAATATCTGTACAAAAACCTTTAAACAGATAAAGGACCACAAGTTGAACTTATTGAACCTGGCATACATGTATATCATCTCAACTGAATAAAGATTTATTATGATTAAAATTCTGCCAGCAAGTGGTAACTTAGAATGAGTACATTCATTACTAGACTGAGGCAAGCCATCAAGAAAGTATTTTGTTCAAGGAAAATATTAAATATTTAAAACTCAATATTACAAACAGCTTCAAAATATTTCTTAAGGTCAAATGAACCACTCAGGTGACCTATTGCTATTGGTCTGCATGCATCTTTTGTTTGATGTACAGCTCTGCTTCAAAAGTATTTTTTTTTCAAATTTGGTATGAAGCATCTTTGGGACTAGGAGGATATAAATTATAATTTTCAGGACTCCTGCATTCCTGGATCTTTAGGGTGGGCAAAAATAGCCAAAATTGACCGATTTTCATAAATCTTCTCTACAACCAGATATCCTGCTAAAAACTTAATGCATATTAAGTCATGTAGAATAGGAAGACCACTAAATTTGTAAATTTCATAATCCCAGTTCTAACTTCAAAGTGGGACCAAACTTGGTAAATGTACATAGTGATCAGGCAATGTGTGTAAAACATTTAAATCCTGTTGATCCTGAATTGAAACTAAACTGATATTTAGAAGGAGGAAGTAGTCCTTTACCAAATTTATGATATTTCAAGATCTACATCTCCATATGAGTGAAACATTCTCGAGAGGGACGTTAAGCAATATACAATCAATCAATCATGATCTCAGGGTTTTGGTTCCAGGGAAGGGGCCAAAATTATCATCGTGGTTATTGTTTTTATCCTTTGAAAGACTTCTTAAATTTTGTTGACACTGTTTAAAAAGATAAATGCATATTTAGGAGAAGCAGAAAGGGGCGTACAAAATTGTGAATTTAGTACCCCCCGGGGTTCTGACTCTAGGGCGAGTCCAAAATATTGAAATAGTGTAAAATCATGCTAGCCTCTGTAAGAATGGTCCAGATGCAATGTTTTGAAATGTAAACATATATGATGTAAAGCCTTTCATTAGTATGGGTCCTTTTGGGGTCATTTGTGTGTTAAGAACACATCTTGTTTTATACTGCTGCTGAATATTTGAATTTTGCTTAGATATGCAGAACATGAAACTTATATAGATTTTGTAGCCTTTTGGGCTAGTGATACTTTTACCTAATACTCAGGTGATCTGTATAATCTGTGGGCCTCTTGTGTAATTTTAAAGGTGGAAATTTCTTGATCATTTAGCAGCATTCGTTATAAGAAAGACTGTGATTTTGATGAATGGTTTGTATAGAAAGCTTTATGCAACATTTCTCTTTCTGTAGATATGTAGTTTTGGCTTCCAAACATTGTGATGGCTTCAGCATGTACCCAACAAATGTGACATATCAATGGAATTCAAGAGACGTTGGCCCAAAACAAGATCTTGTGGGTGAGTGTTCATGCTGTCAACATATGTTAAAAGAGGTTCAATGTATGGATGATGTATTGCTTTATGTTTAAATTTTTTTGTTTGTTTTCTGCCACACTCAACAATTTTTCAGTTATCTG
The DNA here is from genome assembly GCA_024699665.1 of Ostrea denselamellosa. Taxonomy (NCBI): domain Eukaryota; kingdom Metazoa; phylum Mollusca; class Bivalvia; order Ostreida; family Ostreidae; genus Ostrea; species Ostrea denselamellosa. Next base: position 1,591,698 of record JAMZEH010000065.1, on the reverse strand, counting down.
GTGGCGTCCAGTTTTTATAGGTGGAAGAGAGAACCCAGATACAATGTATAATGTATCCAGGAAGAGACCACGACTTTCCGAAAGTAAACTGGCAAACTTTCTCACATATATCGGCGCGAGCAGGATTCAAACCCATGTTTTTTTAGGAAAAATATTTCTTCATTTTGAAAATTTTTTCTGAGTCTTATTATTAAATACTAAAACTTGTATATATGCAAATTACATAATACATGAATTTTTATATACAAGGATAAACTAGTACACATAGGTCCTAGATACGTGTAGTTATAATATTTTAAACTTGAACATGATGTAATGAAGAAAAGGTATTATTTGATATACAGAAATGTATGTGCTGTTCACAATGTATAATTATATGACTTATATTGTGTTGATGTTACATGTATCATTGTATTCTGTTCTGAAAGTGATTTAAATGTGTGTAACATTTTCTAAAGGTCCCTTAAAGGATGCATTACAAGGAACAGGGATCAAGTTTGGACTGTATCATGCATTGATTGAGTGGTTCAACCCAATATGGCTGGCAGACCAAAAGAACAATTTAACCACACAAAGATACGTCAAAGTAAGTTAGCTGTATATCTCTATACAGTAAAACCTGCCAATAATGAACACTCTTATAATGAATTCACACTTTAATTGCAAAGTAATATTGATCCCTTATGAGAGGAAACTATTGAAATTGTATTGGATATTATGACATTTCATTATAACGAACTGTGTTTTGCTGGGTGTGGAGATTCACTGTAACCATGTTTTACTATACGATGAAGTTTCAAACATTTACATGCCCTTGAGGTTTAATTTAATGATTTCGGTCTGTCCGTCTGTCTACAATTGGATCTAAATATATCAAACTTTATATAGCCTAAACACCTTGTTAGTCTCTTACATAGTCTCCTCTGGAGTTTTACATTGATGAAGTAGACTGTATACAGATACTGATAATGAAACTGAAAAGTTTAATGGTCTTTAATTTTTAACAGGACTATATCCACCCACAACTACACGAAATCATCAACACATACAAACCAGATATTCTCTGGAATGATGCAGGTTGGCTTGCTCCAAGCTGGTACTGGAATTCCACCATATTCTTAGCCTGGTTATACAATAAGAGGTACATGTATATTCAAGAAATTTATTTCATTTTTGAAAATGCATGAGAGCGTGAACTAGAACACTTTATGAAGTGCATAATTAGTGCTTCAAGAAAAGTATGTTCATTTTTATGCTTCCCTATGAAAAAGAGAGAAGATATGTTTTACTCCTATCAGTTTGTAGACCAAGTCTTGTCTGCTCAACGTCTGAAAAAGGCTTTGCTTAAATGTTTCCAAACTTGGTACAGTGGTTACAAATTTTTTTTGCACTTTACTAAAGACTTTGAATACTTTTCCTAGATTAAGCAAGTTTATAGATAAAACAAACTTTTATTTTTGTCTTGGTGCATCTGTGGTGCAGTTTGTGTGAAGTGGGGGTTGGGTGGGGGGTTGGGGGGAGTTTGAGTTGACACAACATAAGATAAACAAGTTAATTAAAAATAACCTGTTTGAGTTATTAATGAAGGAATGAGTAATGCTGATGAAGGACAGGTCTGGAGCAATTGAGAGCACAGAGAGGTAACTCAATGCCCCCCCCCCCCCCCCCCCCCCCCAAAAAAATTTCCGCAATTTTTTTTTCAAATAATGAGTTTGTATAATGGCTTTGGTTGTTTTTATTATTAAACCCCTCCACACACTTACTGTAAATCATGTTTTATTTGTGAAAATTTTATTGAAGTGTGATTATATGACAGCCTCTCAATACAACAATTCTTGTGGATATGTAATAAAGCTTATTATTCATACATACTTATTATGTATACATGTTGTTTACTCATTGTGAAATTTGATTGGATTTATGTTTTCCTTTTTCTTCAGTCCTGTCAAAGATACCATCATTGTGAATGATCGATGGGGGAGTGACTGTTTTTGCAAACATGGAGGAGTATGGACCTGCTCTGATCGTTTTCACCCCGGTATAAAATTATTTATTTAGTTACAGCATTGTTATTATGAAATCTTTTTATGATCACACAATCATTTGACCCATATGCATGGTTCTGTAGATAATACCATATTTTCATCATTCTTAGCATGTGATATATGTGGGGAAAAATCCCACAAAAATAATTTAGTCTAAATGTCTTTGCACCTTCAGACCAAAGGTGAGTTAGGTCAGACCAGGGAGGGGATCTCATAGCTTCCAAATCCAAGTGTCAAATGGTCACACAATATATTCCATGCAAGGTCAAGTTGTCAGTGATATAACTGACTTGTACAGTGGTGTTGTAAGTGATGTAACTGACTTGTACAGTGGTGTTGTCAGTGATGTAACTGACTTGTACAGTGGTGTTATCAGTGATGTAACTGACTTGTACAGTGGTGTTATCAGTGATGTAACTGACTTGTACAGTGGTGTTATCAGTGATGTAACTGACTTGTACAGTGGTGTTGTCAGTGATATAACTGACTTGTACATTGGTGTTATCAGTGATATAACTGACTTGTACAGTGGTGTTATCAGTGATGTAACTGACTTGTACAGTGGTGTTATCAGTGATGTAACTGACTTGTACAGTGGTGTTGTCAGTGATGTAACTGACTTGTACAGTGGTGTTGTCAGTGATGTAACTGACTTGTACAGTGGTGTTGTCAGTGATGTAACTGACTTGTACTTGGTTATGCCGATGACCACTCTACATATGACAGTTTCAATCTGAAGATCTTTAATGATGAAAAGCGTATGGTAAAAAATTTGAAGGCCATTTTGGTAGACATTAATAACTGGATGAATATGAATTGAATTGAGTTTTTTCTATTTGGAAGTCAACAAATGTTATCTGTGTCTTCTTCTAAGTCAGTAAATGTGATTGGTACAAACATAAATACATCAAGTATCTAAGATACAGTGTCCTTTACGGTTTGCCCAAATGTACCATCAAAAGGCTGCAGTTATTACAAAATCGTGTGACAAAACTCGTGCTGAAGTGGAAGTCGGCTGACAGTTCTACTGAGGCTTTAAAGCATTTACACTGGTTACCGGTTAATTTTTGGATTAAATTTAAGGTGCATGTATTGTTTTCAAATGTCTTAATGATAACGAAAGCCCAGTATACTAATGAGAAATGCTTAGCATACGAATATCACCATACAACATCTGCTCCCATCTATATGTAGGGAAAATGTGAATTAAGGCAGGTATAGTTCCTAGAGTGTGTATCATAGTTTCTCTGACATATCCTAGGTCATGTTATGCCACATAAATGGGTGAATGCCATGACGATAGACAAAGGTTCCTGGGGCTTCAGAAGAAATGCTGATCTGAGTCAGTTTTACACCATAGAAGATCTCCTAGAGGAAGTGATTTATACCATCAGGTACAGTTTAGAAATCATTTAGTGAGGCTGATTAACCATGTAAATAGGATTAGGATTGTAAAACATTCTTTATATTTATGGCACAATAGTGAGGGCTACTAATATTCTGCAAGGGCAAAGTGAAATAGATTTCTTTGTGATATGATATAAATTTGTTGATTTCATATTCTCAGTGGCAATTTATTTCAGTCAGGGAAAGATCATCGTGTGGAAATATTTTGAGGTTGCGAATTTTGGGGGGGATGATAATCATGTTTTGGAAATTCTTGTTTGTGTTCTGTTGCCCTGATTTACATTTATCACAGAATTATTATAGGAAGGTACATGTTTATCTTTCAAAATATTTCCTGTACATTTAGATATATAAGGATTTTTGCACCTTTTTTATACCATAAGTATTGGTCCTCTTTGAGAATTGATTGGTCATTCAGCCAACTTTCATCTTGGCTTTAACTTTTGATTTATTCTTTATGGAGACTTCATAATTCACGAATTGAAAGGTCAAGGCCAAAGGTTTTTTTTCCAACTTGTGGTGAAAGTCATGTAAAGGTCAAATGTGTCACATTAGAATTTGAATATACATTGTACTTGCACTTAAAGGCTTACAACTTCCCAGTCACATCAAGTCATTCCCTCACCCTAAAGATAATGATTAGTATTGTGTACTACAATTTCAAATACCAGTCAATTAGGTTGTCATTGTTTGAAGTTTTACATCTCATTCAAGAGACATTTCCAGCTTTAGGTGAAGTGCCACAACTTCTTGCTCTATGCTAGCAGCTCTAGGCCACTAGGAGTGAGGTGTTTTTTTATTTATTATTATCTCAATGCCTAACTTAGCAGACCGGTTCGTGGTAGTTCAGTTTTATTGCATTTGTTTCATAACAGGGAGGTCATGAGTTCAAGCCCTACTTGTGTCATGGCTGCATTAAACTGAAGACGTAAACATAGGTAGTGATTGCTCCTGTGCCAAACGCTTGGCATGTAGACATGAAAATAAACAATCTTTCAGATATGATCTTAAAAACGAAAGTCCTGTGTCGTGGGAGACATAGGCACATTAAAGAACCCTCACTGCTGAGCACTAAGTATGGGTCTAATTTTGTGGTACTTCATGTAATTAGAGAAATGTAGACTATAGCTGTGGTAGAGAAACTTGAATTATTGTTTAAAATTGTAGTTTTGGTGGAAACATTTTAATCAATGCTGCACCATCGTCTTGGGGCACATTTTCTCCACTTTATGAAGAAAGATTCCGCCAGCTTGGGGCATGGTTAAAAGTGAATGGAGAGGCAATTTATAAAACAACACCATGGATCCACCAGAATGACACATACAGCCTAAGAACTTGGTAGGTTTGCATAGGAGTAGTTTGCATGATAATGACAGTTTTTGTGCACATGATAATGATACAATACATATCAAATTGCATGATAATGATGAGGCAAGAGCAATTCCTGTCATATACTGTAAATTCCTAATTATATGTGAGGAATTTATTATCACACAATTTCGCGAGAATTGTCAGTCGTGAAATAAAATTATTCGCTTTTATTTTTTATGTTGCTAAAATACATTTAAAAACTCTTGATAAACAGAGCACTCATGAATTCATGTTCTGTTGATTTGACGTGCACAAGACATTTTGTGATGTTAAGTACTCACGTAAAATAAGGAATCTACAGTAGTGAAATGAATTAATTATCGATTATACTGTAAACAAATATTAATTAAATTAAAATTAAAATTAGATAGTCACTCCTACTTATGTGTACCATCTTTCTGTTGTATAAAATGAGGTAGAGATAAAAAGTTATCATTGACGCCAAGATTACAATAAACACTTTCACAATTCATGGGCATTTTATCCACATGGCTGATGCTGTGTGATATTATACCACCTTTGACATTTTCAAAAACTCTATCATTTTTTTTTCTTTTTATATGGAAAATTTCCCTCTCCAAATTAGTAGTTGACAGTGAAATATCCACCTTTGTACTTTTTATGCCCTCAAGATCAAAGGTGAAGGGGTCATATTGTTTTGCTCTGTCACTTTGTTTTGTCCTCAGCTTTTAGCTTTTGTAATAATTTATTAAACTGTACAAGATACACACTTGTACCTATACTTTATACTTGGTGAACTGAAAAGTCTGGGATGCTAAAGGTCAAGGTCATTCATTTAGGTCAAAGTTCTATTTGCCACAATGGAATAGGACCATGTGTTTCACAAAGACATTATGTTCTAACTACATTTATGTAATGTTATGTTTTATATGAATGTTTTCAAATCTAGGTACACGGCATCAAAGGCAGAGAAGACTGTGATTTACTGTATGATCTTGGACTGGCCAATAAATAATGAAATCCTCTTGGGGTCACTAAAGGATATACAAGTTTCCTCGGTTGAACTGCTGGGATCAGATGCAGTGATGTATTTTTCCCAGGAATCACAGGGTCTGAGGGTTTTATTCCCTGCCATCAACGTCCGTAAAATGCCTTGTCAGTGGGCCTGGAGTTTGAAAATCACATTCCGGAAATAGTGAACTAGGCAAGTCCTTAAAGACACACTGAGATTGGGAGCTGATTTTGATTTTCACATTTGTAATTGAGTATTTGAAATTGAGTCTATAGTGCTATTGCTCAGGTCTTTTAGACAAGCTCAGGAAAAAAATCTCAAATATAATATGATCACACTGGATGGAAGGATTCTATGCAGAATGGATACTGCCAACCGTTGTGAATGTAATTAACTGATTAGTTATCATCACATTGTAACTTAGTGATGGGAGATTTTATTGGGATGTGATGATTTCTGTGGATTTTAAACAGTCACATTAGTTTTGGTACACAGTAATTGTTTTTTGATGAGAGCACATATATTTTTTTTAAAAATTTGTCTTGTTGTATGTTCTGAAGTAATTATTGAATCAAATTTACATGTGAAGTGTTGTGTGTTCAATGATATTTGTCCTCATATAAACATTCTACAACAGTACTTATTTACAATATACAGATATAAACAATATATTATGTACTACTGACATATTGAATACATAAAATAACAGTATGAAACATAAAAGGTGGCCAGATATTATATAGCACCTTTATAGAATTTATTATATCATTTGAAAATACAGTGTACATATAGTGTAATATATTTTTTTTATATAAGTTTGGGGTGTTTTTTTTGGTTTCATTATCTCTGAATTTTTCAGTGTTAAAAATAAACTGATGTAGTTGTTGGATGAAGACTTCAAGGATTCTAAATGACTTATAGATACATGCTCCAAGTTTGTCAAAGCATGCAGTTAGTGAAATTTTTATCATTAGTGAAATCTTCATTGTTAGTGAAATCTTCATTGTTAGTGAAATCTTCATTGTTAGTGAAATCTCTATCTCAAAACTTGCTTGTACACTTGTCTGATGTCTATCATTTAATATGTATTTGTGATTTTGACCGAGTTTTACTCGGAGAGCCTCTTTATTTGTCAATGTACATGCATGGCAGACACAATATGTACAGTTTCTTTTGGTTGATCCCTGTGAACAGAAAGTGTGTTTGGTAAATCAAATCTGGGTGATTGTGCTCTCACTTATATTGCACTAGTCTGAATTTGACCTCTGACCTTGCTCCATTGTCATTGGTGTGCGGTTGTTATCCAGTCTGGACTGTGATTTTTCAAAATCAAAATTGATGAGAGTCTCGAGATCCTTCAGTTGAAGTTTGAAATGATGTTGTACATGTATTGAATTTTTATTTTAAACTTTGTTCTATGACAATTAACAAACAAAGTTCTACAACTTATATTAATGCTTTTCATCAGCTCAGATTTTGGCGTGATGGGGTCATTGATGTGGGAAGAAACCGGAGTATCCGGAGGAAACCCACATGTCCGAGTGGGCGACCACAATACCCTCTCACAAACAACCACTGCCAATCCTGAATTTTTAAAGGGGAGTAGTTTTGAAAAAAGGGTTCTATAACACATGCTTTTTTTTAATTATCTAGTCAGCAACTTCTCTCAAATCCTCTTGTTATTTTTTTTTTTCTCAGACCACACAACTAGCTTGTAGAGGTCAAACTTGCATCTATATGTAGTTCACAAATGTAAATTTGGCAACTAGCTTACAAGTCTAAAACTGGCAAGTAGCTTTTGGTGTACAACTAGCAAATGACTCGTAAGTGTATAAAAGTAGCTACTAGCTTGTAATTGCTGACTCATTTAAGGAAGGAAAGTAATTTCTACTTGTTTCATACCAAGAAGTGGTTATTGAAAGAACACAAACTGTCACAACTTACTGTATATTATGTAAAATGAGTAAACAATACTTCCATTCCTTATAATTTAGTTTAGAAAAACTGATTTGATAAACAATTAGATAAACAAAAAAAATGAACTTCTTATGATGTGAAGCAATTTTGTCATAGCAACAAAATGGAACCGGAGGAACCAGATGCATCATTTGTGACGTCAATGCTAGAACGTCATATGGCACGACTTAATGACAATTTAGTTTATACAGTATAAAAAATATTGATAAAATCAAGCGATCCAATGAAATTGCATTTTACAGGTGAATTTTAATTTTGTGTTTAAAACTAGCAACTACCTCGTGATTGTCAAAGTAGTAAAGTCTGACATTTACTGTGTAATCCTTCAGTGTTCACATCGTAGCAAACCACGGTTTATTGTTTCATTCCATTCCACAAATGGAATGAAACAATAAACCGTGGTTTGCGACGATACAGTGTTGAACTTTGACAACTAATTCAGTTCATCTTGCCCACATGTGTTGTGGTACCTTGATTTTTTTCTAATCTGAAATAATATTGATTTTGTTAAGGTCTATTTTAATTTATTTATTATTTTCTATTTTACTTGAGATTCATTGTTTGCATAATTTGATACATTCCGTTACAGATGTTTTGCTTTAGATTTTGATGCAGATTCAGTGTGATAAATGTAGTATACATACAGAACAGACTGAAAAATACCACAGAGTGCAGTATTGGTTTATGTCTTTCTCTATATCAGATACATGTTTTTTGTTGTGCAATTGACCGTCCATGGTTGAGATTCTCCCAAAAAGCTTAAGAAATCTGAATAACTTTACATTTTTGTATATATATTTTTTACCTTTACACTAAATGTTATTTGTTTTTATTTTTTGTTAAGATAAGACTTCAAGAATTCCAAAATTTGTATTTTCTGTGGGGTTTTTTTATGAGAGAGAGAGAGAGAGAGAGAGAGCAAACTCGGATCACAAACTGCCCTCTCAATGAATTTTTACCACCTCTTAAAATCTTTGATTAAAGTTAGATATCTAAACTTTGATTAAAGCTTTGATGGAAGTTAGATACCTAATCTTGATTTTGACAAACTACAGTTCAATACAGTGTCAAAGTTCACATAAAACAATTCACTATAAAATTCATATATAAATTGTCTTCGTATTTTAAAAAAAAGTGCTCTAGTAGCGTTCCTGGTCGGAATTTGATAAAATTTCAACATTGAACACGGAAATGTGAATAGCTTTATGGTATGATTTTGAATACTTTTCAGTTCAGTTATTGAAGAAATATTGTAGTTTTTTTAAGGCTATTTGATCTGCATAGTAATTCTCTACATATTATGTGTAAACTTCAAATTTCAACCTTGAAAGATTACATTCTTGGTCCATTCCATCGTGGTGGGTGGAAGGGGTGTAATATCTTAATAGTACAATTCCTGATTGACTTGATTACATATTTCTAAACTATGGAGCTATTAACCACACTTTTTTGATTTAATATACTCAGTAGTAACATTTTTTATAAGAATTATGGAAAAAAAATTAATCAATTTTTTTTGGACAAAAAAATGACAGAGTTATAAACCTGATGAAACGGTCGATAAATTTAAAGCATTTTCTCAAATTTGAATTTCTCTATATAGGCTACTAATTAGGTAGGATATATCACAGAATTAGAACATTTTATGTGATATGAAAAATTTAAATGTATATAGGATAGAACAAAAGAATTTTGATGACAATTGTACACACTAATAGATTTTAAAACCACCCCAAAAAAAAATCATCACGTTGAAATAAAAAAGCAACATGTCCCCTATACAGCTCAAAATTGCACTTCCTCGTGAATTAGACAAAATGAAAATTTTATTCCTGGTAATTTTAAAATTTGGGGGGCTAGCATTAGTTGATGAGGACTTTATTTTGATAATTTCTCCCCTCCCACATTTTAGGATTTTGAAGATTGGGCTAATTTATTTTTGCTTGTCAAGGAGATTTCGACAAGTCATCTTCCAATTTCTCCGACTGCCCTCCCCCCCACCCCCTACCAACTTAAAAAGCTGATGCTGCACATCTGATTGACCAGAAACATCTGCAGTAGTGTATAGTTGACCAGAAAATTATTTCAAAATGTGAGAAAGTGAGCAGAAGAGTTTAATTTATTAATTGTATGATTTATTAAAGAACCCTAAAGGCTTTTAAGACAAGTGTAACTGACTGGCATGGAATGTAACGCGATTATTTATGAACTACTTGATTGATATTATAAATATTTATTTACTTATCAACAGAGACGATGTAAACTAATTATATGCATCTTGTATAAAATAATGTTATTAAGTAACTCTGCAATGTATTTTTTACATTTTTTAAGGCAACGTATGCTGCATGTTTTACTTCAGTGGACGAATTTCATGTATGATTGTTCAGACGATGACCTCCTCACGGTCGAAACCTGTTAACGAAATAAATTTACTCTTGCATTCTTATGTGTTGGTGATCTGTTTACTTCTTCATCACATTGAATGTTGTTATTATTTTTTTTTTCTAAAGGAACCCTCACTGCAATGGCTGTAAATGCTAAGTATAGGTCTAATTTGTGGTGCTTGAGCTACAGCTGTGATGTCTCAATAGGAAGAAAAATTCTCAATGGGACGCAAAACAAACAACCAAAAAATGATTTGCCAATCCTGCATAAAATGTAAGAGTAGCCCTGAAAGCATGCTATTTATTTATTTGTAGAAGAAAAAAAACCACGTCGTTTTCTAACCCCCATATGGCCTCGATGTAAGATGAAAATTCCAAAACCCTATTGCACATCTACAGGACACCACCATCACTGTCCTAAAGATGATTTAAAATGTAAAAGCAGTTCTGGGATCCAGGTTCATGTAGAAAAATGTCGTGTTTTGACCTTCATTTTGCCCCTAGTATGAAAATGATTGATTTATATTGTTTAACGTCCCACTCGAGAAGTTTTCACTCATATGGAGATGTCACCATTGTTGGCGAAGGCTGCAAAATTTAGGCCTGTGCTCAGTCCACACTTGCTGTGACACTGGACCTCGGTTTTTGCAGTCTCATCCAAAGGACTGTTCCATTTAGTCGCCTCTTACAACAAGCAAGGGGTACTGAGGATCTATTCTAACAAATAGATCCCCACGGGGCAGGACGAGAATGAAAATTCCAAAAATGAAAATTCCAAAACCTTATTGCACATCTTCAGGGCATCATTAAATCATATTCCAATATTACTGCTTAAAATAAGAGGAATTTGAGGGAGAAGATTTATCATCCAGATGACTTCATGAATCCTTTCAACATTATACAGATATCCCCGTTACTGCTGATATAGTTATTTCATACCGAGAATATCAAGCACCACTTGTTAGTATTCCTCATCATATCTTAAGTTTTTGAAACTCATAATCCCTCTAAACTTTGAGTTTCTCCTTTCAGTACATTTTACATGTAGTGTAGCATATGTAGATGTGCGGAATGAACGTCATTTTGTCTGAAATTGCATGCGCATTGGATGTTTTGTTTACAAATTTTTGAAACAACGTAACTTTTTTGTTTTTCAATGGAATTGTTTGATTCATGTATTTGTATCATAGGTATAACTTGAGACCCTTTAGCGATTGCTATGGTGAAAAGTACGATTCTGCACGTGTGCTTCTATTTGATTGGATATTACAAAAATGCCAATATCTCTCGTGACAGTGAAATACTCGTATCATTTGCACTTTTTGCATCCCTACAGTTAAGATATAACGCAAGTCGCTCAGATTCGGAGGCAATAGAATTTTTTTTTAGTTTCCAATGTTTTGGATACAACAGAAACTTTCTGATGGATTTTGAAATGAGTTTCGATTGCTTTTTCGTCTCTGCTGCATGTTTTTACTATTAATTCCTCCGTTACGTTTTGTGATTCCGGGTCTGGGACATTTACACGCTAAATCTGAGTTTTTAATGTGCTGTCTTGCACCATTTGCTCGTACCTAAACGTGTTAACTTTGTCCCATTTGACATTAAAATACCTAATACGTCATTTTTTATGTCCTTGGGATCGAAGATCCGTCGAGCTATCTGTCTGTCAGTCTGAGGCAAAAAAATAGAAAAAAAAAATAAAGTAATCTTGCTCCTATCTTGTACACTCTTACGTTTATGTGTAGACATTGTGGCAAAACCTTTCCATTTATACCAGTATCTTTAACCTGGTGACCTTCACATTGACCTTTGACGTATGTTTCAATAGAAAATTCGAATATAGGCCATAAAAGGCACTGTTTTTATATCAAGAATTTGTATTTTTTAAGAAATGAGCTTCCCAACGATACCAGATTTGTTGATATTGACCTAGTTTTGGAAATTTTCATTTAAAAAAATACACAGTTCCACTTTGTTGTACATAATCCGGGGACATCAGTTACAGTCACACAATACCCGGACACACTGAAAAAAACAAAACAAAAAACACAAAAATAAATAAATATATCAGAAATTATTCACATCAAGATTTTTATTGGTGTTTAGCTGTATTTGGCGATGTCAGGCGGTAAAAATACTTATCTTACTATATCCCGCTTTCTGGTAGTTGAAAAATCAGGTTCAGTACGTTCATAATGTAATTCTCATATCAAAAAGAAATATATATATATGTGTGTGTGTGTGTGATCTTATTTGATAGATCACAATGAGTTATAATCAGAAGGTTGATGCCATTCTGTTTACTTTTAAAAGAGAAATCGGGGGGGGGGGGGGGGGGGGGAAGCTATCCTGGACTGTTGGCCGCATTATATTTACCGCTTGCCGAATATTAAGCAGACAGACAGACTCTACTATAACCACGTGACAGTCACGAGGAAGACAGAGGCCCATTGTGGGTCCATGTAACCAGTTACAGCTGTGCAGCACTAGAATATTTGTAAAAAAAAAAAAAATCTTATTGAATTTTATGCTTTGTTACATCACAAAGCGATGCCAATAAACAAATCAATGCAAGTTTTGGATATATAAAAAAAAAAAAAAATAAGGTATTTGTCATTTCCGGAAAATATTCAATCAACCATACAGATTAACAATGGTGTTTACAGTGTCAATTCCAGATATGTCTTCTGCAAAAGCTTTGGTTTTTTCTTGTATTATTGTTTACCACGAGTTCAAACTGTCAGAAATATAAACCCACATGGGAGAGCATCGACTCGCGCCCAATTCCTGGGTGGTACGACGATGCCAAAGTCGGCATGTTCATTAACTGGGGAGTTTACACTGTGCCTTCCTGTACTAGTGAGTGGTTTTGGTGGTACTGGAAAGGACAACCACAGCCAAATGTGGTGGAGTTCATGAAAAAATTCTACCCACCAAACTGGACATATGCAGACTTCGCTAAAGAATTTCGTGCCGAGTTTTATGATCCCAAGAAATGGAAAGATATTATTGTAGCTTCAGGCGTAAAGTAAGTTCCATATGAATGAGTCTTAAGTACTTTAGAATTTATTTATATGCGTGTATTTATATATTGAAAGGAATCCATTTAAACTAACAAAAATGCAAACAAATGCTAATTTCAGTGGAAACGAGGGGATTATTTATATTCGATCTTTCCTATCCCCCTCGTTTCAGTCCCAAGTTGCCATAAAGTGTGTGGAAAATCAGTCGCGCTGGGACTCTATTTTATTTCACGTTACATACTTTTAGTGTCTTGTCAGTAACTATTTTCACTATATTACTTACGTTTTTTGTGTGTGTAATCAACCTGAATGTACCTCAGCCTACCCAGTTCTTTAATGACATGCAGTACGTATGATCGGGTTTAATAATGGAGGTGAATATATGTGATAAAATTTATTTGGTGAAGCATACTTCATGCCATTGAAGTTAGCAAATATGTTATTTGAAATAACGACAGTTATCATCAATTTAATATGGAAGTGGATAGTGTTGGTTGGATTTATTTGTGGGAAAATCATTCATGGATTGATTTAAGTAAGTTTTCGGATGATTTATATAATATGTAACCTGAAATAAAGTCAAACCATAGTGCGATTGATTTGCCACACACTTTATGAAGACTTGGACAGAAATCAGGGGGATAGGAAAGACCAATTATAGGTAACCCCCTCATTTCCACAGAAATCAGGCCAGATGCATGTTTAATGTACATATAGTTATCTTGTTTATGTTCTATCGTCCTCCACCACTGCAAGATGTAATATAAACTGGTCAGATGTTGTATAATGTGGTTTACTAAAGGCATTGAACTCTCAGTCCTAGAAACCTGAATTACTTACAAGTCTTTAAGGAACAGTATTGAGTAATATCAACACTAACTTGCAGTATATTACACTGTGTTGGCTTTGACAAATGATAGCAGAGTTTGCAGCACTGGTCTATAAATGGGCACCAGTGGGGGCTCACATCATAAACTCCTATCCTGGTGGGTCGACTATAATAATTGGCTATCTGAGATTGGCTGAGTGATATATATATATATTTTACCAAATCAACTGTACTGCGGAACCAATGAGATTGCTTAGAGGTCACGTGATGGTCAGTGTTTAGAGGTTTTTCGATATGGATGGACGCTATTAATTGTTACTGATCAGTTTTAATTACTAGATAACGATTCGTCGCGTTTTCGGTATTTCCATCAGCTTGTTGGATTTAACACTTTTGTCGAGTAATTAGAGGACGTCGTTGTACAGTGGAAGCTGTGGCAATTTGGATGAACGATGTCTTTAGACCCAATTCTGGGTGACGCTATCACTGATGGCTCTGGACCTGTGCCCAATTCTGGGACGCCTAGTTGTCTTACCTATGTAACTTTGCCCAATTTGTGTAAATGAAGCAGTTTTCTTTGAAAAAAGTGAAAATTTCTTGATCATGTTCATAATCATGAATATAGTAATATATACTTGTTGTACAGAAAAACAACCTTCTGATTTTGTAGATATGTAGTTTTGGCTTCCAAACATCATGATGGCTTCAGCATGTACCCAACAAATGTGACATATCAATGGAATTCAAGAGACGTTGGCCCAAAACAAGATCTTGTGGGTGAGTAGGAATATGGTCAATATCTGCAGAAAGTCCAACGTATGCGTTATACTCCAAGCTTGTACATGTTATTTGCATCCAATAAAAACCTGGACATGTGTGCGTCTAATATTTACAAATCCAATTTTCGAGGAATTTTAATAAGCATGCAAATTAATTAAAAAACTGAAACTGAAACTAGTTTATTTGATTAAAACGCCTAATTTTACATACATGTATTCACTGGCGTTGTACAATAAAATAGTAAAAGAGATAATTAGTCCCAAGGGTATATGCCCTTTATAAAGCACCAGCTCAAATCCATGATCTACTGGCCCCAGATGACTGGGCCATCAATTATTTCAAGCCTTGTATACTTGTACAGAGTTGTGCACAATGATGGACAAATTTTAGTTCAGGATCAAAAATAAACAAGTTAGGTCAAGGTGGCTGATAAAATGATAATGTAGTAGACACCGTAGACATGAACAGAAAACTAACAACTGAACTTTATGAGAAACAGGATTAGTTCTGCTTCTCCGTTGTCAACTTTTCATATTTATTTATTTAATTATATGGTAGTATTTGTGTTTCTCAACTGATTCAATATGCAGGAGCATGTTCTGTGTATGATCATTTACACTGAGGCAGGTTACTGACAAAAAGTTACTGTTACAGGGGGTTTTAATGGTCTTGTTTAAAATCAGCATTTCACAAAATCTATGGTTGTTACAATCTAATTTGCAAATACAACTTGTCATTAGATTGAATGCTGTTTGGAATGTTTCGTATCAATTGTAAGATCATTTATACTGATTTTTACTATGGATCACACCGTTTACAAGATCAAGATAGAAGACTAATGGTGGGTATGACTGGTCAACGGGGAATGCTTTCTCCTCTTAAACACCTGCTCCCATCTCTGATGTGTCCAGAGGTCTGTGTTTACCCAGCTTCTTGATAGGAGTTATGAGATTGATCACTGTTCGTTATCTTCACCTTTTTTCATAAACACATGACTTGTATGGATGTTGTATACCATGTATTCTGTTGGGTGATTTACTTGTGTGTAACATTTTCTAAAGGTCCCTTAAAGGATGCATTACAAGGAACGGGGATCAAGTTTGGGATCTATCATGCAATGATTGAGTGGTTCAACCCAATATGGCTGGCAGACCAAAAGAACAATTTAACCACACAAAAATACGTCAAAGTAAGTTAGCTGTATATCTCTATACAGTAAAACTTACCAATAATGAACACACTTATAATGAATTCACACTTTAATTGCAAAGTAATATTGATCCCTTATGAGAGGAAACTATTGAAATTGTATTGGATATAATGACATTTCATTATATCGAACTGTGTTTTGCTGGGTGTGGAGATTCACTGTAACCATGTTTTACTATACGATGAAGTTTCAAACATTTACATGCCCTTGAGGTTTAATTTAATGATTTCGGTCTGTCTGTCTACAACTGGATCTGAATATATCAAAATTTATGTAGTCTAAACACCTTGTTAGTCTTTTACATAGTCTCCTCTGGAGTTTTATATTGATGAAGTAGATTGTATACAGATACTGATAATGAAACTGAAAAGTTTAATGGTCTTTGATTTTTTAACAGGACTATATCCACCCACAACTACATGAAATCATCAACACATACAAACCAGATATTCTGTGGAATGATGGAGGTTGGCTTGCTCCAAGCTGGTACTGGAATTCCACCATATTCCTGGCCTGGTTATACAATAAGAGGTATATTACTTGATACCTACATGTGTATGCTCTCTTTCTTTCTTTGTCTCTCTTTCTTCTTTCTCCCTCTCTCTCTCCCTCCCTCTCTCTCTCTCTCTCTCTCTCTCTCTCTCTCTCTCTCTCTCTCTCTCTCTCTCTCTCTCTCTCTCTCTCTCTCTCTCTCTCTCTCTCTCTCTCATACCAATTACGGATGCCGTGTATTTATAGGTATAGGGTTAATAAATAAAAATACATTCATACTGTATTAATTAGTAACTACACACGATTGCTGTAAATCACATTATATTTATGAAAACTTTCAATACTGTTAAAGCATAATAATGTGAAATCCATGTTAGTCTTTGTGGGTAAGAAATGATTTTCAATAGTCCAGTTCTGTTGATTGATATTAGCTTATAATGTATAGTTTGACTGAAATCTTGCTGTAAAACTTGATTTTAAATGTGTTTTCCTTTTTCGTCAGTCTTGTCAAAGATACTATCATTGTGAATCATGTTCTATTTGTGAAAATTTTATTGAAGTTGATTATATGACAGCCTCTCAATACAACAATTCTTGTGGATACGTAATAAAGCTTATTATTCATACATACTTGTTATGTATACATGTTGTTTACTCATTGTGAAATTTGATTGGATTTATGTTTTCCTTTTTCTTCAGTCCTGTCAAAGATACCATCATTGTGAATGATCGATGGGGGAGTGACTGTTTTTGCAAACATGGAGGAGTATGGACCTGCTCTGATCGTTTTCACCCCGGTATAAAATTATTATTTATTTAGTTTCAGCATTGTTATTATGAAATCTTTTTTATGATCACACAATCATTTGACCTATATGCATGGTTCTGTAGATAATACCATATTTTCATCATTCTAAACATGTGATATATGTGGGGGATAATTTAGTCTGAATTTTTTTCTCCTTTCAGTCCCGTTTCTTACTTTTAGTATTTCCTGCACATCAGACAAAAAAATGCTAGCTCTATGTTACTAACAGAGCAAGTGAAAATCGGGTTAGATTTGTGTTTCCTGCAGAAAAAAACAAATATGAGACTATTTTGTGTTACACCTGCTAGTAGACCAAACAAATGTCAATTAGTCCAGTGACGTGCCATCTTGAAGAAAAAAATTATCTCGAAAGCTTCCTGTAGATATACACTAAATATACCCTTATCTACAGTTTATCTACCAAAATCATTTTATTGATGTATGTAGAGACTGATTGTGTTATAATCGCATGACGACAACAAACCATTTATGTGGTATATTGCAGAGTCCTCGCGTAATAATGATAAAGCCTTTATGTAATATCCAGGATAATATCTAGCATTTAACAGCTATGCTAGTTTTCAATATGGTCCTGTATATAACACACAGACAGACAGGTGTATTTAATAATGAAACATAGTTAAACATGTTAAAAGAAATAGAGTATATTTAAAGTGAGTAAATTATTGTGAATGGAAGATGAATAGGGAAAAAAAATGAAATAAAAAATATGAGGTAATCTCCAAGATAATTTCTCTTAAAATGCAATACACTTGTTGAGTTTCTAACATCTTTGCGCTAAACATTCCACGTATTGCTAGCTGAACAACAGAAAGTTAATTTATAATACATGTACTCAGTCAACAGTGCATTTGTGATTTAACACAGGTGAATGAAAAAGCCTGTGGGCTTTTACAGTTACATGATTTGTTCATTCAGTGAGATAAAGGAGGTTTGATTGATTGATTATTTATTGTTTTCCGCCACACTCAACAATTGTTCAGTTATCTGGTGGCGTCCAGTTTTTATTGGTGGAGGAGAGAACCCAGATACAATGTACCCAAGAAGAGACCACCGACCTTCCAAAAGTTAACTGGCAAACTTTCTCAAATATATCAACGCAGGCGAGGATTGAACCCGCACTGACTAGAGGTGAGGGGCCTTGTGATTTTGAGCACAATGCTCTAACCACTCGACCACGGAGGCCCCAGATAAAGGAGGTGGATGTCATTAGGATTTATATAATTGTATCGCATGCAATATTGAATATATCAGTGCCGTATTTAATATATCAAATGCTAAACATCAAAGGAACTTTAAAACACCTTTCCACTGGACAAGTAGAGAAGTCATAGATCAAGGCAAGTCAAGTTCCCAGGAGGTGTATGCTATGTTGTAATTTGTATGTTTGATTTTGTTTGTTGACTTTCCTTAGATCATTTAATGCCGCATAAATGGGTGAATGCCATGACGATAGACAAAGGTTCCTGGGGCTTCAGAAGAAATGCTGATCTGAGTCAGTTTTACACCATAGAAGATCTCCTAGAGGAAGTGATTTATACCATCAGGTACAGTTTAGAAATCATTTAGTGAGGCTGATTAACCATGGTAACAAGTTTATCTTTTAACAAAGATTAGAATGCTAGTGCAACATATATTAATTACTATGCAAGTAAAGGTTCAAAGAAATGTTTATTTTAATTATAAAATTTTTATCGTTGTAAACTAGATAAAATATAAATAAATGTAATTTAGTAAACAATTGTGTAAGTATTCTTCATTGCAAAATAAGAATATATGTATTAAGCATGTAAAAAAAAAGGGGGGGGGGTGTCATCTTCACCATTCTTCTAACAAAGGCCATCTTTATATAATTTAATTGATATGAGAAAATACAAATACCAGCATAATGGCCTCTCCATGAACTTCCAATCAGTAAAGGTGGGGAAAGTCCACTCTGCTGGTGTTTGTGTTTTCTATATAGTAGATCATTCTTTGAGTGGTGTTATGTAATATGGGCTGGTTGCCTTCAGTGGCCTAGCTGACCACAAATCGTAACAGAATAATAAGATGCTAAGGAACTGTAACCATAGTAACAGTGAACTGCTTCATCTACATTTTCCTCATGACTTCAAAGACATAATACACTGTTTAGTAAGGGCTACGTCCCCAATACAATGGAACTAAAGTGGTAGTGTGATGGACGTTATTGTGCAAGTACATCACTGTGTACCATCATATGTACCAAAGTTAGAACATGATTGTTGAAAAGGCAAACGACTTTCAGTGGTGTTGCATTGTTTAGGGGGATTTTTAAGCTTATCTTTAGATGGTGCACTGTGAATCACTTCTCATTAGCAAGATAGTTTATTTTCACATAAATTTTTATATTATCTTGTTTTTGGTTTAGAAAAGCAATGGCACCATCTGTGAGTTCTTGGACTCTGATTGAGGTTCGGCGACGTTTGCTTGGTATAGACTGGTATATGGGGTTTAGTGTCATTTAACTATAATGTATTGTTTAAAATTGTAGTTTTGGTGGAAACATTTTAATTAATGCTGCACCAACATCTTGGGGCACCTTTTCCCCAATTTATGAAGAAAGATTCCGCCAGCTTGGGGCATGGTTAAAAGTGAATGGAGAGGCGATTTATAAAACAACACCATGGATCCACCAGAATGACACATACAGCCTAAAAACTTGGTAGGTTTGCATAGGAGTAGTTTTCATGATGTTGATAGTTTTTGTGCACACAATCATGATCATGAAACAATACCTATCAAATTACATGATAATGATGAGGCACAGAGCAGTTCCTGTTCATATAATGAAATAGATTGATTACTGATTATACAGTAAACAAATATTTAGTGAAATTAGATAGTAATGCTTACTTACCGTCGTTTATTTTTATGCCCATGGAATTGAAGATTAGGGGGCATGTAGTTTATGGCCTGTCTGTGGCAAAAAACTTCAACCTTGGTCGTATCTTTTACACCATGGGAGGTTGAGCTTTCATAATTGGTATCTGTATTCCTTGTGGTAAGATTCCATTGACACCAAATGTTTTGACCTGCTGACCTTAACATTGACTTTTGACCTACTTTGAGATTGAATATAAGCCATGTCTTTCAAATGGTAAGAGATACTGTTTTTTTGTGAGAAGGCTTTTCCAACAATACCAGGTTTGTTGACCTTGTGACTTTGATATTGACCTAGTTTTGTAAATTTTCAAAAAAAAAAAAAGAATTACAATATCTTACAGTTCTACTTTGTTGTAATCTGGAGACATAACTGTTTCTCAAACACAACACATCTTGTTGTAATAATGGGATTGAGAAAAAAAAGTTACTCTATCTCAGTTGTATTGTGTAGGAGCCAGAACTTGCATTGACAATTTAAAAAAAAAATTTCTAAAGCACAGTTGGGCCAGGAAATTTGAAATATATATGAAAGCTTTTTGCCAAGAGTAGACTTTTGTTCAATTCATGGTCCATGGAAGTAGGATGGGGCTACAATAGGGGATCAAATCATGGTCCATGGAAGTAGGATGGGGCTACAATAGGGGATCAAATCATGGTCCATGGAAGTAGGATGGGGCTACAATAGGGGATCAAATCATGGTCCATGGAAGTAGGATGGGGCTACAATAGGGGATCAAATCATGGTCCATGGAAGTAGGATGGGTTTACAATAGGGGACCACAGTTTCACGTGCTGATATGTAGGAAAAGTGTTTTATAAACCTTTTTCTCAAGAGTCACTGGGTCAGAAAAGTGAAAATGTACATGAAAGCTTCCTGACACAGAGTAGATTCAAGTTTCTTCAAATCATGGTCTTCAGGGGTAGGGTTGGGCCACAAAGTTTTATATGGGAATACACATGAAATTAAATTCTTTTCAAAAGTAGCAAGGTCACACTAAATCAAATGTTTCCAAGTTGTGTGGGAGACTAGACCTTTCATTTCATACCATGATTATGTAATTTTGACCTTCAACCAGGACACCAAAGTCATGTCGGTGATAATGGTGTTGAGGCTATATAGTTTGGATTTCATGTTCAGTAATGAAATTTTTCATGGGAATAAAGATTGAAAAAAATTTTTTGTGAAAAATCACAACACCTGAACAACAGCGGGGTTAAAGTGGCTCAGGTGAGTGAGGTGACCCACGAACCTTGTTTTGTAATGCTCGCAGATATTCTTTTGATATTTTGTACATTTGTTTACCATGTCTAGATACAGGTCAAGTTTGAATTTTATTTTTTCTTGATGAATTTCGAGGAATTCCAGGAACCTTAGGGAATACCAAATGACTTGACTTGGCATGGCTGGTAGGGGACATGTCTTGCTATTCAGTACTAACAGAATGCTTGTGTAGGTCCAAGTTGTATTTGCTAGAATGGAATGGGAACATGTGTTTCACCAAGGCATTGTGTTCTAAGTACATTTATATATACTACAATAATATTATGTTTTATATGAACTTTTTCAAATCAAGGTACACGGCATCAAAGACAGAGAAGACTGTGATTTACTGTATGATCTTGGACTGGCCAGTAAATAATGAAATCCTCTTGGGGTCACTAAAGGATATACAAGTTTCCTCGGTTGAACTGCTGGGATCAGATGCAGTGATGTATTTTTTCCAGGAATCACAGGGTCTGAGGGTTTTATTCCCTGTCATCAACATCCGTAAAATGCCTTGTCAGTGGGCCTGGAGTTTGAAAATCACATTCTGAAAATAGTGAAATAGACAAGTCCATAAAGACACACTGAGATTAGGAGCTGATTTTGAATCTCACTTTTGATTTCGAGCATAATAGTTCTAATATTGTGAATAATGCAATTACAACTAGCCAGACCTTACCAGCTAGCACAGAAAAAAGGGCTCAATGCAGACTGGATACTGCCAACCATGTGCAAGTATTAACTGATTAGTATATATCAATATGTTGAAAGTAATATTGGATCTGTATAAAACATCTGTATAAAACATTTATCAAATGTGGTATAATATAATATTGGATCTGTATAAAACATTTGTTAAACGTGATATGATATAATATTGGATCTGTATAAAACATTTAATAAGTGTAAACTGTGTATTTACATATTCAATAAATACATGTAATAACAGTGTTATTGACACATAAAATAAAACATGTGACTTCAGTATACAACACAGTAAATAATATAGTAAAATTTGTAAGGTATTATGATAATAAAGTTTCGTTTTTGTATTATATTTTTCTTTAAAGTTCTTTTTATGATTTACTATTATAGAGTTTTTTAATGCCAAAGATCATTTGATGAAATTATTGGATGAAGATTTTAGAGAAATTCAATTTTGAATGCTTGTTAGAAAATATGCATGCACATTTTCCTGTAGCATGTACTAGTATGTATATGTATTTGTGATTCTCATTGTATGATAAAGTTCCGAATGTGACCTTTGACCTTACTGTAATGTGATTGGTTAATTTTCTGTTATTCAAGATATAAATGTTGTTAGTTCTTTGATACTTAATTTGTTTTAAAGCAAGCTTTAGCTCTAGCTGCTGAAGTCCTCTTGATCTTTTAGCTGTGTGAAATGATGATGTACTTGTAATATTGAATTTTTAAAAGTATTTAATTTCAAAAAAGGTTCCCTAAAACAAGTGTGTTAGTTAAGAACTGTAGTGAGCAACTACTCTCAATTTCTTTTCTTTTTTCCATATCATGCATAGGCCAAAAAAATTCATAGTTTCTCAGTTCAATGTGGTACCTCTTCAACAGATGTAATGGTGCCTGAAAAATAATTTTTGAGGGCTATATTGACAAAACTTGCAACTAGCTCACAAGTGTAAAATTGGCAAGTAGCTCACGAGTGTAAAATTGGCAAGTAGCTTGCAGGTATACAACTAGCAAATGACTCATGAGTACATTAAATCTGGCAAGTATCTTGTATGCATTTAAATCTTGCAACCACTCTGTAGTTGTACAATTGGTTATTATGTCACGTGTATGAAACTAGCAACTGCTTAACAACTGGTAACTCCGGAGTTCAAACTAACATTTATTGTTCAACTCATCAGTGTTCAAGTTAAACAACTAATTCGTAAGTGTAAATCTTGGCAGCTTGTGTTGGGGAACCCTGCTATGTTTCTAATGGGAAATAATAATGTTTTTGTTAAAATTTATCTTAATTTATTTGTTATTTTATATTGAGATTCTATGTTTGCATAATTTGATACATTCCATTACAGATATTTCACTTCCATGCACATTATCTGTGATAAATTAGTGTACATGTACAGAAAAATATTATAGAGTGCATTGTAATTTTGTATGTTTTTCTACATTATATATATTTATTTGCTTAGTATTATATATATTGACCGGCCAAGTTTGTCAATATACTTAAAAAACAACTTCACTCAGAAATCCATATGATGTAATTGACCTTAAATGTTTGTATTTTTTGAGGATTTTTTTTTTTAGATTAGAAGGTGGAGATAATGAACAGTGATCAGTCTCATAGAAGAAATATATAGTTTTTGTCAAGATCAAACTTCAAGGATTATAAATTATGTATTTTATATTTATTTAATTTCAGAGAGAAAGAGAGAGGGTGAAGAGAGTAGGGGTGGCTACAGCCTGCCTCAATGAATTTTTACCACCCCTTGAAAGTTAGATATCAAGTCTTTGATTTTGACAAACTACAGTTATGTACAAGGTTAAAGTTCACATAAAACAAATCCCTATAAAATTCATACAAAATGTCTACTTAAAAAACAAATTTTCTCCAAGTAATTTTTTTTTACATAATTTTATTAAATTTTCGATGTTTAACACAGAAATTTCAGCTGTTTCTTGGCGTGATCTTGAAATACTTTTCCGTTCAGTTACTAACGTAATCTTTCTACGTACAGCACTTCTAGACAAAGTTTCAGTCAATTTCAACTCCGAAAAATTTCTTTCGTCTTCAAATCGCCAGATACATGCATCTGCAATAATTTATCAAAAAATTCTTTCAAATATGGAAAGTGAGGAGGAGAAAGCGTTTTTTTTTTTTGTTTTTTTTTTGTTTTGTTTTTGTTTGTTTTTTTATTTGGGAGGGGGGGGGTTATTTTGTTGTTGTTTTTTTTTGGTTTTTTGTTTGTTTGTTTGTTTTTTTATTTATTTATTTTATGCTTTATTAAAGAACCTTAAGTGTTTTAAAGATAAGAGTTCAACTGACTGAGACAGGGATGTAACGTGTTTTGTCATGGACTTGTGAATTTTCAAATTTGTGTTCAGGCGAATCTAGACTTTGACACATCCATCACGTTGACTGTTGTAAAAAGTTTCAAAATGAATGAATTATTAGACTACTTGTATCAACAAAAGTTAAACAAAAACAAAATAATTTCTAAAACTTACTCTTAGTGTATCTAGTATTTCTATTTCGTGTGGGCTTACTTTTTTATGTTTTGAACAATGTTTTGAATTATTAGACGTGTTCTCTAAAATGAATGATGAACGTACTGTGTTTGTAATTCATGATTGTTCGTGTATAAACTTTGGTAATTTTTCTATGATAATGCACTAATCTTCACCGAAATCGCATTTATATAACATTCGAATGTAAATTGTAATAAACCATATGAAGCGAACACCTTGTTTTGTGTGTCGAGTAATATTTTTATGACAGCGTATAATTAAAGGTTATTTAAATTATAATGACTGGAGTATCTACACATATTGTGAATATATAATTGGAACCTCTATTATTTACTATGGGCTCAGTGGTAACCGCGTAACCGGGAAGTCAGGAGTTCGAGCCCCGCTCGTGCTGTAGACATCAGACCTAAATATAAGCAGTGATTGCTCCCTCGACAAACGCTCGGTATTTAGAAGTGAAAATCACGGGTCTTTCGGATATGACCTTAAAAACGGAGATCCTTTTTCACGGCAGGCGTTGGCACGTTAAAGAGTTAAAGAAACCTGAAACTGGTGCATCTCAATATAAATGGAAAATCCTCGACGGGCGTAAAACAGCCATCTAATGTTTATATTTTCATGGATAAAAAAGCTTATATATTATTTATTTACGAAAATTAACAAGCGATTTCTAAAACTTTAATCTATATCAATGACATTTGTGCGAAGGGGCCATTGATGCGGGAAGAAACTTTTCTACCCGGAAGAAACCCACGTGTCTTTTGGGTGACCATATTTACCATGGACGCTATTTACATTTGTATCATATGTAATAATATTATTGTTTTTACGTTGTTTTACGTCCCATCCAGGAATTTTTCACTTGTGTAGACACGCCAGCTTTAGGAGAAGTGTTCCCAAAATTTTTGGCCTATGAATGGCCGTTGCAGTGCTGAATGGTTCTCTGTTATATCAACGCCCATCCAGAGACGGAACTTCCGTTATTTAGGACAATAAACCTGTGATTTTTGCTTCTAATGCCAGGCGTTGTGCAAAGTAATCGCCAATACACATGCCGTGGCCGAGTGGTTAGAGCATCGGGCTCAAAATCACAAAGCCTCTCACCTCTGTCGGCGCCTGTTCGAATCTCGGCCGCGGCGTTATGTGAGCAAGTTTGCCAGTTTACTTGCGGAAGGTCGGTGGTCTCTTCCCAGGTACATTGTATCTGGGTTCTCTCCTCCACCAACAAAAACTGGACGCCACCGGATAACTGAAAAATTGTTGAGTGTGGCGGAAAGCAATAAATAATCAATCAATCAATCAATACACATGTAGCCCGGCAACCAGGCTAATGTAAAACGTCCTAGATTTGACGCGCGGTGTTGGAATCGAGAATCGAACCAGGGACTCTTCGGTTGTGAATCTACCGGTAACGCCTTAACCACGAGCTATAGGTTACCGCGCCCGATGAACCATCAGGAAGAAATCTAATAACAAGAATATAACTCGGTTTACATGATGAATTGGTAAAAGTGATGAATCGACGGCGAGTTCGGGTTGTGATTTCTGTAATTCGCACAGGATCCAAACTAAGACATTATGCAGGTTCTATGTACTTTACGATGATTTACGGCTTTTGACTAGAAATATATTAATGAATTTAAGTTATGTTTACATGTGCCTCAATTCGTTACGCATGCAGTAGTGCCCAAGTAGGAATTTTCATTTCATACTGGATATTTTCTGTCGACCAAATTTAGAATAAATAGGAATTCCAGAATAAATAGGAATTCCAGTTTCTAACACACACACACACACAACACACACACACACACACACACACACACACACACACACACACACACACACACACATATATATATATATATAAAAGGGGGATCTAGGAGGTCGATTTATACAATATTCCTTACGTCGACGTTAAACTAGAATTTTTAAGATTGATTAATGCTGCACATTATGAAAATGCAAATTACTATCGTGAATGTAAAGAACAGAAGAATAATGGACGTACCTAACATATTTACATACATTGTAAATGGAAATATTTTGATCAATAACGATATACTGGTTGGGAGTCTTTTCGCAAAGCAGAAATTCTATTACACATATTTATCCGTTACAGTTTTTTCTACTCCAGATTCGCCATATTCAATCAAACTTGACACAAAACATCGTTTGAGTAATGTGAATTCAAATTTGTCTAAATAATTGACCATTTCCTTTCGCAAGGGGAGATAATCGCAAGAACTTACAAGTTCATGATACAAGGAAAAATTTTTTGGTAATGTTTGTTTGTTTGTTTGTTTGTTTTTTATTTATAGTCGCCTGAGCAATTTTTCAGCTATCCGGCGACTGTCACTATTACCGGTGACGGGGCTGCAAATTTAGACCTATGCTTAGCACTAATGGCTTTTAGCAGTGAGGGTTCTTTTACGTGCCACACCTGCTGCGACACGGGACCTCCGTTTCTAAGGTCCCATCCGAAAGACCCGTGACTCTCACTTCGTAATGCCGAGCTCTTGGAGAAAAGGTGAAAGTAGGATGAGAATTTAATTAAGACAAAAAATATTGTTTAGTGTATGTAGCCCTTGACGAGAGAAACCGAAATATGTATGAAATGAAAAGGCGAAGATGACGAATAGTGATCAATGTTATAAATCTTATATGGAATACGAGGAATAAGCATCCCCTGTTTACCGGTCACATCCGCCGTAAGCAGGTAAACGGAGTAATCCGTAGTCAGAGTTAGTGTGTCAAGAGCAGTCTAGCAATTCGTATGAAACACTTCACACAGAAGTTGACCCAATGAAAGGTTGTACTGGCAAAGTAGGTCGTGATAACGACTATATAGAATTTGTGAAATACTGACTTTAATCGAGACTGTTGAAACCTCTGTAACATCGACTTATATCTGACAATACGCAAAAATCTTTATACAAAGATACATTTTAATAGGAACAAAATAGAAATGTTTAAATCTTACTAGTTTCTACTATAATGGGATTTATAAGCTTTCTTGTTGATCTCGACACGCCCATGATTACATGTATAGATTTATAACTACATACAATGCGTTATAATCGTATACCAGTATATCATTTGTCTTCGGTATTTAATATGATTTCCATATATGAAAATAACGAGTCGCTCACTGACTGTCAAATACATAACCAATTATACATGTGCATAATTATTATTAATGATCTATAAACATGCCGAAAAGTCGGACAATCCTTTATATTCTGATGGCGATGAAATACATTCCAAGTTTTTGGAAACCCATTTTCGGTTAATTCTGGATTTTCCAAAAAAAAAAAGTTATTACAGCATTTCAAAAGTACAAACACATTGGTAAGAATCGTGTATTCTTTATCATTTGAAAAATAATAATATAGTTGTTTCTATGCAAGTGATCGTTAGTTAAGAAATAATGATCGCGTTTTCGTGTATGTGGCAGGATAACCTCCGATGGCGAGAAATGTTGTTTTGAAATATAAAATCCTTGGAGTTGGCCTCGGCTTTTATGTTTCAAAACAACATTCCGAGATCAAGTAGGTTATCCTGCAACACACACGAAAACAAGATCTTCTATGGCTCAGAAATATACAGTCGATCGTTTTCCTAATACAAAGTTCTACGAGTTAGGTCACTGTGATGTCATGGCCGTTTCCGGCCAACATGCTACATGTTTTTTGCTGACGAAGAAAGTGAGATGGTATGGGGGTATTTTAGATCTATTTGGAAAATTATTTCAAGTATTTAGTTTGATACTGACGGATTATATCAATGCTTTGAATACAAAGTCCAGAAAACTTGTCTGTGCTTGGAGATGTTTACAGGTGTATCAATCTCGGAATGCAGACGATTGATTTATAATGAAATCAAAGTTATCATGCTCTCTTTAAATTTTTCTTCAACATCAATAACACCAAATCTTTCATCTAAAATATCATCAAGTATAAGGTGGATATCTTTCATATTCCATATATGCATCCTTTCTTTTGGTATCAAAACTTTTGACCTGGGATTTTGACCTACTTTTAAGGAAAGTTAACCTATGCCATATCCTCTGAATTGTTTAAGGTAGGGCTTTAATATTTTGTACATAGATTATTTACGGCAATACCGTACATTTCATACCATATTTTGTTTATCTGGCGACATTGTATCATGGTTATAACGTGACCCTATGGAGTAAAAATTTTCCAGGGAAATAAAGATTGCCAAAAAACCGTAATAGTTGAAAACCAGCAAAGCCAAGGTGACTCATGTGAGCGATTTGCCCTGTGGCCCATGGACCTCTTGTTTATAAACCAAACAACGGGCAGGGTATGTTTTAGACTTTTCAATCCCCCATATTATTTGTCAGTTTCGGTCTGACCATTAAAGTAGAACATTGATTCTGAACCTTTGATTGTTTAGTTTGTGTATGTTTCGGTTTGTTTTGGTTTCTTTGTTTTATTTCACTTTCTCAAGTTTTCCAAACGGGCATGGCTTTACAAGAAACAGAGAAACAGAACAAAGAAGTCGGTTTCTTGACTTGGAAGGGGAAAATGTGTTCGGTATTTTTCTCAATGTTTTCCCCCATTTTTTTTTGATGTACGTCTCCATCACACGTTTTCTATAATCATTAAATACGTCAAATCATGCCCGCAGGCATATATAAAAATCTTTTATTCCACATTTGACATTGCAAAGATAGATAGATTGTTATACATATAAAACTAAATTTAGCTATCTATCTGCATATACAAAATTCATCTTTAACTATATGAGGGAAAAATTTATATTGTGACTGGTGCACGAGAAAATGAAATTCTGTATTTGAATTGAATGTGTTAAGGTGATTGAAATCTATCTCGATGTTAGGGAGAAAAGCAATTTTATTTCTTCTCTGGACACAACTACTAAGTGTACGCACGAGTAATATTGTGAAACGTTCGCCTTCTTGCAGAAATAAAATATGCGACTTTGAATGGCACGTGGATTACAAGTTCACAATGATGTGGTACAATCAGACGTCTGAGGAACCAAATTTTCAACCAATTTTACTTGACCAGAATAACATTCTCCGCAGACGTGCTACAACAGAAAATTGTACAGAAATCTACGAGGCTGTCATGTTCTCAGGTATGGAATAAGGAAAGAATCAAAATATATTTTCTTATTCAGTCATCTGCACATTTTTAATGCAGCCTTTGGATTCGGTACAACCAACAGATATATCAGTCTTAAAGCAAAATAAGTCGGTTGAACACGAAGCATAACTACACTGAAATTTGACCTCGAATTGCGGGTTTTTCTCAGAAAAATACAATGTATATATCCATAACTTGTATATCAATGGATTAACCTCACCAAAGTTTTTATATGATTTTATAAAGATTATACAGCACTATGTCAAAAACGTAATTAATTATGTACAATATGTATCTTGAACTTATTCATATGCATGAAAATTTTCACCCCCTCCCCTCACAATAAAGTTAGACACGTAGTCAGGATTTTGTTGTTCTGCGTCTTCATCCGAGGTCCTGTCCTTCACGCAGTAATCAAATCCCCATCAATGTCATATATATCCATCATCAGTGACGATCTGAATGCCGCCTATATGTTAAATCTGGTTGTGTATTATGAATTGAAGAATTTGAGGATCTGGTCAGTACCGGTGATGGGGAGTACCGTATGGTATACGCAATCAATGGACAGATCCCAGGACCGGAAGTTGTCGTATCAGAAGGCGATATGGTGAGTACATTAATTGACATCAACATTTACTGCAAGCAAAAAATTGTTCCTGTGACAGACAGACTGTATCAGTGGCACAAAGTTATTCTTAAAGATGACTTTCTGAAGCACACACACACACACACACACACACACACACACACACACACACACACACATATATATATATATATATATATATATATAGAGAGAGAGAGAGAGAGAGAGAGAGAGAGAGAGGTTTTAGAACCTGGGTAGCAGAATTCAATCACCAGCTTTCATCAACAGTCGATGAGAATGATTTTAGTCATATATATATATATATATATATATATATGTGTGTGTGTGTGTGTGGATTAAGAGCCCTCATCATTGATGGGTCAAAATTTGCAGAACGTTGTCTGAATCTGACAAAGTCTTTATCAGTGCGAAAAATTCGTGAGCAAAACGTAATTTTTACTTCTTTGTTGTTTGACTTCGCATTCGATAATTTCTTATACTCATATAGAGACGTCACCGTCTGTAGGTGAATGCCATGTATGGTACGCAAGACCACAACAGTGAGAATTTACCGTGCCAACACTTACCATGATATTAGACTTGGTCATATCCGAAAGACTCGTGACTTTCACTTCTGCATCCGCTACCCAGAGTTCCGTGCGCCACTCTCACTAAGAGAAGCTTGCGTACGTAACGGACTCTCCGGTGAGAGAATATCACTCCTATAGTGTTGTGATCTGCCCGAGCAAACGTTCTGGCCACTAGGAATATTGATACAGGTTGATAATACTTTTTATAGAACGTAATAATATATCTATGAATAATGCTTTCATTTCTGCAGGTAGTGGTGCGCGTCTACAATCGTTTGAAAACGGAAGGATTGACAATACACTGGCATGGCTTACTTCAAAGAGGCACCCCGTGGATGGACGGGGTTCCCATGGTATCACAGTGTCCCATCATGCCAGGACAGATGTTTGAATACAGGTAGATTGATTCACCCAGACCCATCTCCATAACATAGCTCTGTAAACCAACAGATACATTAAGACCGCACAACATTTCTCATACATGGATAGTACGTCCCCAAAAAATGTCGATATTCACCACAAGGAACAAACCCTTGTGCTTCGCGTGTCTATCGGGTGGGAGGTTCACCACAGCTGTAGACGTTGATACGATAATAGACTCTCTCTACGTTAGCATAGATCCATAACTTAGGTGTGTGGATGGTTGGATAGAGATGTTGAATTATTTAAAGTATGGATTGGCTGGTTGTATATTGTTTAACGTCCCGTTCAAGAAATTTTTTATTCATATGCCATTGCCTGTGAATTATAATATACGGATATTTATTGCTAACACTGTTCTTTGTGTGGAATAAGAAAGTCAAAGGACCACATTTCATGACTGAATTACTTTGAATTACCGGCACTTCAAGAACTTCATCATCACGATCTTGCCGTGTCGGATTTACCAGAGTAACATAATTTTCATGAGAACAATATCTTGAATTTACACGAAAATAATGGTCACGCGAATAAAGAATGTTTTTCAGTAGTTCGTGTTATTCACTTCTTTTTTTATTTGATATTTTTTTTTATGAAATCACCATAGTTCTAATGTCCGACAATTAAATATCCCCAGTCCAGCCTTAAAATGATCTCTGTGATGTATGATTTTGTAGATTTTTAGCAGAGCCTGTTGGAACCCATTGGTATCATGCGCACACTAATACTATGGGAAGCGATGGATTGTCCGGGGCTTTTATTGTTCTTCCAAGGGATGAGGTAAGACTTGAGAATAGCATATATGCATTACCTTCTGCCAATGAATACGAACCCCGTGGGGATCCGGATTGTTAGAATAGATCCTCAGTACCCCTTGCTTGTTGTAAGAGGCGACTAAATGGGGCGGTCCTTTGGATGAGACCACAAAAATTGAGATCCCGTGTCACAGCAGGTGTGGCACGTAAAAGATCCCTCCCTGCTCAAAGGCCATAAGCGTCGAGCATAGGCCTAAATTTGCAGCCCTTCACCGGCAATGGTGACGTCTCCATATGAGTGAAAGATTCTCGAGCGGGACGTTAAACAATATTCAATCAATCAATCAAACAATGAATACGATAATGTCTCATTGATTTATTAACATGCAGTGTACCATTCATTAACGTCTCTTAATATTTGACTTTCCAGAAGAAAATGTTTTTGTAGATCAATAGATCATTTTATTAATGACTGATATTAATTACTTTAGGCTTTAAAGTCAAATTGCACATTTTTTCTTGATTTGCACAGTTCACGAAACCTGGATATTCTGCTGAATTTATCGCCGTTATACAAGATTGGACTAAACGTTCCTCTCTAGAGATGAGTGAAACATACAGGAGTAAATTATTTGGGTATGCTGAAACTAAACGTTACTATATCGCATGTGTATTTCGAGCTTGATTTTGTGAGTCATTCATTGAACATACGTCACATTGCCTTTGGAAAGTTCTACGATATCGATTTATGTATTGTAAGATCCTCTAGATATGCAGGGTATCAAGTAAGCTTTCACAGTGTATCATATAATGGGGGATTTGGTTTTTCGTGGGTGAATAAATCTTCATATTTCCCAAACATATATGCACTAAATTGTTTATTGTACGGAAACAAAGCAAGACTTCAGAAATGCATTTGGTTCGCTTATTTATATGTAGCCGAGATTGCCCTAACGTAGCACCGCGCCATCAACGTATCAGAAGGTACAATGAACGAAATAAAGTGTTATGATGAACATTTCTTATGTTTCCTTAAAATCCTTGGATGCTGATTACTTACATGGTTTGTTTATCAACCAGGTGACTTTACTGTCAATCAGAAACCCACGTATAAGCAAATTCATTTTGTGCCTTACGAAGTATGAAAGTTCATTTACGTGAAATGACTTAGACGTATTTTGCAAGACAATAAACTACTTTTACCTCGATGTAGAGTTTATGCAAAATTCACGAAGTTCCCGAGTAGATGAAATATGATTAGTAAATATACATGTTTTAATGGAATATGAAGGTTTATTCTTGTCTCGACCAATCAGATAACGCGTTGCATAAAATCATTTATTGAGGTATAATAAAACTGTTTCTATATTTTTGAAATTTTGACATCCAGTCAAACATTTTATAGTGTGTACTGTATCACATGTATATGTAAGCATGGGTAACTCAGTGGTTAGAGGGGTTAGAGCCCCGCCAAACTTAAGTGATTGCTCTTTCGCCAAACGCTCGCATTTAGAAGTGAAAATCTTGGATCTTCGTATATGACCTAAATGGAGGTCCCGTGTCGCGATAGACATTAAAGAACCCTTTAATTTTCTTTAGATTAGATGATTATGACGGAAAATGTCAACCTGCGGTGTATATGCCTGATGGTGGAACATCTATATTTCCTTTGAATGTAGGACTGGTAAACGGCAGAGGTAAATATATTATATAATCATACTGCAAACGAATATCAAAGGTTGTAGTGAAATTATTGACAGTAAATATATCTTAGACTGCATCGTGCCAGAAATGAGTCAACTTTTTAATGACCACCACTGTTCAAATTCGTTTGGAAGCGGGCTAATATAAAGGAAGCTCTCAACGTTTTTATGCTTCTTTACGTGAAAAAATGTTTTCAAAAGGGAATAACTGCATTTCTATGTCTGTTTGAAAGTTTCCGGATCGCGGTATCGATCCAGAAAATATGCTTTGTTGATGTTAACGACTTAACAAATATGACGAACAACGGCAATTAATTATCAGACAACACTACAGAAAGCATCATAGATCTTATTGAAAGAGTCCGTCCAGCAAGTCATGTGGCAGAAAGTTTAAAATTAAGAAAATCTACAATTCTAGATTTTTCATCGCTGGCGAATACGCGGGGACACAGGGATCTTACCTCGAAGCGGCAGGGAAAATTTGTGACAAAAAGATCAGAAAACACGCTATCCAGGATTGTAAAGACGTCTCGTAGGGGGACACTGAAGGATATTGCGGGCGAATTTAATCCTCGTTTACCTGTATCAGTATCCATACGAACTGAACAAAGTAAATACACTGTAGCATTGTCTGGAGTATACAAGACGATCTTTACGGATGAAAAACGGCATTTAGGAGGTGAATAAGAAGAAAAGAACTGCATGGTGCAAGGGTAAACTTCACAGGACAGTTGAAAATCAATGGTTATATTCAGCAACGAGATGATGATGGTTATCAAACCAGAAAGAACACTTAAAATTTGGAGGAAACCTTCAGATATTTATAGACCTGAGTGTTTGGACTATGTAGCAGAGACACCTACAATTACCCTGAAAATTATCATTATGGTTTGTTACGCTAAAAGTGGAAATTTGAACTCTGATATGAACATAGAAACACTGGACAACAATTAATAGCAACTGTTTGGCTGAGAACCTTTAATCTTAATCCAAGATGACAGTGTACCTTGTTATCTGATAAGGTTAGCAGAAGAACAGAAAAGGCAGAATGAATTTCCTCGGCTGAATTGCTACGTGCCTGGTTTGACATTAGACTATTCAAGCCTCCCACACAGATACAGACAAGTGTTGATTCAAAAGTAAGACACAATAAAGTATCGAGCATATTCTACATCATAGAAGAGGTGATTCGTGTGTGAGGATCCGGGTTAGAATAGGTTCTCAGTACCTTTTGCTTGTAGTAAGAGGGGACTAAATGGGGCGGTTCTTCGGATGAGACTGCAAAAACTGAGGTCCCATGTCACAGCTGGTGTGGCACGATAAAAGTCCCTCCTCCAAACATAGGCTTAATTTTTGCAGCCCTAAAAATTTTCAAGCGGGACGTAAACAACATACAATCAATCAAGAGGTGAGTTTCAAGTTCTGTGTGTTTCAATAAGGAAATTATCGGCCATTAAAAAGTTTACTCATTTGGCACTATGCTGTAGTTGTTACAAATAGTGTGGTGACTTCAGTGCTATATTTTGCAGTCGTAATAGTTTCACGTCATAAAAGTCACAGTTACGTCATATGAATACCAGCTTATAGTTTGAATAAGCACTGTAACGAGATGGAATGTTTTCCTTACTACTAACAATGTACCCTTCACCACAATGGTTTTCTTGATAAACAGACATGTGTGGAGGTCGCTTTCGAAAGTTATATATCATACCGAATTACCTCATTATTGCTGGAATGCAAATTTCTAAGAATTTGACTTTAATCTAATTTTGGAGCTTTCCGTTTCGGTCCATATTGAAAATATATATGGGTACATTGCATTCACATTTATAAATGAATATGCTTTATCATAAAAAAGAACATCTTTTGTAAAATTTTATAATCTTGATAATCCTGACATCGTCATCTGTGGAATTGGATAAAGGACCTGTGGAAAAGATCAAAGAAAGGTTGAAGTTGCAACTAAGTAACCATAGGAAGATCTCAATCTGATTAAAATCAGATCCTATGATCCGCTCACGTAGATTGCTACACTAGTGTATTAATAATAAGAATTACTTTTTAAACACCATTATAGTTTGTACAGTCTCGTCTAAAGTCAACATTTCGCAAATTTTATGGTCGTTATAGCGATCTACTTTGTCAGTACAACTTACCATTAAGTCAAATGCAGTCTTGTGTGTTTCATACCAATTGTTACGCCGTTCTTGACACATTGATTCTGACTACGGATTGCTCCGTTTATCTGATCGGAATGTAGGTCTCACGGCGGGTGTACCGGTCGACAGGGGATGCTTACTCTTCACAGGCACCTGATCCCACCTCTGGTATGACCGGGGGTCCATGTTTGCCCATCTCTCTGATTTTTATTTTCTATAGGAATTACGAGATTGAATACTGTTAGTTGTCTTGGCCTTTTCTATACACAGTACTCTAAAATTGATATCAGAACATGTTGGTGTTCCTCATTGACACTATCTACGTAGTCTTTGGTAATAAGAATACAAAAACAGTCTGTTGGGGTTCCTATTGCATAAACGTTGCTCCATTATTAGTTGACTTGTTTTTGTAATTTTATTCTTTTAAAAGCTTAACATAAGAAGAAGAAAATAAATCTTCAGCTCGACATTCAGATACATCGACGACCAGTCAGTATGTAGGATTAAACACTCAGATATTCTGATTGTGTATAGTACTTAACAAACATCACACATGTATGTAGGATTAAACACTCAGATATACTGATTCGCTTCGTAATCGGGAGGTCGTGAGTTCGAGCCCTGCTCGTGCCATGACCGCGTCAAATCTAAAACGAAAAATAGGTAGTGATTACTCCTTCGCCAAACGCTCGGTATTTAGAAATGAGAATCACGGGTCTTTCGGATATGACCTTAAAAACGGAGGTCCCGTGTCATGGTAGATGTTGGCACGTTAAAGAACCCTCACTGCTAGCTACGGCCCTGAGCACTAAGTATAGGTCTAAATTTGTGGTACTTCACCTGCAGCTGGTGATGTCTCAATATGAGTGAAAAATTCTGGAAACAAACAAAACAAACAAACAATCAATCAACAACCTGTCACCGGATCTATTGCTGTTTGAGATGTTTCATGCCAGTTGTCGGGGACGTGTCCATGTGAGTGAAAAATTCTTGAGCGGGACGTTAAAGAATATACAACCAACCAACCAACCAATTATTCTCTACATACAGATTATGACTATGGATTACTCCGTTTATCTGACCAAGATATAGGGCTCATGGCGGGTGTGGCAGGTTAACAGGGGATGCTTACTCCTAGACAGTTGATACTACCTCTGGTATGCTCAGGGGTCCGTGTTTTCCCTACTTTTAATTATGTATTCTTCATAGGAATTATGAGGTTGATAACTGTTCGTTATCTTCACTTGTTCGTGTATGTTATAGATATTCACATGTATGTACCGGATATTTTGAAATTAGTGGAAACCGGCCTGAATTGTTCATTATATCAAAGGTTCAATATAATCAATGTTGAATCACATAGATAATGCTACTGGGGATTTATTTTAACTTCAATATATCAGATATTTCAATGTAAGTGACAGCTATATAAGTGACGTACACTATAACTGTTGCGACGGAGTTGTATCTTTAACAAGAATTACAATTTCTGCTATGATGTCATGTTGAATGTTTGTAAATCTCGCATCTTTTCAAATAACTCGTTTTCTGATGTTGAATTCATTATCTTCATTAATTTGTTCTATTTTAAATTAACATATTATATATATGAGCTAGTAATCATTCTGTAAATGGAGTAAATTGAAATAAATTGTCATTTTCCGGGTTTTTTTTTTGTTTTTTGTTTTGTTTGTTTGTTTGGTTTTTTTTTTGTTTTTTTTTGTTTT
The DNA here is from genome assembly GCA_024699665.1 of Ostrea denselamellosa. Classification (NCBI taxonomy): domain Eukaryota; kingdom Metazoa; phylum Mollusca; class Bivalvia; order Ostreida; family Ostreidae; genus Ostrea; species Ostrea denselamellosa. Next base: position 1,553,889 of record JAMZEH010000065.1, on the reverse strand, counting down.
TCAGGTAAAGCTTTTTAATAATCTAGATGATTACATGTATTTGTATTTTCACAATGCATACAGACGAGAAAAGTTTCCGTTTTTTTCTAATCATAGGGAGACGGTACTCCGACGCTTTCAAAAATGGCGAAAAACCATATATTCCTATGGAAACATTTACTGTACAAATGGGAGGCACCTACCGCTTCAGGATGATCAACATGGGATTTGCTACGCCATTCAAGATATCCTTTGACGGTGTACGTACCACTTAATGAAAACATGCTTTCTGAATTTTGTTTACTGATAAAGAAGTAAAGATTTCTAAAGTCCTTTTTAAAATATTTTTAAAGATATGTAATGCATTACATCTTCACCACCTTATAATGTAGCATGCTATCTCTGTACTGGCTCTTGATGGAAATGAAATAGAGGAACAAGACTGCGACGCTGTTGTTTTAACTCCAGGCGAGAGTGTTGATATAAAACTCCAAGCTAACCACACCCCAAACAATTATTACATCACCATTGAAACACTGCCGACCCGGACACTTTGGGTATGAATCATATTTTCATTCTTAATATTATTTATGCATATACATGATGTAGTGTGAATCGACAGTATTCGCGATTAAAATTTATTCTAAATGATGAAAACATTGAAGTCCCGTGTCACAGTAGGCGTTAACATGATTAATAAAACTCACTGCTACGGCAGTATGCTTTATACATAAGTCAAAATTTGTGGCACTTCACTTTTTGTCCAACACTTGAGTAGAAGTATTGACTAATACTGAAGTAGAATAGGCCTCGTGGAGATCCGGGTTAGAATAGATCCTCCGTATCTCTTAATTGTCATAAGAGACGGCTAAATGGAACGGTCCTTCGGATGAGACCGCAAAAACCGAGGCCCCGTGTCAAAGCAGGTGTGGCACGATAAAGATTCTTTTCTTCCCTGCTCATAAGCCCATGAGTGCCGAGCATAAGCCTACATTTTGTAGCCCTTCACAGGCAATGGTGACGTCTCCATATGAGTGAAAAATTCTCGAGAGAGACTTTAAGCAATACACAATCAATCAATCAAGTAGAATTATCTAACTCGAGTAGAAGAATCTAATTATCGACAGTTAGACGAGACATTTTTCACCTTTGTCCAGATACCGAATCTGAGTTGACACAGCACCTAAATAAAGGTTTGAAATTTAATCTGCCAGATGCATTAGCAAATTTATCGAGTACTTATACAACTTATGCTGAGCAATTATTATGACTTGATGAAGGTTTGCTGAAGTTCAGATTATCAGAGATTTGTATTCTTGTACCAGTGATAGGCGCGTCAGTGGTCGAGTGGTTAGAGCATCGCGCTCAAAATCACACGGCCTCTCTCACCTCTAGTCGGCGCGGGATCGATTCTCGCTCGCGCCGATATATGTGAGAATGTTTGCCAGTTTACTTTCGGAAGGTCGGTGGTCTCTTCCCGGGTACATTGTATCTGGGTTCTCTCCTCCACCTACAAAAACTGGACACCACCAGATAACTGAAAAACTGTTGAGTGTGGCGAAAAACAACAAATAATCAATCAATCAATCATTGTACCAGTGATACGGTTAGTTGTAAGTTGATCGAGATATTTCTTTATTGTTGACAAATCAAGTTGACATATCTAATACAGTACAGGCGACATTCGTGTATACTGATTCAGATCAAGCTAACATTCAGCTAAGTATATAATTCAGCTTGATAATGAGTTAATATTGTACCAAACATAAATAAACTAATAAAAAAAACCTCTTCAAATTCACAGATTTCGTGCACTTTAAACTTTTATCATTTTGACTCTTTATTAGGGATCTAATACATAGAAGTAATTTGAAAAATCCGTTTCTTACATATATCTTGACAGTTTTTCGCTATTAACCATGTCAATTTGACATCGTATTGAGAATTATGGTTCAAAATTTAAGAGCTGTGGAATTGAACTCCACACAAAAGAATTTTTACTTGATAAAAAGCATTCATTGTGCGAAAACTTCAACGAAAAAAGTCCTACACGAGTTTCCTGGATTAGAATTAAAAGTTAGAAATAGTTTTATTCTATTTTAGCGACCCATTGAGACATCTAGAAAAACTTATGCCATTCTTAACTATCAAGGGATAAACAGATTCCGGACACCTGTGTCAATGCCGAGGCTATGTGCTGTTCAGAATCCTTGTCATGTCGTCAACCAAATATATGGGTGAGTATAAATAAATAAAATAATAATGACACAGTAAATCGGGCCTCATTAATGGAATGACCACGTGGGGATCCGGGTTAGAGTAGATCCTCAGTACCTCTTGCTGGTCATAAGAGGCGATTAAATGGGGCGGTTCGGATGAGACCGCACAAACTGAGGTCCTGTGTCGCAGCAGGTGTGGCACGATAAAGATCCCTACCTGCTCAAAGGCCCTGAGCGCCGAACATAGGCCTGAATTTTGCAGCCCTTCACCAGCAATACTGACGTCTCCATATGAGTGAAAAATTCTCGGCGGGACATTAAACAGTATATAATCAATCAATCAATCATTTATGGAATGCAAAAAAAAAAAAATAATATTTTTATCACTGTGAATATTGCATGTCCTTTGACACTGTACTAAAACTTAGTGATTTACTTTATGTCATTCATATCATGATAGCAGTAAAGATAGACTGACCATGTCGTTACTGCATGTATCGAGTGTTGCATGATAAAACTGTGTAAAATTAATGTAATATGATTCGACGATAATGATAATATCTGTGTGTCAAAAATCGATGATTGATCAGAAGAATGTGAGTATGATAAAATGGTTTATCATGTATGTGGTCAAAAGGAGACAAAATGCAGTTTTGAAGGATTGTTGTGTTTCCTCTGTAATTGCAACAAGATGAATGAAAAGTTCAACACTACACTGCATGGATTAAAATTACTTTCTGTACAATTCGAAAGTTCATTGAAATCTATTTACACATATTTATTTAAAGTTAATATTAAAAAGATGCTGGAGTTCACCATTGACAATATCTTCGTAGTCTTTGGTGATCAGGTCTTCCAACATTGTTGGAATTCTCATGGGCACGAATTGTGCTTCTTTGTTAGCTGATCTGTTTTTATTATCTTTTGAGGATAATTTATTCAAAAGCTTCTACATGAGAAGAAAAATCTTTTGCTGTGGCCTTTAACTCTACATTTAGATATATCGACGACGCTTTATCTATCAACAATAATTATTTTCATTTATATGTCGATTCTATATATACTAGTGAATTTGAAATAAAAGACCACTTAGTCTTAAATATCTGCTTCGTACTTAGATATTTTAACGGCAAACTAGCAACTCAACTTTATGACAAATCGGATTACTTCAGTTTCTCCATCGTCAACTTTCCATATTTATATAACAATATTCCGTTGTAACCTGCATATGGTGTTTAAATCTCTTCACTGATTCGATAAGCAAGAGCTTGTACTGCATATGATCGCACAATAGTTTTGTCATGTTGCATGGATTGACTGATATTATGTTTTCAAATTGGTTGTAATTTAGAAGGAATTTAGGCTGAGAGATGACATGATATACTTTATAGTAAATAGTCAATGTACGACGTATAGATATCGCTAGTTACACATATGTATAATTTATATCTTTTCAATTTCAATGCACGATTCAACCCTCTCTATTGAGATTTATCAATGAACAAGCTACTTCTCCTGGGAGACAGTAGTTTACTGACACTCTTATTGCTTGCTTTTATATAAAATAATACAAATGAATCAAAGTAAATTGAATTTTGAATAATTGTATTTCTAATAATGCAAATTCTTCCTATTTATTTTCTAAATGACAGTCAATCCCTAAAATCAAAACGAATTACCAAGCAACATCGTACGTACAATATGAAAAGGCCAAGATAACACACTATTCAATCTCGTAATTCCTATAGAAAATACAAATCAGAGAGATGGGCAAACACGAACCTCTGGTCATACCAGAGGTGAGATCAGGTGCCTAGGAGGAGTAAGAATCCCCTGTCGACACGTCACACCCGCCGTGAGCTCTGTATCGTGATCAGGAAAACGAGTAATCAGTGTGCCAAGAACGGCCTAACAATGTGTATGGAACATGTCTGACAGCATGTAATCTAATGGAAAGTTGTACTGGCAACCTAGATCGTTATTACGACCATAAAATGTGCAAATTGCTGACATTAAACGAGATTGTACAACCCCCTGTAATATCAACTTCTTTGTCAGTAGCCTGCCTCGATTTAAAAACTGATCATATGCGTACCGAATCAGTTGGGAATTATAAACACCATATACAGGTGATGATGGAATATTGCCAGACAGATATGGGGAGTTGACGATGGAGAAATTGAAATCATCCAGTTTATCATAAAGCCGAGTTGTTAGTCTGCCGCCAGCATCTATTTTTCAGTAAATATTAATTTGTGTCATTTTAGAAGGGCGCCAGCACGCAGTATCTCCAACATACATTTAGGAAGCCTGATGGCAACCAGTGCCGTATTAAAGCAGTTTCCTGTTCCTACTGAAAGTTCTTTTTCAGCACTTCAAGAATTCTTCTTTCATTTTCATATGAATCGTAAGTTTCTGAATTTGTGATTGTGAAAGTTATCCATACTTTAATTATTTTTCAACATATAATACATTTCATCTATGAATACGATATATGAATATATCTTTTTATAAAATTCTATTGTAGCGAATGCATCGTATTTCAATGTTGTGGTCGTTTGTCATCTGACATGGTTTTGTATTTAACGATTCGATACGAAAGACGATGTTCTTTGTATGATCAATTTTTAGATTAAGCCAGGTTACAAAGAAATAAATGTTGATTAGGTTTCAACGCTTAGACGTCACTATTTCACATTATCTGTCCTTGTAATGAACAAATATGCAAACACAATTGTTATCATGTCGAATCCTGCCTGATGTGTTTGATACTAATTATTAGGCTTTATATACTGATTTTGATTGCGGATTATTCCGTTTACCTGATCAAGGGCTCACTGCCTCTGATCGCATCTCTGGTTCTCCACGGGTCCGTGTTTGCCCTACTCTCAATTTGTTATTATCTACAGAATTTTTGAGATTGTTCGATGTTCGTTATACTCACTTTTTTCATGGCATATTGATGCAATGTCATTTTACCGCAGTAATACAATGTAGTGCGGTATTGTTTTACAGGTGGTCATCCAGCCATTAATGGTAGACGTTTCAGTTATCCAAGCTCTGCATTACAGGTATTTCTTTAACTTTCTTGGTCTTCCTCATTTCATAACCCGTTGCTTGTATGTGGATTCTTTTTTTTCTTCTTCATGTATCAGTGCTGTTGATTACATTATTATATAATAAATTACATTTCTTTTTACATATTAGACCTATCCTGTAAATAATGGTTCGGTGCCATGTGATCCCCCACACTGCACAACCAACGGATGCAGATGCACACACATAATCAAAGTACAGATACACAACACTGTCCAGATCGTCTTGTTCTCAAAAGGTAAATCCTATCTATCTATCTATCTATCTATCTATCTATCTGTCTGTCTGTCTGTCTATCTATCTATCTATCTATCTATCTATCTATCTATCTCTCTCTCTCTAACTATCTATATCTATCTATCTATCTATCTATCTATCTATCTATCTCTCTCTCTCTCTCTCTATTTATCTATCTATCTATTTACCTGTCTATCTATCTATCTATCTATGTATCTCTCTCTCTCTATCTATCTATTTATCTATCTATCTCTCAATCTATCTATCTAACTCTCTATCTATCTATCTATCTATCTATCTATCTATCTATCTATCTGAAATGAGAGTACAATTTTGTCATCGATAAATATAGGTGCATAAAAGACGGAATGAAACAATCAATGCTGTTTCAGATCTGGAAAATGCTAGTAAATGATGTGGAGGGTGATGCATATGATAATAAGACCTCAAATAACTTGTTTGTCATTAATGCATGCAGGAATGGACGTACCGCATTCAATACATGTTCATGGCCATCATTTCCATGTGGTGAAAATTGGATATCCAAAATATGACACCATTACCGGAAAGGCAACGGCCCCGAACCACGATATAAGATGTTTGAACTACGATTGCACTGATGCAGCATGGGCGGACCCATCTTGGCGATATGGAGTACCCGGTCTGAACTTAAAGAACCCACCTTTAAAAGATACTGTTAATATTCCTGGAGGAGGCTATGTTGTTGTTAGAATTAAAGCAAATAACCCCGGTATGTGTATTTAACATTTAGCGTAACGGGGAGCATAATCATGATTTAGCGCAGCATCCATGGATGCTTATTAACGAATAGAGGTTATCTATATTTTAGCACATCGATAAAGTAGCACAGTTGTTTAGTCGCCAAAAAAAACACCTTAAACTTTAAATTATGAATACCAATAAAGTAATCACACATAAGGTAGCACTGTCTTGTTGAATTATTAAGCGATACATTCTTGCATTTGTATTATTTTTGATACATATGGTGAAGTGACAAGACAAGGACAGAGGGCAAGGCAAAGGTCAAAGTTACACATTGTCTGTGACATATGATCAAAGGTCTTCAAAATTGCTTGGTTATTCGCCGTGTATCAGAGTTAACCTTCCCATACATTAGAAGAAACATTGATTGTAAGATGTCTGTGTTTCATACACATATATCGTGTTTCTTCAGGGTACTGGGCACTACACTCTACCTTTGGTCACCACCTGTCTCAGGGAATGACCCTCATTGTCCAAGAAGGAGAAATATCAGACATGATGGCTCCACCACCGAACTTCCCAATGTGCAACAGTTTTCAGAGTTCTCAAGAATACATTGAATCTGCCATTCGGGAGCAGTTAAAGAATCTAGCATTGAAAAAACAGACCAAAGACGTCTCATTTAAATTACAGACTGGTAAGTGAAACACTCTATTTATGAAATTTGTATATAAAAGAAATCAACTGTTTAAGTAGCAGTTTCAGTGAAAAAACATGTACTCTAAAAAGATTAAGCCATTTAATACATCACAAATAAATATACTTTGTGTAACTCTACATTTTGATGCAATGTATCAAAACACTTAACTTGTAATTGTATCAGTCTTATATGCACGGATTGCCACATACCGTTCTCTAAACCATGCACATGTATACTATAATGGTATTCAAAATCAAATCTAAAACAAATGATTGATTGATTAAATATTGTTTAACGTCCCGATTGAGAATCTTTCACTCATATGGAGAGGTCACCATTGCCGGTGAAGGTCTGCATATTTAGGCCTATGCTCGGCGCTTATGGCCTTTGAGCAGGGAGGGATATTTTACGTGCCACAACTGCTGTGACACGGGACCTCGGATTTTGCGGTCTCATCCGAAGGACCGCCCCATATAGTTGCCTCTTACGACAAGCTAGGAGTGCTGAGGATCTATTCTAACAACCCGGATCCTCACGGGGTTAAATGCCGCCAAACATATTTTTGACTAGGACAGTATTAAACTTTGTGAAGAAGTGATTGTAAACGACAATAATCCAATAATTTTTACCATAGATAGTAGGAACATGATTCCCTATTTCATATTCGTATTCCTAAAATGTTCTTGATGTGATGTTCGTGAAACGGATTCTTATAACTAAACTAGTCTCGAGTTTTACATAGCACACATGATATAACTGATACTTCTGTATATCAAATCGATCGTTTCTAGAAACAGCTATTGCTCATATGTTATATAATGTATACGATACATGAATTAATTTATCACAAAGAAATGGGTAGTCCCAGATATATCGTTTATTCATGGTTATTGATAGTACCGTTACTAGAATTCAGTTCGAAATATTTCTCTTTGCAGAGTTGCACAACCTTAATGAAAGAGTAAAGTCCGAAACGTCACATATGTCTGCTAATCCAGCATTATCTTCGCAAAAGATTGATCGCAGCGTTTTCGAATTCCTGTTTGGTAAGAAAACGTTAAGTACGGCTGCTCCACATCGTGTAAGACAACAGAGACGTTTTACATCCACCCCAAAACCAGATATTTGTGATAGCAGTCCTTGGATATGCATCCAAGGTAAACCTATTTTCCAAAAATGACATTGATTAGATCCAGCACAGTCTTGTTTTGGATTGATAGAATTCAGAAGGTAACTCGGAGGATCGAGCTGAATATCACCAGCAAGGCAGGCACAATCACTTTCAAATAATTACCATAATCCATATGTTGGGGATATCCATTGAAACACTGGTGACAACGAAAGTAAGGTATACACACCAATCAATGGTAACATGTCTTGCTTTCAAGAATCATTGATGTCACTGGTCTGCTAAAAATCTGTACTTCAAACCGAAGTAAAGTGACTACGTATACAGTGTTCGAGACTTCATTGTTTGAGATGATGTGTTGGCGATAAGTGCCCACGGGCATTCAGGGATGACCGTAAAATAAACAGTACATCAGAAAAACGTAGTAACGCTTGAATTTTTGACAGTTGTGTTTAGGATATGTGTGACTGTTCGTTGTTTTATGTGTCATAAGGTTGCAAAAAGAATATCCGCATATATTGGCGTCTCAATTGTTCAGGGGCCATTTATGGCTAATCATTCATTTGATGGAATATTACTTTTATTTTACAGAATGTTGAGTGTTCAAGTGTATAATTTACTCATGAATGTAATATAACCCAAATAAAGAGAGACGCTCACGGAATCTATGTACGTGGATTATAATGTCGTAATTTTGTGCCCGATCTGTATTTATATATGAAATATTCATATCTAGTGATCAGTCATCCAATAAAAAATGATTTTGTTAAACACCACTTTGACTCCACGCACAAATACTTTGAAGTTGATATTAAAAAGATGCTAGAGTTCCTCATTGACAATATCCTCGTAGTCTTTGGTGATCAGGTCTTTCAAAATTCTGTTGGAAATCCCATGGATACGAATTGTGTTCCTTTGTTAGCTCACTTATTTTTATATTCTTATGAGGCAGAATTCATTCAAATGCTTTTACATGAGAAGAAAGCAAGTCTTGTTGTGGCCCTCAATTGACAGTTAGATATATCGACGACGTTTTATCTATTAACAATTATAATTTTCATTCATATATCGATTTCATATATCCCAGTGAACTTGAAATAAAAGACACCACAGAGTCTTCCACATCTGCTTCATACTTGGATATTTTATTGAAAATAGGTACTAACTGCAAATTAACAACTCAACTCAACAAACGGGGTGATTTAAATTTCCCCATTGTAAACTTCCCTTATCTATGTAACAATATTCTATTATCACCTGCATATGGTGTTTATATCTTTCAACTGATTCAATATGCAAGAGTTTGTCCTGCATATTATAAGTTTTCAAATCGAGGCTGGCTACTGACAAAGAAGTTGATGTTACAGGGGTTTGTACAGTATCGTATAAAGTCAGCATTTCGCCAGTACAACCTTCAATTAAATCAAATACTGTCTGACGTGTTTCATACCAATTGTTAAGCCATTCTTGGCACACTGATTCTGACTACAGATTACTCTATTTACCTGATCAAGATATAGGGCTCACGGCGAGTGTGACAGGTCGACAAGGGATGCTTACTCTTCCTAGCACCCGATCCCACCTCAGGTATGTTAAGGGGTCTGTGTGTGCCTATCTCTGATTTTTACTTTCTATAGGAATTGCGAGAGTGAGTACTGTTGTTTACTGTAGCCTTTGCCCTTTTCATATATTAAGTAAGACTGCCATGGCGGTCAGAAATGTTGATCGCCATTGGCCAGATAGCTCAGATGGTAGAGGTCTGACTAGAGATTCAGCGGCCCGAGTTCGAATTCCGGCCTGGTCCGTTGCATTTCTTCCTTCATATTGCATCTAAAAACCAGTCTTTAGAACAGATGAAAATGCCTGCCAGGTGATAAAGATCCTAGGTGTGAAGATATTGATGGAGGGAGGAATGTTGCGGTCAGCCGGGTTCGATCGCCGATGGTCAGATAGCTCAACTAGTAGAACACCTAACTAGCGATTCAGAGGCCCGTGTTCCAATCTCGGCTGGATTCGTTGCATTTTATCCCTTTCGTATATTTGGTGCCGTAGACCATCCCTTGGAATTGGCATGTGAAATGCCTGCCAGGGGATAAAGATTCTGAGTTCGTCAAGGTAAAAAAACATGTAAGGAGGAACGTGGCTGTCAGACGGGGCCAGATACCTCAGTTGGTAGAGTATTACCCCAGAAATTTATCAACACCACTCTGATTCTACGCACACCGGCCGCGGTAGCTCAGTGGCAGAGCGTTCGCGTCGTAGCCGAGAGGTCGTGAGTTCGAGTCTCGTTTGTGCCATGGCTGAGTGAAACCTAAAATGTAAACATAGCTAGAAATAGCTCTAGAAACGCTCGGCATTTAGAATAGTCAAGGGTCTTTCGGATATGATCTTACAACGCAGGTCCTTGTCGCGGCAAGCGTTGGCACGTAATAGAATCCCCATTTCTACAACCGTAAGCGCTAAGCATAGGTCTGAATTTGTGGTGCTTCACCTACAACTGGTGACGTCTCAGCCTGAGTAAAAATTCTCAACAGAGCGTAAAACAAACAACCAATCAATTCACAAACATGTATTCTGAAGTTGATTTGAAGAGATGCTGAGTTCCTTACTGACAATATCTTTGTAGTTTTCGATGATCAGGTCTTCGAACAGTCTACTAAAAATTCCATGGACACAAATTGTGCTTCTTTGTTAGCTGACCTGGTTTTACATTCTTACAGAGCATAGCTTATTCAAAAGAAAACATATCTTGCTGTGGGCCTGAACTTGATCGACGTTTAGATACATCGACGACGTTTTCTCTATTTATGATAATCATATGTCCATTCAATATATCTCGGTGAACTCGAAATAAAAAACACAATAGGGTCTTCCACATCTGCTTCATACTTAGATATTTTATTGAACATAGATTTTAACGGCAAATTAGCAACTTAACTTTATAACAAGACAGATGATTTCAGCTTTTCCATCGTCAACTTCCCAATGTATCTATATTCCATTATCACCTGGATATGGTGTTTTGGTCTCTGAACTGATTCGATATGCAAGAGCTTATTCTGCGTATGATCAGTTTTTAAATCGAGATAAGCTACTGATAATAAGTTTATGTTACAGGGTTTTCATCCATGTCTTTCAATGTTATCATTTGACATATTTTGTGGTTGTTATAACGATCTAACCTAATTTATCAATACAATGTCATGGATCAATGCTGTTCGACGTGTTTCATTCCAGTTGTTAGGTCGTTCTTAACATATTAATTTTAACTACAGATTACTCCGATTATCTGATAACGATATAGAGCTCGCGACGGGGATGACTGGTCAACAGGTGATGTTTACTCCTCAGAGGCCCCTTATCCCACTTCTGGTGTGTTCATGGGTTTACGTTTGCACTAGTTTTTCTTCTGTATTCTTTCTAGCACTTGTGAGATTAATCACTGTATTTTACTACAAAAGGTCACAGCCAAGGTTAACATTGCAGAGAAACACAAAATAGTCCGAGACTAAATCCTATTTGAGTTAGGAAGCATAAAGAAAAATGTCCTTCACTATATAATCCATATAACCATACTCATGGGTCTGAACACAACACTTGGGACCATGGATTTCACACTTTCATGATGTAGCCACTTTTTATGCTAAATGTCTAGAAGCAGAAGAAACTGATCTTTAAAAATGCATTATTATTAGGTTTAGTCTCACTTCAAGGGCTCTAAGAGATCAGGGAACACGAAAACCTCAACGTTCTCATATCCCTCAAGATGCTACACAGCATTATTGAAATGAAAGTCGACAGTTTTAAAAGGTCACGATGGACTAAAAGCAGCGTGGAAAATCGGAGGTTTTCTACTCAAGAATGCGGGTAAGGGACATAACATTGTGACTTCAGATGCGCTGTTTTAAAATCATTTGTAAAGAAGACGAATATTTCTTCATGATTCACATCTGAAGTAGGTGAGGGGTGTTGTTGATATTTCATCTAAACATTTGTTGCAATCCGACTGATAAGCAACTTTGACTACAATCTTTTGCTTCCGTGATATGCTGTTTCTGTCTTGTTTGCTTGATTGGAGAATACAAAAATACCGACATTAAAATCATTCGGCACAGTTTTAGATCTTTGCACATCACAGGCAAAACTGCAGTTTCATTTAGAGAAGCAATGTCGACCGGGGGTATCATTTTCTTAATGTCAGTTGTATCATTTTCTGACTATCAGGAAGACGGGAACTCTATATTGTGGTCAGTCTTAAGGAATATATTATGGAAATTTTCTGATTAGGCATGTTGAAATAACCACTATAGTATTAGAAACAGCATGCGACATTTTCGCGTGCCGACTGACAGTTGTCGTGCAAATGTTCTACAGCCAATTCAAGTGGCGCCTTCATGTTGTAGTGAGTTGCTACGATAATGGCATGCCCGGTGAATTATTTTTCTCCCGCGTCGATCGTTTGAATGCAAAATATTTGCATATGTATAGTATTGCCTGTTCAGTTAGATGCTAAAGTGTTTTAAAGTATGTATGAAAAAGAGGCTCCTGGGCCTTAACGGTCACCTGAAGAATATGCAACTACTCCTCAATGGACATCTCAAACAAAGTGTAAATTACTTTTTTAAAATAAAATAAATTGCCTTTAGCTTCCCAGATTCAGTTTTTGAATTTTCAACGGTAATAGAGCATCTTAATAAAGAATTCATGTACTGTAATGGTCACTCCCTGAAGCCTCAGTAACAAATCCTGAGGTCATAAATTCCAGAATTTTGGTAGTAGTCCACACGGTGTACATAACCATATATATTGTATCTGGTCACAATACACCAAAGTGATTAGGTGATTTTCCTAGATAGAAAGTACCATCACTATTTTATGTCTACCCTAGAGTGAAATTTGAACCCCTAATGCAGCCCCCCGTGGGGATCCGGGTTAGAATAGGTCCTCAGTACCCCTTGCTTGTCGTAAGAGGCGACTAAATGGGGCGGTCCTTCGGATGAGACCGCAAAAACTGAGGTCCCGTGTCACAGTATGTGTGACACGATAAAAAATCCCTCCCTGCTCAAAGGCCGTAATTTTGCAGTCCTTCACCGACAATGGTGACGTCTTCATTTGAGTGAAAAATTCTCAAGCGGGACGTTAAACAATGCATAGCCAACTAACCTAATGCAGTGGTCTAAGTTACATAAGAGTGGCAGAGAGGTATTTATACTTTTCATAATCATGCATTAATATTTATCAAAAATTCAAAAAAGTAAAAAATTACGATTTGTAACCATTAGGGTTCCGCCCTAAAACCTGAACTTCTAGATAAATGGTAGGGAATATTTGTAGACAGCTAGAGTACATGAGAATATGATCTCTCTTGCTGTGCATAGAGTTAATGATTACAATATTTTCATTATATACCAGTTTGGACCCTGTATTTTTTTCTTCAAACTGTGCAGGGGAGAACAAAATTTGAATAATAATATATTTTTACAATATTAGCTATAAATGATCGCTTTAGACCCAAAAGGGTCTGATTTCACAAGTTTGGTTGAAGTGTCCTTTTTTCATCATGACTATAAACAGCGTTTGTCTGCTAGATGTCGCAGAGCAAATAAATAAGTTTTTAAGGTTTTGACCCCAGCCCTAGCCTAAGCTTCCCTGACCCTGGGGTCATGAATTCATAAACTGTTAAATGCTTCTTTCTGACTTCTTACTGTCTATTCAGTTTTAGTGTTTGATGTCCAGGAGTCAAGAACATTTTTAAAGGTAATGCATTTTGCACTACGTAAGCAACGGAGTCCGCCTTAACACAGAGCCGCTGACCCGGGAGCCATGAAATTCACAACGTTCTTTGAGGTCTCCCAGATCACCATGACTATACACACAGTTTGTTAGATGTCCCTAAGGAAGAAGATATTTGAATGCTTTAACCTCGACCTCTCAGGCCTCAAGGGTACAGAGACCATGAAATTCACAAGTTTAGTTCCCCTTGCCTTAGAGCGTTCAGATTGCAAGTTTAGTATATTGAAATGACGAACAACGGACGATAAACAACCACTAATCGCAATCAGAGGTCATCTGTTTAATTAGAGTGACCTACAAATCAAAATCCTACAGTTGTTTATGAAAACATGGGGAGATATCTCATGCTGTGCTGAATTTTGTTTCTTGATAGCCTAATATAAGGCTGCATTGTTCCGAAGTAAACACACACAGAGAGAGAGAGAGAGAGAGAGAGAGAGAGAGAGAGAGAGAGACGCAAGATTCCTTAATCAAGACTAAAGGGGAATGAACCAATCACAAAATGTGCAAATCGACAAATTAGTGATTGCTGTAAATACGTTAAATGTACGTTTGATAGCATCAACTACAATTATATGCCCTGGGGCAGAGTGCGAGGGATTGTATTATCATATGCCGGAGGTAAAGGAAATACGAGAATACATCGCCACTGTTTGTCCTCATAGTTAGTTTACAAAATATTGGAGTACATGTATCTGTAATTCAAATGAAGTATAAAAATGGAAATGAGGATGTTTTACAATGGATATTCACCCACACTCTACGTAGTTTAGCCCGAGAGCCGATTGCTTTTTTTTTTATTCTTGGTTGGTTGTTTTTTGTTTGAGAAATAATTTGACTGACACACAGAGGGTTATGAGGTATCAGTTAGATATCTCTTATTTGGCAGTTTCAGTTAGAAAAGTCTTTAATGCGTCATTACTACATGTACTAGCAAATAGATCCACCATTTATTTGGTATGATGACGTCAAACGAAGGCTGTGTCATCACATCTATCCCCGGATATGATCGGTAGTATGACATTTTTATATAGTATATCCGTATACTTCCATACACACAGGGGATCATAAGATTGCAGAATCTCCCCTTTTATAACTTAATCGTAGAGGAAACTGCGCGCAAATGAAACCACAAATATGTGTTAGACCTTTTAGGTTTTACATAAGCAATGACAGTTAATTTGAATTTGAATTCAAAAGTCGATAAATCATGACTCACAGGTTGAAGGAGAGATATATGATGGAGGGCTTATGGCGAGTATGACCAGTCATCAGGGGATGCTTACTACTCCTATGCATCTGATCCCATCTCTGGTGAGTCCAGAGGTCCGTGTTTGACTTACTCTTAATTTTGTATGATTCTTTATGGGATTTATGATATGGAACGCTTCGTTATCTTCACTTTTCACAAGTTGCATGTAATTATTCTCTCTAAGGTGTGTTTGCTTGCGTCTGGATTTCGCTAAAACTCTAGCTTGTATTTCTGACTGGCAAGACTTGATTTTGATATTGGGAGCTAAATGTATTGTACAAATGACATTAAGGAGGCATGCGTTAAATAAGATCATTACGTCGTGATGTACGGCAAGAATATCACAATAACAGGTCTAAAATGACGGAGTAGCTCAGGAGAACATCGCGGCTATTGATCTCTTCTGATGGATCTAAACCCTAAGGCCCCATAAACGTATCTCAAGCAATTCTTATATATCATCATTTGCTTTATTGCTCGGGGGAAGTTTAAATTTACCCTACCGAGTTTTCTTTCCTTCACCACATTAGTGTATACTTGAAGCACAATCAATGGCTATAGTATGTACTTCTCAACAAACCATGATCCAGCTTCATAATTACATCTACACATCTGTCAGGATGCGTACATCTTTGGAAGAGTAACATTATACTCTCTCTCTCTCTCTCTTTCTCTCTCTCTCTCCCTCTGTGTGTGTGTGTTGTGAGTGCATTTTGATAGTCGAGTGTAACTTCCGATTGATGATTTTTTTTCCTGTCACTTGCATCGTTATGACTTAGTTTAAATTATGACACCAACCAAGTCTTCGAACAATAGTCACGTGACGTACCGTATGTTCCAAAAGTTGTAGTTTTTTTTCTTTTGGTTATATATATATATATATATATATATATATATATATATATATATATATATTATATATATATATACATATATATAGTGGATTAGTAAGTTACCAGTACTCGTAAATCCAAATTTGTCGTTTAACTTCATTCTCTGATGTATAAATAAAATGCAAGAGCACATCACTAAAATTTTATTTGTAACACATTCAAACCTTTCACAAAATAGTGATATGTACATTATCTACACACTTCATATCCTTGTGTATGTTCCCAAACGCCTGAATCTGTTGAAGTTTCTTCCCTGAATCAGCTGAAATGAAAAAACAACAACAATTTTTGTAACCTTGTTGCTTCATTAAGGATGGCTTCTTGTCAGATTTGGGATAACTTAGTTGATGTACTAACGGAAGCTGTAAAAATGCATGGGTCTCTCTTTTTTTAATCCTTTCTTACAATCACGGTGTATAACACTAAAACAGAGCAGAAGGAACCTAAATATTAAGGCGCTATAGGTTCGGCGGAAAAATTGTCGTAATAAAATTTCACCTTATTCTCACTTTAACAATAATAATAATAAAAATGATTCAGAAAATTTTACATTGATTTCAGTATATTTTTGGAATTGAAAGTTGGGTATTTTGTGCGAACACTTATTTAGGTTATAAAGTATAATGCCTCCACTAAAAATTAATATTAAAAAAAATAAAGCCGAATGAAAACTGCTTGGATATATTATTTTGTATCTTTAAAAAATACCCGATAGTTATGGCCGAAATAATAATCCTAAGATCATAAAGATGTTATGAAACTAAATAATTTGGGAATAAAATTGATTGATTGTTTGTTGTTTTCCGCCACACTCAACAATTTTTCAGTTATCTGGTGGCGTCCAGTTTTTAATTGGTGGAGGAGAGAACCCAAATACAATGTACCCGGGAAGAGACCACCGACCTTCCGAAAGTAAACTGGCAAACTTTCTCACATATATCGGCGCGAGCGAGATTCGAACCCGCGCCGACTAGAGGTGAGAGGCCTTGCGATTTTGAGCGTGATGGTCTAACCACTCAGCCACGGTGGCCTTCTTGGGAATAACAGAAAACATATCTTTGCAACAATGTGCATTTATTTATAAAATTCTTGATTTGGCATAGAAATTATGTATAAATTGGAATCTCTTATAGATGTGCTTAGTGTGAAGACTATATTCCTGTCACATGAATAACACTCATAAAAATAACTGTTGTATACACGTGATACAGAAAATAATAAACACGTCAAACCCTTAACTCAAGGTCTTGTTGTGTTCTTTGAGTGTGGGTTACCGATAAAGAGATCGTAGCTGCTTTGTGCAGTCAGTTAAATCTGGATTTTTTCTTTCTCAAAGGAAAACAGATTAACGAAATAAATATTTTAAGATCTCAAAATTAAAAAAAAACATCAAAATGGAAATGTTTCTGATTTAATCTCATATCTGTCTGATTATGAATGTTTAATGCACATCGAAGGATTAGAAGTGTTTCAAGGGGTTTCAGGTGAAAAAATTCTTTCTGACACATCGTATAAGATTATTTTTTATGAAATGCATTTACCTTTCTTTCGCATGCCGTATAAGTTAACATTGACTTTATCGGAGATATCTTGATCGGAAATGAAATCATCAAAGGAAAGCTTAAAACATGCGTGACCATTTTTTGCGAAACTAAACATTATGTTGTTTATATTGACCCGGAGGAACACCTGTGTCCCTGTTGACTAGATGGCACACATGCGTAAGAACTGCTCCTTTGTGTTGCAGGAATCTACGAATAGGTCAGTCTTTTAGTGTCGAGGTCACAGTATGAGGTCAAAATGTCTGACAAGATCAGATATGTGAAAAGGTCAGATATGAAACAAGGTCAGAATAAGTATGTGAAAAGGTCATCATAGACAATTTGTGTTAAATGTAGTTGGATTTTTTAAAACACCATTATGAATGAATTTAACAATTATTTATACTAATTTTAATTCTAATCGTACATTCACATAAGGAGGTAACCATGATGAGTTTTCAGGTTAATTTGGTCAAAGCCAGGAGTCGTTTTCTACGTATATATTTGCATTCACTGAATCTTTCCTCTTATATTTCTTCAAAAATATACATTGCTTTCATCATAGACAATTAATTCATGTTGCAAGTTCGATGTTACGTTTTGTTAGTACCAGCTCTCCGCGCAATATTACCAAATATGGAGCGTCGTCAAGGTCAAAAGGTGCATTGACTGTTCCGAATGTTTCAACGAATATACTTTAGACTTAAATGTAGTTTACATTCTTTAAAAAAATACATAAGAATATAAATAATAAAATGTTTCCTTTGTTGTTTTATCAGGTAGCAAGCATTGCGGGGGGGGGGGGGGGGGGGGGGGGGGGGGGGGGGGGGGGGGGGGGGGGAGGATGCATTACGCGGGTTTTCTCCCCCCCCCCCCCCCCCCCCCCCTGCAAATGCTTGCTACCCTCAGTCACCTGACAACACGACAAAACATTTTATTGTTTAATACGACTGTTGCTTTAATCGCACAACACCTGCATGCGATACCATACTTTCTGTCGCAGATCTGTGTGACGAACATTATGTGGTCATGTGCCTGTCATAATTCTATATCTCCCGCTTTTCGTTGAAAACATTTTTGACGTGGTTTTTGTCAACGATTTCAAAAATTAAACAATTATTTTGTTATAACGAGCACTGAAGGTGTTACAGCAGAGACTTGGAGTCCTAACAACATTTAATTCACAGAAATGAATTCATTGCATGCAGTTATTAAGTAGTGTACGTCACGCAAAATAACTATTAGGATTCCTTAGTTAAGAGACTTTTCTTTCATAACACACTGTGAAATACAATTTCTTGCGCGTAGAGTTACTAACTAATCTAGTAAGTAAAACGTAACGGAGAGATAATCTTGCAAAGAGATTCTCCAAGACCTAATTGTGAATTGCCCTTATGAGTCCAATAATTTCGTAGGAAGTTAAACAAGAGGAATCGTTTGAATACAGCTATGCAGTGCATGCCACGCAAAACAGCTGTTACGATCCTAAGCTAAGGGACCTGGCTTTCAGAGCACATACTGTGAAAATTATTTCTTGCTTATTCACTTAATAACTAGTGCAATAGGGAGTTTATCTTTGAAAAGATTCTCAAGGACCTAAATTGCTAATATGAGTCAAATACTAGTAACTTTATAAAAAGTTAGGTGAGATGAAGCTTTGGATTAAAATAGTTCTGTGGAAGAGATTTGTTTTGCTTGACGCAATTAAATGTCAAGGCACCCGCTCTGACATAAAATATGCTTCTTCAATGAGAGGTAGTGGAACAACTGACCAAGGATTGCGATTCGACATGCAGTAGTTCTATCTGGAGTCTTCTTTCATCTAATTAAAATTTATACATGTAGCAACTACACAAGCTATTAATGAAGTCGCTTCATACCGGCATTACGGAAGCCCATTTAGGACCTATTAAAAAATATTTTTGAATTTGATATAACGAATTCTTGAATTTGTTAAAACGAATTTAAATCGTTATAACGAATTGTTGAATCCGTTATAACGATTTAAATTCGTTATAACGAATTCCTGGAATTCGTTATAACGAATTTAATCTGTTATAACAAATTCGCTGAATTCGTTATTTCAAATTTTGAAATCTGTTTTAACAAATTAAATTTGAAATAACGAATTCTTGAATTCGTTATTTCAAAGATTGAATTCGTATTTTCGGTTTTTTAAAATCTGTTATAACGTATTTTCATCAGATTGCATTGGAGATTGAAATAACAATTTTATAATTTGTTATAACAAATTTATTTATTTGTTATCACAGATCACAGTCCGTGATAACGGATTTATAACATTGAAATTTTGACACTCTTTAATTTGTTATCACGAATTGGATGAAAATACGTTATAACAGATTTTAAAAAACCGAAAATACGAATTCAATCTTTGAAATAACGAATTCAAGAATTCGTTATTTCAAATTTAATTTGTTAAAACAGATTTCAAAATTTGAAATAACGAATTCAGCGAATTTGTTATAACAGATTAAATTCGTTATAACGAAATCCTAAAATTTGTTATAACAAATTAAATTCGTTATAACGGATTCAACAATTCGTTATAACGATTTAAATTCGTTTTAACAAATTCAAGAATTCGTTATAACAAATTCAAAAATATTTTTTGATAGGTCCTATATGGGCTTCCGTACGGCATAGAAGCGTCGCAATTCATACCCTCATGTATTTTCAAACATGAAGTAACTAGATAAAGATCCGTGCAAGCTCGGGATATTGAATTTATGGGATATATGCAGGAAATGTTTAGCGTTAAAACATCCAGATAACAAACAGTGAGGTTGGGACCTGAACACCCATTAGTTGTTGCTGGGTTTTTTTTGTTTTTGGTTTTTTTTGGGGGGTGGGTGGGTGTTTTTCTTTTTCTTTTTTAGGCCACCCGACTATACTGAGTTGACGTATTGCAGTGGTCTGGCGTCGTCCATTTACAAATCAACATTTTTAATTTCCAGATTATTACCAAAAATTGACCAATATTCAAAAATCTTTTCTACAACCGTACATTTGTAAGAAAAACTAAATGCGTAGTGATGTAGAGCAGGAAGGCGTCTACAAAATTGTAAAATTCGGGGTAGAGCTTCTAACTCCAGGGCGGGGCCAATCTAATGTGTTTAGGCCACATAAAAAACAAACAAACACAAATTTTGACCTATGCTTAGCGCTTACAGCCGTAGCAGTCAGGGTTCTTTACCGTGCCAACGCCTGCCACGACACGGGGCCTCCGTTTTTTATGCCATATCCGAAAGACTTGTAATTCCTATTTCTAAATGCCAAGCGTTTGAGTGATTGATTGTTTGTTTGTTTTACGTCCCGTCGAGAATTTTACTCATATTGAGACGTCACCAGCTGTAGGTTAAATACCCCAAATTTAGACCTATGCTTAGCGCTCAGGGCCGTAGCAGTGAGGGTTCTTTAACGTGCCAACACCCACCGTGACACGGGACCTCCGTTTTTAAGGTCATATCCGAAAGACCCGTGATTCTCACTTCTAAATGCGGAGAGTTTGGCGAAGGAGCAATCGCTACCTATTTTTCGTCTTAGGTTTGACGCGGCCATGGCACGAGCGAGGCTCGAACTCATGACCTGCGAAGCGAACGCTCTAACCACTGAGCTAGAAGGATCAATCACTACCTATGTTTATGTCTTATGTTTGACGCGGCCATGACAGGAGCCGGGCTCGAACTCAGTTACAAAGCAGCAAAAGGTCTCTCACTGAGCTACCGCAACCGGTTTCAAAACAGAATTTTTTTTTTCTAGATTTCATAGCCCAGGGGATTAGTGATACTTTTAACTAATACTCAGGTGACCGTTAAGGCCTGTGTGTCTCTTGTTTAAAAAATGTTACAGTCTTTCTGAATTTTGTATTCTGCTGAGTACTTTACATGTATGTAGGTGTTAGAACCGTGGGGGAGCAGTTAGGCCCATGAAAGTATTTTTTAAAGAATTACAGATTTGAAAATGGGATCACAGGACTTGAGTCTTTTTCTTCGGGATTGTCATGAAGAAATAGTGCGTTTCTGCTGGTTTAATGTACCATATAATGAAAGATTGTGTATACTATGTAATGAAGCCAAAATCGCAGATGAATATCATTATCTTTTAGAATGCAGTGCTTTATCTACTATAAAAAAGATCATCTTTATCGCATATATTGTACAAGACCGAAATTTAAATTTAATGAAATTTAATGAAATTATGTCGACCAGTAATGCCAAAAAAACTGAAGAAATTGTGTATTTTTATTTAAAAAATAAATGAAACCGTCTGTTCTCCTTAATACAAAACTTATTTTCTATACATGTATGTTTATATATATATATATATATATATATATATATATATATATATATATATATATAATTATTATTATTATTAATTTTACTTGCATATACATACACCTCACTGTCGATGACTGTTTTTTATAAGTATTACTTTTGTATTGTATTTCATGTACCACTTATATATTGTGGTTTGAGTGAATAAATTGATTGATTGCTCTGCAAATACGTACCGCTCTCATTGTTGGGACACAACGGTTCAAAACAGGGTTCATCGTAAAGCCAGGTCGACACCATCCCCTTTTCTCTGATTGGTGCGGCTTCAAGAGTTCCATATAGGTATCTAGATCCATGTCATCGGCGTCACTGTAGTATGATGGCTTGGCAATTACAAGGTCTAGAAATAGCATTAACGGCCCTGATTATTGTGCGTTAATTCTGTTCTAAGTTTTAAAGGTACAAGTAGAAAAGATACGTGAAATGTTATTTGATGGTTCTTCGGTATTGAATTTTTGTAGACATATAAAACCTTCTGACGTCTGATAATTTGAATATTGTGAATTATACTGTTTTTTACTTGTTTGAGTGTTTATACAATCATGTGCGTCTTCACTAGCTAAGAGGTCCGATCCGCTACACTCAGCGCCCACTATCGGGTAACCGAATTACGCTCATTTGCATGATATCATCATTAACTTATGCTAATACTTACGCTACAAAAATTCTTAATGGGTACGTCCTGTGTTTAAATTAAAAAAATGGAGAAAAAAATTAAAGTTTTCCAACAACCTGAAGAAAGCCATCATTGATATCGGTGGATTTGGTTGGGTGTATATTGTTTAACGTCGCACTCGAGAATCTTTTACTCATACCGAGACGTCACCATTGCCGGTGAAGGACTACAAAATTTAGACCTATGCTCGGCGTTTACGGCCTTTGACCAAGGAGGGATCTTTAACGTGTCACACCTGCTATGAAACGGGGCCTCAGTTTTTGCTGTCTCATCAGATGGACCGCCCCATTTGACTTGGCTTGTTGACACTCCTGTTCCTTTTGAATGAAAGCTCTCTTTTCATTGGTTCCAAGGTCGAACCTTTGAACCAATGAAAGCTTGGTCACAGTTTTCGTGGCGTTATCTGCCAAGGTTTTGTGGGAAGCGGAGTGGACCGAAAACTCTTAGCTTGCGAGGATGTGTCGCGAAAGGCATTAGCACGTTCAAGCACTACCACGGCCCTGAGCGCTACGCATAGGTCTAACTATATGGTACTTCACCTACAGCAGGTGACATCTCAATATGAGTGATCAATTCTCGATAGGAATATATACGCTAATTTTTAAGGTCATATCCCTAAAACATGTGATTAGATTCGACGCGAACTTGCGACCTCTCAATTACGAAGCAAACGCTCTACCACGACCGGTTATGCGTCATCGTCAATCGCTGTATAGTTATGATGTCATCAGCTTACTTTCATATCGATCAGCCACTAATTACTCGACAGCAGTAGAATATGTTGTATTTCTTTCGAATTTAGCAACTGCATGATTTATTTTACAATAATAATAAATAACTCATGAAAATAAAATTGGAATTAAATATTATATTTATTTTAATTATGATGACAGGTTATTTCGCGGATATTATTCAACAAAGATTTTCATAACCTGTCTAAATGTACCCGTGAAGCGTCTCCATGAGGGTATAAAATTTCTTTCTCTAACCCTCAACAAATCGACATTTAGATAAATCGACGACGTATTCTTCGGTACTAGCATGAAAATACGGATAAAACTTTGCTGTGATAAAATTAAAAAAAAATAATTTCAACATTAAGGATTATCTCCCTCATGCATAGCGCTGATCCTTAGCAGGATTTGACCCTAGAATTTGTTTTTGTTTTTTTTTTGGTTCTTTCAGCTCTTCCAAGTTTGTTCTTATTTCGGATTTCCTGCATTTTTGACTTGAGCATCACTGAAGAGGCATTATTTGTCGAAATGCGCATGTGGTGCATCAGAAGTGGTACCATTTATGTTTTTTTTATTATCTATTACAATGTAATAATATTCACTGTGATTCATATTCCAGTTAAGTCAACTTCATAATAAACGGGATGGCGTCAGCAACTGATTCAATACGCGAGAACATGTTCAGTATGAGATCAATTTTCAAACCGAGGCAGAACTATTCAAAAATAAGTTGTCGTTACAGGGCTTTCAACAGTCTGGCTAAAGTCAGTATTGTTTTGTCGTTATAATGATCTCATTTTGCAAACACAACCTGTCATTTGGTTAAATACTACCTTACGTGTTAAGCCGTTCTATAAATACTGATTTTGACTACGGGTTAATCCGTTTATCTGAGCAAGACGTAGGACTAGCGTCGGGTTTGACAGGTTAACAGCGAATGCTTACTCCATGACATGGATCAGTGTTCGTTGCCTTCACATTTTCATACATTGATCATGCTTAGGTCTACAGCTGGTGGAACAAAAAATTAAAATACAATGATTAAGGGTATATATTTTAACATGTTCTAGAGATGGGTTTCTTCATTCCGTGGTATTTAACAGACCACTAATTACGATGCCCCGAATCAATCCTTGAGTTTAATTTCACTTCGATTGAATGCTGGCCGATAAAATCAGTTTCACAATGACGATTGAAACAAAATGTTTCCGTTTCGTTTTCTTATTGATTTCATTCCTTTATATACAGAAATGAAAGTAAATTGACATATACAGATCTTTCAGCGATAAATTAAAAGTAAATGAAGTCTAGTGTTACGATTGGAGACAGTTCTCGTAAATTACTTCCGAGTTGTCACATTTTTAGCATGCTATTTCTATTTCGTATTACGGTTTAATGGGGAAAAAAAGAATTCCTTTGTGTAATGTTCATCTAGTTTACAATCTAATTCACGGGAAAAAAGAGTCCACAGATGTTGATTCCATTCTATCTCAGACGCCACCTGTGCAGCCAACGTAATGACGTTTAACCTGCATTGCATTAGACATGTTCTTGACAATCTATAATCCTATTTACTGTAAAATTGTTTTACTGGTGTTCTAGAATTGCTTTGAATAACACTCTCTTAATAGAATAGTTCTGTCGAGATAAGCAATCAGTTATATGGCATTTTAAACGTGTTGATTAATGGGGAAAAGTGGCAAAAGTCGAACGTGATATGTAGACATAACATAACCAGTTTCATACAATATTTTCAAAAATGACATAATTAATACAAAGCGTAATCACTAATTAAACTTGGTCAATCTCGGAAAGTACACACACACACACACACACACACACACACACACACACACACACACACACACACACACACACACATATCTGTGTGTGCGTGTTCATAAAAATAAAGGGGACAGTTTTTCCAATATGACAAACAATAAAAAAAGACATGCTTGTAAAAGAAATATCCCATCTTTCCACATATAAACCCATGTTTAGAAAACACAGTGGCCTTTTTATATGTTAACCAATAAAGGTCATCTACTGATGATAGTGACTTATGAAGTTTGAATGACCATTCTATGAATGGTTCTTGAGTTATCGGTAGGTCAACAATGTCCATCGTTGGACACCACTGGGAATCCTCTCCTCTTTTACTCTTGGTTCCTCAAAAATTGATACCGTGTTTTCACGATGCAATAGTACCGTGTTTTGGCGATGTAATAGTACCGTGTTTTCACGATGCAATAGTACCGTGTTTTGTAGATGTAATAATACGGCGTTTTGGTGATGTAATAGTACCGTGTTTTGGTGATGCAATAGTACCGTGTTTTGGTGATGTAATAGTATCGTGTTATGGTGATGTAATAGTATCGTGTTTTGGTGATGTAATAGTACCGTGTTTTGGTGATGCAATAGTACCGCGTTTTGGTGATGTAATAGTATCGTGTTATGGTGATGTAATAGTACCGCGTTTTGGTGATGTAATAGTACCGTGTTTTGGTGATGTAATAGTACCCTGTTTTTGGCGATGTAATAGTACCGTGTTTTGCAAGGGTAATCCTCTGGCTGCTCGCAAGTTTTAATCACGAAACTATTACCGCCAAGAATGTCCCACAAAATATCTGCTATTCATAACTTCAAAGTACTTCAATTATAAACACTCTATTTCCGTGGCTGAAAGAGAACCTAATCACTTAATAAATATTGATGGATTTACAATACTTTGTTTCTGGGGTCCCAGGGATACGGTTAGGAGAGGCAGAGTGGTCCTCCAAACCCCGCCTGAGACAATACTCTATTCCTAGCCATAACCAACCTCCCCATAAAGATTGGTGATTGTCGGAAAAGTTTTCTCTGGCTAAACTTGATCCACCGTGACAAAAATTAGTCTTGATCTGTTGTTATTCATTAGAAAGGTACAGATATCAATACTAAAATGTTAAACGTAAAAAGAAAAAAACTAAACCAAAATCATCATTTTTACGCAAAGGGTTGTTCACGCGGATCAAACATGGCGTAAGTTTGTTTGTTTGTTTGTTTGTTTGTTTATAGCCGCCTGAGCAATTTTTCAGCTATCCGGCGGCTGTCACCATTACCGGTGACAGGCCTATGCTCGGCACTCAGGGCCTTTGAGCAGGGAGGGATCTTTATCGTGCCACACCTACTGCGACACGGGACCTCGGTTTATACGGTCTCATCCGAAAGACCGGCACCCACGTCCCACAGTGGGATTCGAACCCCCGACTCAAGGATCATCAGATCTTTGAGCCCGACGCTCTAACCACTGCGCCACGCGGGCGGCTCATGGCGTAAGTAGTTATTCATCAGGAAGCTAAGCAACAAGTTCTGTGTCAACTTTAGGGATGAATGAAACGTATAATGAGAAGGAACAGAATGACTGACAGATGGAAAAAACCAATCGGACAAACAGAACTTGAGGAAACCTATGTAACGGCCCCCTCTGGGTTCATTGGTAGGAGACTATTGAAACAAACAGTGTTTAGTATAATAAAACGTTGCTGAACTGAACTCACTGACATACTAATTCAATTGTGCTAATGTGTTTTCTTCAATTTCTGTTACTGGTGGGAACAACTTCATCGTCTAAGGAATTCAATTCTGAATTTTCCAATTAAGCAAATCAATTAAGTTTTTAGGATCGTTTGACACATGTTCATGCACTGAAAATAAAAACAAAACTCGGAAGATACGGTTAAATGCCAATTCAGTCTTGCAACAATTGTCGTTAACCATTTGGTTTTGCCCCAGTAGACCCGACCAGATCCAACCTTTCAGAAAGCGGAAAATCCTGTAACCCTGTGCCCACGTACATAACAGTACCCGGTATTTATTTCTCCTTTTTGTAAAGTTTAATTAAGTTTATGATAGACTGCACGACTGCGCATTAGAACTGCTGGTAATTTTTATTTCTCAGTGTTACGTCTATAGTTAAAATTTCATGTAACTGTCAAAATCCACATGCTGAACTCTAATGACCAACTATCAACTAAAACCATTTATGAATGGACGGGTGTAATTATCAACTCTGGAAGGAATATCACGTTTCTTAAAATAGACACATTTAGCGGAGTGATATGTTTAACTAGAGGGATCAATATTCTTTTTTGTAAACACTTGAGGTACATACGTTTGATATTTTGCCCCCCCCCCCCCCTCAAATGTTCAAGTGACACAAATCTAACTGTCTTTAGGAGTGTATCACTTGTATTTGTGAGATAACGTTAGTGGAGATATATTTCTGTATTTTAAACTGAATTGCATATGCGATACATTGCATTAAAAAATTTTGTCAGTTATCTTCTATGAGGAAATGGTTTCAAATGATCAACAAACATTACGCATAACCCAGATTCAACTTCATGTTTTTCAGCTTTGGATACTTAACGTACACTCCAAGATAAATAGCATTCCTGTTCAATTAGTGAAGGATAAAGGTGACATAGTTAAAGGGAAAGTATGAAGGAGGCCAGGGAATAGAGAGAAAGAAAAAAGGGGGACCCTTCAAATATTTTTTAAAGTGCGGCAAACAAATCTGAGTTTTTCCTAGTATTATGTTTTTATTTTTGTACCCTAGAACCTATGAACCAGATATGATTCATACAAGATTACAAAAACAAAGCATCAACGCTTGCGCGGTTTGCATCTAGTATCTCTTAACGAAATGAATTCGTTTTGCTTTCTGTCACCTCATGTTGAAGATAAAGGGAATCTTCAACCATTAATTTGTCAAACCCAGGATTTGCTGTGTTCACTGATTTAAGAAATCAATAACTTTGGATTGACTTTTATACACACTTTAGAATTATGAAATTGCAGGATATTATTGAAAATGGTTTCGTGCATCATTCGCTGGACATTCACTGCAAATAGGTTAATACGATTCTTAAATTCTACTTACCCTGCATGAAAGTGATGAATCTGAAGACGTAATCTGGGTTATTAGTTGTCTATTACACACTGGGGATTGGGGTAGATGGCTTTGTGTAGGATACACAAGACAATCAACCAATACGCCCCCACCGACTGCCCAAAGCTTTTCTTTGATTTAGCACATTACAATTAAGAAATGATGAATAATGATAAAACAATTATGATATGCAACAATATTCCAGCAGCGCAAATAAAACATGATTCCATTAGTTGATATTTATTATCTGCTTATTGCGCTTGAAAACTGATAAAGTTGTTAAATATCCAAATGCAAAGCATTCCAGCATTGACCATCATAGTGTTGTGTAATTTGTGTTAACACATTTTTGTCCCCATTTTTGATAAACTAAATCATCATCATCAAGCAAATATGTTACATACCTTTGTAGACTTAAAATTAAAAGCCTCCCAAGCTCTGCGGATTTAGAGACTCCGACACAGTACATGTGAAAAATTACCGAACAATCCTAATGTGCAGTGCATTAATTTATTTGCAACACGTTCAAAACATTGCTAACCGAAATGTTTTAAATCAACCAATTTGACATACAGATGATCGTTTTAAAATTAGATATTATCGAATGGAGAGAAAAAGAGAGGATATATAACGCACGAGAGACAATTCGAAATCATGGTTTAGAATTTTTTATATGGTTTATTATTTTGCTATGAATGGCGCTAAAAGCTGTAGCAGTTAGAGTTCTCGATCATACTACGAGGCAATGTTACAAATGATATGTCTGATAGACTCATAACTAGGAGAAGCCGGCGCTTGGCGAAACGTTTAACATGCGGCGTCGGAATAGAGATTCAAACCGATGCAGATAGTCGCGGTTGCGAGACGACCATCCGAACTACGAGGCAAATGCGATTTCTAATAGTAACAGGAAGGGAGAAAATGCAATGGACGAGACAGGGATTCGAATCGGGGCCTCCTGACTTGATCTGTCTGATCACCGATGATCGAACCTGTCTAAACGCTACATTCGTCCCTCCTTAAATTATACTCGCTCTCGAAGACGCACAACCCTGACTTTTTTTGCCCATGGCAGGACTTTTACCTTCTTCAAGAATCGTCAAGGTACGAATAGCATTCGCTGTGCTCAAGAACATCCGGGCCTCAAAAGTCACCCGCGAGACCACCAAACTAAACACCCTCAAATCCAATGTTAAGCCCACTTTACTATATGGAGCGGAGCCATGGAGAATTACTAAAGCAACCCTGCAACGGATTCAGACATTCCACAACACCTGTCTCAGGCATATCTTTAACATCAGATGGGCCAAAGGGATCTCGAGCGAGGTACTGTGGAGAAGAGTAGGACAGGAACCAATAGACTTAATAATGTAGACGGAGGGAGTGGAGCTGGATTGGACACACTCTAAGGAAGCCACCATCTAGCACCACACACCAGGCCTGGATTTGGAACCAGTAGGCAAAGAGAAAGAGAGGAGAACCCAGAAACATCTGGAGGCGGGAGAGGGAGACAGAATTGAAGGCGTGTGACACCAACTTACAAGGCGCAATTTGAGCAGCCCAGTGTAGTGGTTGCTGGAGGACTGTCCTGGATGGCACTGTTTTTCACGGAACGACAGGCCGAAGTAAGTAGGTCTTACACCTGCAAATCCAGGGGTAGTCAACGGCACCAATTCTAACGGGAATGACGAAAATGCAATGGAATAGACTGGGATTCGTAACATCCCTTCCCCCTTGATCCTCAGTCAGGTGCTCTAATCTGGCCACCGGCAATCGAATACGTCTGACCGCCACATGATGTTATTTAGGACAAGTGATTCTATTTGTCATGGTTATATGATTTTATGTTCAAGTTAAAACTGTTTATGGTGAGGTTGACCTTAACCCAATGACCTCGCTTCTTTAAATCTTAGCTGTCACATCCAGAACGCAATCAGATCACCTCATCTTCATCGACCAGATACAAGTGACTTTGTCTTCAGTTAAATGGAGGGGCCTACGTGGCCGAGTGGTTAAAGCATTGCGCTCAAGATCACAAGGCCTCTCACCTCTCTAACTGGACGCCACCAGATAACTGAAAAATTGTTGAGTGTGGCGGTAAAACAAACAAACAAACGAACTCAGTTAAATGGCACTCGTTCAGGATCGAGACACACTGCATTACAATAATCAAGTTTTTGAACTTTTACCACCTTTTAATAATTTTCCATGCCGATATTCACAAAGATAACTGTGTTAATTAATTGCTTTTACCACTGACCTTGGGTGAGGTTTATGATAAGTTGTCTAATCGTAAGCTACCTTTTCGACAAACATAACTTGTTATCTTTTTCAGTTACGCGGGTTATGGCTCAGAAACAAAATAGGATGGAAGAAAGATGTACGAACAGAAATGGTAATTCTTACATTATATTACCCAATCTTAAATTAGATCGCTTGGCTTACACTTCATGCATGGTCAAAAAATTATGTTTGTTTCCTGTTACCCGATCTCTCGGGACTGAAAGCGCCGGCCTGGATTTTTTTTTTCTATTTTGCAATCCAAATTTCCGGAAAAAATCATTTCCAAATCGGCCGCCTTTCTAAGGTCATATTTGAAAGACCTTGATTCTCACTTTTAAATGCCAAGCGATTGGAGTACTTAAGTGGGTTTGACGCGGCTTTGACACGAGCGGGATTCGAACTCATGCCCTTCCGGTTATGCAGCGAACCTCTCATTGCAAGAACACTAGAACTGTGGTTCAGGGTCTGATTACTTATGGGTCTGACACTGTGACCTATACTTTATGTGTGATCAACTCTTCTTATTTAGTTCTTAGTTTAGGTCCATTTCTTGAAGTTACGTTAACCCCCGAAGAAAATAAAAAAAGAAAATCCCTACTTACCTAGCTGGATTTGTTGCCGTGTTAACAGGAAACATAACTGTTTTGGCACAATTGTGCTCTATATGTTCAGGAGTAATGAGGTTCACAACTGTTAACAATAACAGTTGATATTTTGATACTGTATATAGTTTATCATATGGCATTTGTTTTTGTTTGGTTGGGAACGGTTTGTATAGGCAGCGACCATACACTTCACTAGTTTCTGAGAAGTTCAGAACGACGTACGAGCATGTAGAGCCAAAGTTCACACGAGTGCCTCCAAGAAATAAAACAAAGCGGAACAGGATTCTCCAAAATTCAAAAAGTTATATTCATAAATACACACAAATGCATCGTAGCGGCGGATCAAGAGGGATGTTACGGACGTTGTAACCTCCCTGTTTGGTCGAAAATTTGAAACAATTAAAAATGGTAACTTTTTGCCATTTTTGGACCCCCCCTTCCCCGTTTAGATGGAAAGGGTACAGAGGTCATAACCCCCACCCCACCCACTTTGAATATTTTTTGATCCACCCCTGCATCAGAATTTACAGTGGTACACAGTATTATGTAGTATATTGATTTCCCCTTTTCCAAGGATATTCAGTCCATGGGGACATGAAATCCGTGTGTATAACCTAAAGATAAATCATTAATATTGCCTTAATTAGTGATTATCTCTCTTATGAACCTCACGCTTTGAGTGCCTTTGGGAAGCAGATAGTACACATCCAGATATACTGGAAATGAATTGGGAGACAGTAATAAATGTGCATCTTCTGTCATGATTCCATTTACCAATTTACTAGCAACAAAGAAAAACCAAGACACCTGGCTCTGTTCCGGTCGTACAAGATAATTTCATATATTTGTATAATCTGGAAACTGTCAATTGACGATCATACAGTAGTTTAGCACAAGTACCAAACACTGCTACCTGTTTCCGTCTACAACTTAATTAATCAGATTTGCATGAATCAATATTTATTTCCCTCTGCTGCTTTTATAGAACAGTAATCTTTTTGTTGCATGTCCTACACGGAATATCGGTAATACACCACATAAAAAATCAACACTGAATAGAGGTATGATGCAAGCCTTGCTCTACATAAAAAAATCAACACTGAATAGAGGTATGATGCCAGTCTTACACTACATAAAAAAATCAACACTGAATAGAGGTATGATGCCAGTCTTACACTACATAAAAAAAATCAACACTGAATAGAGGTATGATGCAAGTCTTATATTATATAAAAAATCAACACTGAATAGAGGTATGATGCAAGCCTTACATTACATAAAAAATCAACACTGAATAGAGGTATGATGCAAGTCTTATATTACATAAAAAAATCAACACTGAATAGAGGTATGATGCCAGTCTTACACGACATAAAAAAATCAACACTGAATAGAGGTATGATGCAAGCCTTACACGACATAAAAAATCAACACTGAATAGAGGTATGATGCAAGTCTTACACGACATAAAAAAGCAACACTGAATAGAGGTATGATGCCAGTCTTACACTGGATAGAGGAATAATATAAAAGTTCTTCACTAGATAAAAGTATACTATAAAAATCCTACACTAGATAAAAGTATGAATACCCCACACTGGATAAAAGTAGAATATAAAAACCCTACAGTAGATAAAATTATATAAATTCTACACTAGATAAAAATACAAAATACAACCATTCATTTAAAGATATCATTGATTTAGTTATAAATATGTTAAATTGCAGACATCCATTCGTGAATTATTACGCGTAATGATTCATTTAATGCGCTTATTACTCAATATTTAATGCCCTCAATAATTTATTGCGCACATTAGAAAGATATCGTAAATTCAATTGCTGGATTCATTTATAGAATATTCAAGTTTCGAAATGCGTCGGAGTTATTTCCCTTTAGAGAATTCTCGTACACAGTAAGGTGCGAAACAATTTGTTTAAATGCGGGAATGGATCAAAGAATCTAATTGAATTAAATTGATCTATTAATACGCGCAATAATTGAAAATATATTTTTATTTACTTGACGTTATCTTTGATCAATTGTTGCGTTCAATACTTTATTTCAAAATATCTGTATATATTTGAGTATATGTTAATTTGGTGTTCTATATACTTCAGTGTTGTAAATCTTGTGGATGTATGTGGCCCAATATTTCAAATAGAAAAAAATGCCTAAAAAGTGACTTTTTTTTTTTTACAATTTCAAGGAAAATCTAAACGTTGTGTCATATTCGAAAACGAATATTATTAGTTTGGAAGAGAATTAATTTTGATTTCTATTCTGCAAGATGAAAATTAATGAATGCCTAGAGAAAAATAAAACAAATGAAATGTTTCAAATCAATGGCCCGATACGGCTGCTGTCGCAAATTGGAAGTCCTATAAGGCAAATGGAATTAAATTATAGCACACCTTTGTCCGACAAAATACATCGAAATGATCATTAATGATGGCAGTGTTTCACAGATTTCTATTCTTGGTCCTGTTAACGATTTATCGTTGTTTTGCATTTTTTTATTTTATCAAAATTCATGTTTCATTCACATAAACATGATTCGAACTCGTAACATTGTTCATGTTTATCAAGACCTCGTGATTTCAATTAATTCCGAGCTGCAATACCAATCGCTCTATTTTCGCTAAATAAGCTACCTGTAATGATACACATCAGGTACGGCGACATCTTGTCATCAGATATCTTTTTTTTTATCAAGACCTCGCCTAGTGATTTTCAGTTAATTAGGTGGTGCAATGCCAGTCGCTCCATTAAATAAGATACCTGTAATTAAACATCGAATATGGGCCATCTCAACATAGACATCTTTTTGTAGGAAATATTTGATATCATTCCATAGCTAATATCTCTATTTCATCTTTAAGCTATGTCTGTTATTATGATACTGAAATAAGACCGTCCGCCCGTCCGAAGACGGGTTGGTTTCCGGTCCCCAAATGATTGCCCTCTTCACCTGGATTCAATATACCTCGCACACAGACGTGTCAAGCGACGAGGATAACCTTTATTGATTATGAGGTCAAAAGTCAATCAAAAAGTTAATTGGACTCTGATATAGGAAAATGGTTTGCGGGTGTTTTCACGTAGTTATCATACTTCACACATTGAATAGAACGAGGATGATCTGTATTGCACTGATATAGGAAAACGGTTTAGGTGCCTTTAGTGGGTTTTTTTCATATGGAGTAACGACATTTCATTTTGTGACTGCCATGGTGCGAGTATGACCCCTATGATTTTTAAGTCAAACGGTCCAAGGTCAAGTAAACTGGACACTGATCTACAAGGTAGGGCAACGGTTGCAGAACGAAAGTGATTTTCCTTAACAGTTTTCACTTGAATCGCTAGTTTTACACATAGACTCTCCACACAATGAGGAAGATCTCTATATACATCGTGAAGAAAAATGGACTCTTTCGACAGAAAAATGTTGAGTGGGTCACTAGTTGTTTCACTTTTCATCTAGGTTCACAACAGACTACTGACAAATAAGTGAATGTTACCGTGGATTTAACAGTCTCGTTTAATTGCAACATTTCGCAAATTCTATGGTCGTTATAATGATCTAGTTTGCCAATACAACCTGTCGTTGCGTCAAATGGTGTCTGACGTGTTTCATACTAAGTGATAGGCCGTTCTGCATACAGATTTACTACGAATTACTCCGTTTACTTGATCAAGAAAGAGGGCTTTTGGTGGTTGTAACAGGTCAATAGGGATGCTTACTCCTCCTAGGCACCTGATCTCACCTCTGATGTGTCGCGGGATCCATGTTTGTCTGACTGTTTATAATAATTATGAGATTGATTTCTATTCCTCATATAAATCTTTCAAAGATGCAAACATATCGTCCAGTATAATTTACCTTGATATCAGTTCTAGTTTTTATTGATTTTAGTATTTTCATTGTGCAATGAATGTATACAAATTAATCATTGATGATATCATATGTATAAAAATATTTAATCAAATACGTGATTAGGGCAAGACCGGAAACATTGATGCAGAATATCGCAGCCTGACAACATTAATTTGTTTTAATTGGTCCTTTAACTAAAACGGAGTAATTAACATTCGGGAAAAATTTTCGCTTTCGTATTGTTAGTAAATGTCTGTATTTACAAAAATAATAATGAACAAATATAAACTAAATAGTCGAATACTGTAATTGACGTTAATTTCGCGGAGCTAAAATTTTGCGATTTTTATTGCGCCGTATTTCGCGATGATTTAAATTTCGTGAACAAATCTCTGAGAGTATTTCGTGTTTCATCTCTCTAACAGAAGTTTATCTTAAAGTTTTTAACAAAGACACTGTCACTTGTAATGTTAATAAACATAAGAATATTATATGTTGATCGAAGTAAGACACATACTATAATACGCAGTCGATACCTAGACTTTCTAATTATCCGCACATAAAAGAAACAACCAAACAAATATATATCAAATTATCTACATTCTAAACTGAGGATGCAGATCGCAATCTCCTCCACAGTGAATTAAACATTATTGGTATTTTACTTTTCCTAATGACTTTATCGAAAAGAACATTATGCAATCGGAGAATTGGTTGCAGAATATTCAGCCGTGTTAAAATTCAGCTGTTTTTTCGTGATTGTTTTTCAGGCTTTAACTCACTTTAGTATAAATGAGTCAATATTATGCTCTCTGAATATTGCTTTTCCATTTACAGTTGTATTTCAAGACTAAACCATTTCTTTTTTAAGAAATCGCGTTGTGAAGGTAATTATATATTGAATATATACCCCCACATGAGACAAATCGTTTCTGTTTGTGTTCTACTCTTAAATTATTTACATAGGTGTTCAGGTCTTAATGGCCACAAAAATTGGAAAATATATTCATTAGCAAATACATAAATCACATCTGTTTAATACAGAATAACTCTAAGCAGCTTAGCTTCAAATAAATCAGTTATAAATCATTACTTATTGTCTTCGTCACTATCGTAAAATAAAATTCTATTATTACTTACTCCTATAAATATTATTACTTAAATGGAATATTATTATCTTACCTGTGATTAAACAAAAGCACGCTGCAAAGCAAAATACAACAAATAAGGTATTCATTGTTGAAGAAACAACACAATTTCTTTGCTACGTAAGTGTCTATAACAGTTCTTTTGACGCGGCGTTTGAGGAACATGCGTTCTATTGTTAGGAGTTTTATTTGTAGCCAAGATTCCTTTATCAAACACGTCACAAGCCTCGTAACAATTAGGGGGCGGGGGAATGGATACTACGCCATAACACACCAATCAGGGATAAGTATTACATTCCTGTCTCCACTTGTTTCTCTTATTGATATTGATAAACACGATTGCGAGAGAAAGATCTCTATATTGCTATTTGACAAATCTCTGGAGAGCAAACTCTGCAGATAATTAATCTATGAATTTTTTATTTTGGACATCCAGTTTATTTCCTTGCATATTGACTAACTTATGCCGTCATATTTGCGGTTTCTGTAATAATTTATCAGTATAGCTAGCTGACACAAGCTTCATTTAAGGTTTCACAAAACATATGGCTTTGAGATGGTTTTGAAAAATTAAGGCATGCTTGAGTGGTTTTGCTTTTACGAATTATTATTTGTTTTCGATACTAAAGATAGTATAGATTCCAAATATGTATATATATATTTTTTGCTAGGTTAAAGTTATTTTAAATGAACTGGTAGATGAATGCGATTTAATAATCCTATCTTTTCGGGAAAGGCCAATACAATATTCTAGGAGTTATTGATTTGAATTATCTATGATAAATCAGAAAAAAAAAACAATACCGAGAAAATGAGAAAGAATGAAAATAAATCGTCAAAAATAAAAGAACTAAAATTTATATCCATATCAATGATACACTAGTTAAATGAAACTGCACAAAAATTTAAAGCGCTGAAATTTCTAACTACCTCAAGTCAAAATTACTCGATATTCGGTTTACTCGATTTGGTTGCTATATTGTTGGTCGACACTCAGAGATTCGGTTTGGTTGTGATTTTGCTGGATGATGTCTAGAGATTCGGTTTGGTTGTGATTTTGCTGGATGATGTCTAGAGATTCGGTTTGGTTGTGATTTTGCTGGATGATGTCTAGAGATTCGGTTTGGTTGTGATTTTGCTGGATGATGTCTAGAGATTCAGTTTGGTTGTGACATTGCTGGATGATGTCTAGAGATTCGGTTTGGTTGTGATTTTGCTGTATGCTGTCTAAGTATTCGGTTTGGTTGTGATTTTGCTGGATGATGTCTAGAGATTCGGTTTGGTTGTGATATTACTGGATGATGTCTAGAGATTCAGTTTGGTTGTGATATTACTGGATGATGTCTAGAGATTCGGTTTGGTTGTGATGTTACTGGTTGATCTCTAGAGATTCGGTTTGGTTGTGATTTTGCTGGATGATGTCTAGAGATTCGGTTTGGTTGTGATTTTGCTGGATGATGTCTAGAGATTCGGTTTGGTTGTGATTTTGCTGGATGATGTCTAGAGATTCAGTTTGGTTGTGACATTGCTGGATGATGTCTAGAGATTCGGTTTGGTTGTGATTTTGCTGTATGCTGTCTAAGTATTCGGTTTGGTTGTGATTTTGCTGGATGATGTCTAGAGATTCGGTTTGGTTGTGATATTACTGGATGATGTCTAGAGATTCAGTTTGGTTGTGATATTACTGGATGATGTCTAGAGATTCGGTTTGGTTGTGATATTGCTGTATGCTGTCTAAGTATTCGGTTTGGTTGTGATTTTGCTGGATGATGTCTAGAGATTCGGTTTGGTTGTGATATTACTGGATGATGTCTAGAGATTCAGTTTGGTTGTGATATTACTGGATGATGTCTAGAGATTCGGTTTGGTTGTGATGTTACTGGTTGATCTCTAGAGATTCGGTTTGGTTGTGATTTTGCTGGATGATGTCTAGAGATTCGGTTTGGTTGTGATGTTACAGGATGATGTCTAGAGATTCGGTTTGGTTGTGATGTTACTGGTTGATCTCTAGAGATTCGGTTTGGTTGTGATTTTGCTGGATGATGTCTAGAGATTCGGTTTGGTTGTGATGTTACAGGATGATGTCTAGAGATTCGGTTTGGTTGTTATATTGCTGGATCATGCCTGCACCAATTTGCGGGAGAGTATTTCATAATTTAATTTTGGTAAATTTCAATGATATCCGACCAGTTACTGAAGTATAATAAACCCAGCAGATTTCCTCTAATTCTCTATTACAATTTAATAAGCATCTCTCGCCTTAAAATAATATAAAGCCATAAATTATATCACCAACTATTTAATCTAATTTGAACATGACCGCGTACATTTAAATGGTGCAGTTTTCTGCTTCACTGAAGAATGCTTTTTAAAAAAAAAAAAAAATGGTCTTCGTCCGTCGTGCGGTAACAATTGAACATTTTTAACTTCGTGATACCTACCATTCCAATTCTTCCGAAAATTTGTATGAAACATCTTTGAGACAAGGGGGACATAAATTGTAAATCTCAGGACTCCATAGGGATGGCGCCAAAACTGCCCAAAAAACTTCTTCTCTAGAATTTCACAATTGTAATAAAAACTAAAGGCATAGTAATATAGAGCAGGAAGGCCTCTATCAGAATTGTAAGTTTCATGATCCCTGGGATAGAGGTTCTGACCCCTGGGTAGGGCCAAACTTGGTATGTGATATTTATGGGTAAAACATTTTAAAAATATCTTCTTTAATGCTATTGATACCAGATTGAAAAAAATGGATATTTAGATAGAGCAGGTAGCCCTTTACCAAAATTATAAATTTCATGATCCCGGGGTAGGTTTTTTGGTATAAGGTTTACACCAAAATGATCAGTGATTAAATGTGTTAACAATTGAACATTTTTAACTTCTTGATAACTACCACTCCAACACTTTTAAAATTTTGTACATGTATGAAGCATCTTTGGAACAAGGAGGACATAAATTGTAAATTTCAGGACTCCTGACCCACCTTGGGGCCTTATGGGTTGGGCCAAAACTGCCAAAAAGTGACCAATTTTCACAAATCTTCTCTAGAACTGCACAATTGTAGGGAAAACTAAATGCATAGTAATGTAGAGCAGGAAGGCGTCTATCAAAAGAGGCGACTAAATGGGGCGGTCCTTCGGATGAGTATTGAGGATCTATTCTAACAACCCGGATCCCCACAGAGAACAACGAGAATCGTCTGGTCAAAATATTGATAAGTAAGTGAAATGCAGGTTGATAAATTAAGTATAACTTGCAGAATTAGTATATCTGATGACTGTGAGGTCCTTCCTTCTATTTCCCTTTAACTCCCAACAACTGTAGCTCAAACTTAGAAACTTCGACGATTAGAATTATTTCCTCCTCACTACACCCCCTCCCACCCTTACCGCGTCCTTTTCCTCTCAGAAATTAACTCCATTAATAATGTCTTTTTCAGCCATTTTTCTCAACAACAAGACACAGAGGATAAATATTTTATTGCGTAAAAAGTCCGCTAAAATGCGCGATGTTATTAGTGTAAATACTCAACCGAGTTTAGGGGAAAAGTTCACCTCAACTGAGGTGATCCTCAGTCTGTTTGGTGAATTGAGGAAAACCTCAGTGTAGGAAACCTCAAGGATTTGAGTTGAGGGTTGAGGGTTGAGGTTGAGGGAAAAACAAAATTGGAGCGCTAAGCAAAGGTCTAAATTTGTGGTACTTCACCTACAGCTGGTGACGTCTCAATATGAGTGAAAAATTCTCGACGGGACGTAAAACAAACAAACAATCAATCGATTTGATATACCAGTATGAATGAAATTTGTTTAACAGGTAGAACGTCGTAGGTATATCTAAATGTGGAAGGCCACACTAAGAGATTTTCTCTTCTCGTGTCGAAGATTATGAATAAATTCATCCAAATTTTTTTCATATAACCTTCGTCTGTGTGTGGAATTTACACTTTGCTTGGAATCTAGACAACATGTGGAATCTACACTACACAAAGGATCTCCACAACACAAAGGATCTACACTACACATAGGATCTACACTACACAGGATTTACACTACACATAGGATCTACACCACACATAGGATCTACACTACACAAAGGATCTACACTACACATAAGATCTACACTACACATAGGATCTATACTACACAAAGGATCTACACTGCACATAGGATCTACACCACACATAGGATCTACACCACGCATAGGATGTACACTACACATAGGATCTACACTACACATAGGATCTACACTACACAAAAAATCTACACTACACAAAGGATCTACACTACACAGGATTTACACTACATAGGATCTACACTACACAAAGGATCAACACTACAGATAGGATCTATATTACACATAAGATCTACACTACACAAAAGGATCTACACAACACATAGGATCTACACTACACATAGGATCTACACTACACAAAGGATCTACACTACACAGGTTTTACACTACATAGGATCTACACTACACAAAGGATCAACACTACAGATAGGATCTATATTACACATAGGATCTACACTACACAAAAGGATCTACACAACACATAGGATCTACACAACACATAGGATCTACACTACACAAAGGATAAACACTACACAAAGGATCTACACAACATATAGGATCTACACCACACATAGGATCTACACTACACAAAGGATCTACCTACACAAAGGATCTATACTACACAGGTTTTACACTACATAGGATCTACAGTACACAAAGGATCTACACTACACAAAGGATCTACACTACACATAGGATCTACACTAGATATAGAATCTACACTACACAGGATTTACACTACACATAGGATCTATCCTACACAAAGGATCTACACTAAACATAGGATCTACACTACACATAGGATCTACACCACACAAAGGATCTACACCACACAGGATTTCCACTACCTAGGATCTACACTACTCAAACGATCTACACTAGATATAGAATCTACACAACACATAGGATATACATTACACATAGGATCTACACTACGCAGGTTTTACACTACACATAGGATCTACACTACACATAAGATCTACACTACACATAGGATCTATACTACACAAAGGATCTACACAACACATAGGATCTACACCACACATAGGATCTACACAGCACATAGGATCTACACTACACATAGGATCTACACTACACAAAGGATCTACACAACACATGGGATCTACACTACACATAGGATCTACACTACACTTAGGATCTACACTACACAAAGGATCTACACTACACAAAGGATCTACACGACACAAAGGATCTACACTACACATAGGATCTACACTACACATAGGATCTACACCACGCATAGGATCTACACCACGCATAGGATGTACACTACACATAGGATCTACACTACACATAGGATCTACACTACACAAAGAATCTACACTACACAAAGGATCTACACTACACAGGATTTACACTACATAGGATCTACACTACACAAAGGATCAACACTACAGATAGGATCTATATTACACATAACATCTACACTACACAAAAGGATCTACACAACACAAAGGATCTACACTACACAGGATTTAAACTACATAGGATCTACACTACACATAGGATCTACACTACACACAGGATCTACACTGCACATAGGATCTACACCACACATAGGATCTACACCACGCATAGGATGTACACTACACATAGAATCTACACTACACATAGGATCTACACTACAAAAAGAATCTACACTACACAAAGGATCTACACTACACAGGATTTACACTACATAGGATCTACACTACACAAAGGATCAACACTACAGATAGGATCTATATTACACATAAGATCTACACTACACAAAAGGATCTACACAACACAAAGGATCTACACTACACAGGATTTAGACTACATAGGATCTACACTACACAAAGGATCTACACTACACAGGATTTACACTACACATAGGATCTACACCACACATAGGATTTACACTGCACAAAGGATCTACACTACACAGGATTTACACTACATAGGATCTACACTACACAAAGGATCTACACTACACAGGATTTACACTACACATAGGATCTACACTACACATAAGATCTACACTACACATAGGATCTATACTACACAAAGGATCTACACAACACATAGGATCCACACCACACATAGGATCTACACCACACATAGGATCTACACCACACAAAGGATCTATACTACACAAAGTATCTACACTACACATAGGATCTACACTACACATAGGATCTACACTACACATAGGATCTATACTACACATAGGATCTACACCACACATAGGATCTACACCACACATAGGATCTACACTACACATAGGATCTATACTACACATTGGATCTACACCACACATAGGATCTACACTACACAAAGGATCTACACTACACATAGGATCTACACTACACATAGGCTCTAAACTACAGAAAGGATCTACACTACACATAG
The DNA here is from genome assembly GCA_024699665.1 of Ostrea denselamellosa. Classification (NCBI taxonomy): domain Eukaryota; kingdom Metazoa; phylum Mollusca; class Bivalvia; order Ostreida; family Ostreidae; genus Ostrea; species Ostrea denselamellosa. The sequence continues at coordinate 1,511,238 of JAMZEH010000065.1, read as the reverse complement.
GATCTACACTACACAAAGGATCTACACTACACATAGGCTCTAAACTACAGAAAGGATCTACACTACACAAAGGATCTACACTACACAAAGGATCTACACTACACATAGGATCTACACTACACATAGGATCTACACTACACATAGGATCTACACTACACAAAGGATCTACACTACACAAAAAATCTACACTACACATAGGATCTACACTACACATAGCATCTCAACTACACAAAGGATCTACACTACACAGGATTTACACTACATAGGATCTACACTACACATAGGCTCTAAACTACAGAAAGGATCTACACTACACATAGGATGTACACTACACAAAGGATCTACACAACACAAAGGATCTACACTACACATAGGATCTACACTACACAAAGGATCAACACTACACAAAGGATCTACACTACACAAAGGATCTACACTATACAAAGGATCTATACTACACAGGATTTACACTACATAGGATCTACACTACACAAAGGATCTACACTACACAAAGGATCTACACTACACATAGGATCTACACTACACATAGGATCTACACTACACAGGATTTACACCACACATAGGATCTACACTACACAAAGGATCTACACTACACATAAGATCTACACTACACATAGGATCTATACTACACAAAGGATCTACACTGCACATAGGATCGACACCACACATAGGATCTACACCACGCATAGGATGTACACTACACATAGGATCTACACTACACATAGGATCTACACTACACAAAGAATCTACACTACACAAAGGATCTACACTACACAGGATTTACACTACATAGGATCTACACTACACAAAGGATCAACACTACAGATAGGATCTATATTACACAAAGGATCAACACTACACAAAGGATCTACACAACATATAGGATCTACACCACACATAGGATCTACACTACACAAAGGATCTACCTACACAAAGGATCTATACTACACAGGTTTTACACTACATAGGATCTACAGTACACAAAGGATCTACACTACACAAAGGATCTACACTACACATAGGATCTACACTACACAGGATCTACACTACACAGGATTTACACTACACAGGATCTACACTATACAGGATTTACACTACACAAAGGATCTATCCTACACAAAGGATCTACACTACACAAAGGATCTACACTACACAAAGGATCTACACTACACAAAGGATCTACACCACACAGGATTTACACTACATAGGATCTACACTACTCAAACGATCTACACTAGATATAGAATCTACACTACACATAGGATATACATTACACATAGGATCTACACTACGCAGGTTTTACACTACACATAGGATCTACACTACACATAAGATCTACACTACACATAGGATCTATACTACACAAAGGATCTACACAGCACATAAGATCTACACCACACATAGGATCTACACTACACATAGGATCTATACTACACATAGGATCTACACCACACATAGGATCTACACTACACAAAGGATCTACACTATACAAAGGATCTATACTACACAGGATTTACACTACATAGGATCTACACTACACAAAGGATCTACACTACACAAAGGATCTACACTACACATAGGATCTACACTACACATAGGATCTACACTACACATAGGATCTACACTACACAAAGGATCTACACTACACATAAGATCTACACTACACATAGGATCTATACTACACAAAGGATCTACACTGCACATAGGATCTACACCACACATAGGATCTACACCACGCATAGGATGTACACTACACATAGGATCTACACTACACATAGCATCTACACTACACAAAGAATCTACACTACACAAAGGATCTACACTACACAGGATTTACACTACATAGGATCTACACTACACAAAGGATCAACACTACAGATAGGATCTATATTACACATAGGATCTACACTACACAAAAGGATCTACACAACACATAGGATCTACACAACACATAGGATCTACACTACACAAAGGATCAACACTACACAAAGGATCTACACAACATATAGGATCTACACCACACATAGGATCTACACTACACAAAGGATCTACCTACACAAAGGATCTATACTACACAGGTTTTACACTACATAGGATCTACAGTACACAAAGGATCTACACTACACAAAGGATCTACACTACACATAGGATCTACACTACACACGATCTACACTACACAGGATTTACACTACACATAGGATCTATCCTACACTAAGGATCTACACTACACATAGGATCTACACTACACATAGGATCTACACTACACAAAGGATCTACACCACACAGGATTTACACTACATAGGATCTACACTACTCAAACGATCTACACTAGATATAGAATCTACACTACACATAGGATATACATTACACATAGGATCTACACTACGCAGGTTTTACACTACACATAGGATCTACACTACACATAAGATCTACACTACACATAGGATCTATACTACACAAAGGATCTACACAACACATAGGATCTACACCACACATAGGATCTACACAACACATAGGATCTACAAAACAGATAGGATCTACACTACACATAGGATGTACACTACACAAAGGATCTACACTACACATAGCATCTAAACTACACAAAGGATCTACACTACACAGGATTTACACTACATAGGATCTACACTACACAAAGGATCTACACTACACATAGGATCTATACTACACAAAGGATCTACACAACACGTAGGATCCACACCACACATAGGATCTACACCACACATAGGATCTACACCACACAAAGGATCTACACTACACAAAGTATCTACACTACACATAGGATCTACACTACACATAGGATCTACACTACACATAGGATCTATACTACACATAGGATGTACACTACACATAGGATCTACACTACACATAGGATCTACACTACACAAAGGATCTACATTACACATAGGATCTACACTACACATAGCATCTACACTACACAAAAAATCTACACTACACATAGGATCTACACTACACAAAGGATCTACACTATACAAAGGATCTACACTACACATAGGATCTACACTACATCTGTTATCTACACTACATGTGATATGCACAGCGTTGGTGGTATTTAAAATGATGAATCCACATTACACAAGAATCTATATTACACTTGGAATTTACATTACATGTGATATCTATACTACTAGTCAAGTCTGCACTACAGGTGATCCCTACACTACAGGTGATATCTACACTGCACGTGATATCTACAAGTGGAATCTACACTACACATGGATGTCTTAATGCAATTTGTGACCTTTTTCTTTCTTTATCTCCATCAAGAAGTATTGCAAACATCGTGTTAATTACACCCTGTTCTGTATTACTAAACATCTCTCTCTCTCTCTCTCTCTCTCTCTCTCTCTCTCTCTCTCTCTCTCTCTCTCTCTCTCTCTCTCTCTCTCCTATCATTTTATCAATTCCTTCCGACAAGTATTTTTGTCAAACTTCACACCACCCTGCTATAAAATGTAACATTAAATGTGTTCTGAAACACCCCCGTATATCAGGGAAACAAAGTCTGAAAAATCACACAAATCGATTTTATCAAATTAAACCCAAGGTGTCAAGCTTTATTCCAATCCAATTTAAACAGTGGTGGAACTACATTCACAAATGTGCCCACATATGAAAATGACTTAGTCTATTTCATACTGTAAAAAATCCACAAAATGAATATATCAAAAAGAACTAAATTATAAATGTGTTTTGATGATTTTCACAAGATGCTGTATACAGGTTGTTTAACAGATGTTTATCATATGATGGTAAAATCACATGTTAAATATGTATTATATAATATTATATGATTAACATACGATTGTTTGATTGATTATTTGTTTTACGTCCCGTTGAGAATTACTCACTTTTACGGAGACGTCACCAGTTGTAAGTAAGGCCCAATGCTTAACGCTCATGGCCGTAGCAGTGAGTCTTTAGAGTACCCACGCCTGCCGCGACACGGGTCCTCAATTTTTTAAGGTCACATTCGAAAGACCTGTAAATCTCACTTTTAAATGCCAACCATTTGTCGAAAAAGTAATTACTACCTATGTTAACGTCTTAGGTTTGACGCGGTCATGGTGCGAAAGGGGCTTGAACTCACGACCTCCAGGTTACGAAGCAAACGCTCTACCACTGTGCTACCGTGACCTGTTAAATCTCGTAGCATATTAAATACATGTTGCATTGTATACCTGTGTATCCTTTACCAAATATAAACCTTGTGGTACAAAGTTGCTGCAAAGAACTAGGCCCACGAAGGGTCAAAATCGGCCCTGCGAAACGACCAAAATTAAAGTAATGTTTCGACAAATTATTTTCTGTGTAAAAGGTAGTCTATGCATGGTAGTTTATCAAGGTGATGAAAATCCTGGAGTTTTGGACTGGTGTATCTGAGATCTGCAGTCCCAAACACCATGAAATACAAAACTTTGCTTAATATTACCACAATTTTTCAATAAAATGATAAAATTTTATATAGCCATGGACCAAGTTCGTCATGACATCAATTTTAGAATACCATCATGAAGATTGAATTTTAAAAATATTTCACTGGTCTTGATGTGTGCTAATATTTAAAAACAAACATTTGTTAATTATCAGAATGCAAGGAATTTTCAACATATTTTACATATTATCAAGGCTTGCAATATCATACAAAACGAAACAAAATCAAAATATATGTATTCCCGATTTTAATATCTGAGATATTAAAACTTTATTATATCGGTGTATGTCCGAAAAAAATTATTTTCAATAAGGAAATGTCGGTTACACAAAGTTTACCGTAATTAGTTGAACCCGTCGTGAATGTAAGCAGACGACATTTGTGACCGGTGATGGGGTCCATTTGAAAGAAGAATGAGAATCTGAAAACAAGAAGCCGTTCACATGGCGTAAGTATATTTCATATCAAACAATAGATAAAAACAATAGATAAAAATAACAGATAAAAATAACAGATAAAAATAACAGATAAAAATAACACAGATCTTCGTTGTAAATGAATACTAAATAGGTCTAGTCAAAACACGGTTCAGATTTGACAAATGATAGTTGGTTTTTAGCACTACGATATGCGTATAGAATATTCACTATGATTTGCAGTAGCAATACTGAAAAGCATCTTTACCATCTAAAAAGAATTATTGACATTATAAATTTATAATTCTTATCAAACTTATCTGAAGAGATCAGAAGATCTGTGCAAGGACTACAGTTAGACTAGTCTAATAACCGCTATGATCTTGTCATTGATTGGGTTTGTGGTCAGTATTCTTTACATATTTTTACTTATTATATATATATATATATATATATATATATATATATATATATATATATATATATATATATATAGACACTTATTGCAAATTATATATATATATATATATATATATATATATATATATATATATATATATATATCTGTGTGTGTGTGTGTGTGTGTGTGGTGTGTGTGTGTGTGTGTGTGTTCGCGCGCGATCGATCTTAGTAATGTACAGAAATATGATTCTTTGAAAAAGGAGTTGCTGGAACTCCTGGTATCTTACACAGACACCTGAACCATGTATAGATCTTATGAACATAATACCCCCTCACAACTGCTAGACCCAATAAAAAATATAGAACCAATAATTTGTAGAGACAATAATTTATCCAAAATATGCTATTTAACTACCACTGACCCTCATAAGTCGATCTGAATATTCATTTTCTACCTTCTGTATGTTATGTGAGATACCAATACATGTACATATATTAGTATGTCAAAAGTGGTCATTTCAAAGGCTTAAAAGGCAAAACCTGACTATTTGGAACGACTTATGAGGGTGATTGGCGGGAAATTGATATTTTGTTAAATAAAGAACAAAGGATGTTATTGGTTAAATAGGTCGCACTTCAAACACAGACCAAATTTTGAAGGTAGAAAGCTGACAATTTTCTTGTTTCATTTATATATAATATTTACCATTTACTTGTTGCTGATTCTGAGAACATACGTTTCAGTATTGCACTGTTAACTCTGACACTGTCCTCCGAAGGTCGCTCTTTCGTTAAGACGTCATCGACGTTATAGGATTTACTGTCCCAAGATTCTCCTAAAACATTTTTTATAAAAGTTGCAGTTAACTCTCTATATGGAAATGCTCATTGAAGGATGAAGTCAAAAGGTTTAGTCATGAAGGATTTGAGAAACCTAGGGAAAGATCGGTGTAGTATCTGGCATTGAATCCTTGAGCCAATGGAAACATGCGTAAAACTTGTAGATTTTTCAATATTATATTTTTTCATAAATTATTAGAAACTGGCATGCTGTCAGATAAATTAACTTTATCGTGTTCATCAATACTTTGCAGAAGAATCTCGTGTTAAATTCATGAGTGAGGAAAACGATACATGTATTTGCCATTTTGAAATGTTATTTTAAGTCATGCCTATAAACAATTCATTCAATAAGATTGATGGAGTCGGATTTAATTATACATTAAGGAATACATACAAGGTTTGTTTACATGCATTTGACGATATATGTATGAAATATACATGTGCCGGTACAAACGAATAAAATCTGTCTGCCTGACTGTAAACAGAGGGTGATACAAACTGATACAAATGACACATGAATGGGAAATTATTTCCCTGGGTACAACAAAACATGTCTCGTCATTCGTGTATAATACAGATATTTTATTAGATAGCAGTTAAATCTACCTATAAGGTGATTTACCACCCACTCGCATTTAATATTTCAACTCACAAACTCACTCAACACCTAGCTTATCATTTTTTCAAATCAGACATCAGAATACATTTATGGACGTATTATTGAAACATTAGGACGTCAAGAATAAATAATAACAAAAGATTCGAATAATCATCACATACAATATCTTATTTCAAGACAGGAAGAGGGAGGGGGTGCATCAAACGTTGCATGTATTGTCCAAGTGTACATATTATACCTGTATTTTCGACACAGAATTTCAAGCGCATTGACTCCTCAGAGTGATGCTGTACATCTTGATATTTTCAGTATACTCAGATGATACCCACTGAAAAATCATTTTCTTTACACATTCTAATTCAGAGGTTTTGGATTGGTTCTTAATAAGTTAAAATATTCATAAATTTAGAATTCATTAAAAAAAAAACTTTTAAAATTCTTCATTGATTCGAAACTCAATTTGAGGAAAATTTCAGGAATTAGAATTTTTTGTTTTAGAATTTCAACTAAGATATTATAAAGAATTATTAATTGAGAACAGTTTGAATTTTCCAAAATTGTTCAAGAACTGATTATTTTAAAGAAAAAGTTGAGATGGACTTAATATTTTGGTGTAATAGCGGTTTAAATTCTAAATATTCAAGAAAAAGTTGTGCTGAACTTCTGGCGCACTGTTTCAATTCTAATTTCGTTCTCTGAAGTTCATTTTGACAAACACATTGTCTTCCGCCTCTTATCGTCACTGCAAGTGAAGTCTTCTGACTCTTAGACCATGTCCGAAAGACTTATCTGTATCACAGTATTTACAATGCTGATCACGAATGCTACGACTTAAAACTGTTCACAATGACTAGATCTAAATAACTATAATACATAAAAGTACTAAAACTACAAACAAATAATATAAATGAGACGAAATTCAACTGCCGATCAAAAGTGTTTTCCCTCTGCCAGAACGGAGCAGAACCCAGCGTCACGTCAAAACGGTTTGGCGCTTAAGCCCGGCCATTCAGGTGTGAGTTAGAGGTTTTCGCTAATATATCCTTCAATGCAATTTAAATCGACGTCAAATTTCCAATAAAGTTTTGATCTGAATAACTGGGGTTTTTTTGTTTTGATCTGAATAACTATTTTTTTTTTTTACCGAAAAGTTGGATTGCATTGCATAGGTCTTTAAAAGAGAAAAGTTGTGGTGCACTTCTGGAACACATTAGCTGCACACTTATAGCACAAAGATTTGTTTGCCGCAGACTCTACGTTTTGGTAAGGGTAGGAAAAATTGATTGTGTTCACAAACGGTCAAGATAAAACAATGTCTCACTCCAGCAGGGAGTGTTTGGTATGTATCTATTTACAGTAGGGAGTGTTTGGTATGTATTTATTTACAGTAGGGATTGTTTGGTATGTATTTATTTACAGTAGGGAGTGTTTGGTATGTATTTATTTACAGTAGGGAGTGTTTGGAATGTATTTATTTACAGTAGGGAGTGTTTGGTATGTATTTATTTACACTAGAGAGTGTTTGGTATGTATTTATTTACAGTAGGGAGTGTTTGGTATGTATTTATTTACACTAGAGAGTGTTTGGTATGTATTTATTTACAGGAGCGAGTGTTTGTGTATTTATTTACAGTAGGGAGTGTTTGGTATGTATTTATTTACAGTAGAGAGTGTTTGGTATGTATTTATTTACAGTAGGGAGTGTTTGGTATGTATTTATTTACACTAGAGAGTGTTTGGTATGTATTTATTTACACTAGAGAGTGTTTGGTATGTATTTATTTACAGTAGGGAGTGTTTGGTATGTATTTATTTACAGTAGGGAGTGTTTGGTATGTATTTATTTACACTAGAGAGTGTTTAGTATGTATTTATTTACAGTAGGGAGTGTTTGGTATGTATTTATTTACAGTAGGAATTGTTTGGTATGCATTTATTTACAGTAGAGAGTGTTTGGTATGTATTTATTTACAGTAGAGAGTGTTTGGTATGTATCTATTTACAGTAGGGAGTGTTTGGTATGTATTTATTTACAGTAGGGAGTGTTTGGTATGTATTTATTTACAGTAGAGAGTGTTTGGTATGTATTTATTTACAGTAGAGAGTGTTTGATATATATTTATTTACAGTAGGGAGTGTTTGGTATGTATTTATTTACAGTAGAGAGTGTTTGGTATGTATTTATTTGCAGTAGGGATTGTTTGGTATGTATTTATTTACAGTAGAGAGTGTTTGGTATGTATTTATTTACAGTAGAGAGTGTTTGGTATGTATTTATTTGCAGTAGGGATTGTTTGGTATGTATTTATTTACAGTAGAGAGTGTTTAGTATGTATTTATTTACAGTAGAGAGTGTTTGGTATGTATGTATTTACAGTAGGGAGTGTTTGGTATGTATTTATTTACACTAGAGAGTGTTTGATATGTATTTATTTACAGTAGGGAGTTTTTAATATGTATTTATTTACAGTAGGGAGTGTTTGGTATGTATTTATTTACAGTAGGGATTGTTTGGTATGTATTTATTTACAGTAGGGATTGTTTGGTATGTATTTATTTACAGTAGGGATTGTTTGATATGTATTTATTTGTATTCCTGTTGAGACCCCACCTCATGCTGTAGATCACAATGGTAAAGACTTTCATACTTTACTGCTGTAAAAGATTTCATACTTTAGTTTACTATAACAAGAGTTCACAAGCCTTATCGGTCACCTGAGTATTAGGTAAGACCCCACATTAAGATGCTGATAATTTGAGAAGTAATTTATTTTCAATAAGAGTCGCACGAAATTAATACGTATTGAATGCAATCAAATGGAAATTACGAACAAGCTTTAATCTATATCAAATGTCTTGACATGCTGGTGAGGATGTTTCCGGGTAGCCAAACTGTAGCAGTTTCCCAGAAAAAAAGCTTTGAGATATATTTCTTACATAATTCATGTACATTTGTAAAGCTGGCATTTGTATTCTTCTGGCACTATCAAGTTTCCGGAGTGTAATGGATATATAAATGGCCAATTTTCATGGAAAATTTTGCTTGTCAAGTTTTATAAGACTATTGTGTAAACAGATACGTATATGTATACATTGAGATACTTTTCTGAGAACTGTTAATTCGTTGGCGGTGTTCCACGTGACTGCCGTTGGGGATATTCGTGTCGGTCGTCTATCAAATGAATACTATACTTTAATGTCATTACAAGCATAATTGTGAAAAATAGCATTGCAGCTCCTCACGATTCTGATAATATCAACAGTGTTATATGACAATATGGCAGATTCAAGTATATATATATATATATATATATATATATATATAGTCATAAGTCTTGAAGATTGCAAATGAAACCGGTTGTTGAGTTGTGACACGGGACCTCGGTTTTTGCGGTCTCATCCTAAGGACCGCCCCATTTAGTCGCCTCTTACGACAAGCAAGGGGTACTGAGGACTTATTCTAACAACCCCGATCCTCACGGGGTTATATATATATATATATATATATATATATATATATATATATATATATATATATAATATATATATATATATTATATATATATATATAAACATGTAGACACTTCAAAATAAGTATACATATAAACACCAACTCTTGGGTGCTGTCAAACCCATTCGATAAATGTAGCTGTCAAACCTTTCCAAACGTCTGGCTGTTTCAGTATATACATCAATCAAATGGAAACGCTCTCTTGATGTATTCAAAAAATTATGTGAAGTGACATTCTCTAGATTCTGATAATATCAATGATTTTAGATTACAGCGTGGGTAGAAAAACAAGAAGCCCCAGGGGGCGGACAGTTCACGTGAGTCACCTTGCGCAACTTGGATCACAAATTTGGGCCGAGCCGTAAATAAAAGCATGTTATTGGATAACAATCTACAGTACACGTCTACATGTTTACAAACAAATTCGTTTGTTAGAAACAGTCAATAAGTTCGCATGTGTAAATGTAACTGTTTATTCCAAGCCCTGTCTCACCCAGGGGTCAAGTGTCATTTATTTTTAATCATATTATGCCAAATTGTACATATAACTATACTAGTAGCTTTGTTAATGAAAGTTTTAAAGAGTCTCTCTTTCAAAGCTTGCCACACTTTATGTGATCATAACCCATCTCCAGTGAAGTGGAGTTATCCCACCCTTAATATAGATATTGTAATGAAATTAGGATAACCTCTTAAGATAGTGCTAAATGTATACAGATTAAGGTGTCCTAAGATACGTGTTTCTCCCTCTCTCCTTTCTCTCTCTCTCTCTCTCTCTCTCTCTCTCTCTCTCTATATATATATATATATATATATGAATTGTCAATGTTTATTTTGTAACCGCACTGTATAAAGTTATACTATGCTAAGTAAGAGCTCTTCTGTGTAAGAGGTGCATTAAGTGCTACTCTGCAAAGTAAGAGCTCTTCTGTGTAAGAGGTGCATTAAGTGCTACTCTGATGCCTGTATGGGGTAAAGTGCACATACAGTCAGTGGGGAAAACGATACAAAATATAAAAGTGACTTCTTTTTAAATATGAAAATGTAGAAACTAAACTTCGAGTGTAAGAAAGCTCTCGAAAAGGAAATAATTCGGAAACATCTTTACATATCTGTAATGCCTTAGCAATGTTACTATGTAAATGTACTAGATCTAAAGCTATTCTCAGAAGATCAGAAGTTCAAAAACTTGATGTTTAAATCCCTATTACTTATTTTAACTGGTCACGTGGTTCATTGATCAAACGTTTGCACCAGTAACTCTTCCCCAATTAGGGTTAAGTCCCGTGCATAATTACGGAAGCCCATACAGGACCTATAAACATATTTTTAATTTGAAATAACGAATTTCATAAACTTTAAAATTCATCATAACGTATTAAATTCGTTATAACAAATTCTAATAATTGGTACTGATCTTGCGACATCTTCGTCAAGCTACAAGTATCACGAAATGGTTTTATTAATTACTCGTTTTAACAGATTGCATTGTTTTTTCCCCCTGCAATTCTTTTAATTACTACGAATTATTTACTAATTTGGTATCAACGATATTATAACTGTTCCATCGAATATGATATAACCAATTTTAAAATTCGTGTTTTCAAATCTAATTCGTTAAAATAAATTTTGAAATTTGTTATAAGAAATTCAAGATTCTTTATAACAGATTTAATTCATTATAACGAATTTAAAAGTTTGAAATAACAAATTAGAATTGTAAAAACGAATTCTGGAATTCGTTATTTCAAATTCAAAAAAAATATTTTTGATAGGTCCTAAATGGGCTTCCGTACATAATACACCAAGATAATAGAGACACATATTGTATTCAGGTAACTTCATTCCATTACGATTGAAATCTCATATTGCTGTAGAAATTGCATAAAGTACCAAGATGAGTGAGTGCGAGACAATTTGTGTTCAAGTTACTGGTCGTGGTAGCTCATTGGTAGTTCAAACGCCGCTCATGCAAGGCTATGGCAAGCGTTGGCACGTTAAAGATCCTTCACTGCTACGGCCCTGAGCGCTAAGCATAGGTCTAAATTTGTGGTACTTCACCTATAACTGGTGACGTCTCAGGACAAGTGAAAAAAATTCTCTACGGGACGTAAAATAAAGAAACAAACAACAACGTAGGTGGGTATTTCATACAGGTTTGGATCAATTCCACAGTCTGATACTTTCATAACACTCACTTGATAGTTAATTAACTACCGATAATTAGTTTTGCTGTCTGGTATACCCCATCCCGCAGAACGCAATTGAAATTGTCTAATGATGAAAGTAATGGATGGGGAAATATACATGTTTCTTTGACAGATATATTTGGTTTGCACAACAAAAACTGCCCTAATGAGACTAATACCCCCACAGGGCACGCTGGATGGTAGGAAATAACGAATTTTGCTCACTGAAGATAAACCCATCCTTTTGAAATGACAAAGAACTCTGTTTTCTTGAGAGCAATTAATGTAAATGTAAGATTATATATTCTGCAGTAGAGCCTCACTCGAATATTTAAGATATATTTAATATTAACTTCTTAATATTATTTCATGGATAACTGTTCAACATATATGAGCCAGTGGACGACACATCTTTTATTGACAAAATCATATCCACAGACAGATGGACAGACAGACAAAATAAAGCAACTTATGACTCCATTATACTCTCTCCTAAACTAATGCAGTAGTCTCTGTGAGAGAACAGATCATTACAAAATCTAAAAGAAAATGATGAAGTCAATAAAGAAGAAAAGCACCTGTAAAATGAGAATATCCATAACTTCGATGAATGTTAAATAATCTCGATAAAAATGACAGCTGCACAACAACATTATGTACATAATATATAATATAAACACAAAGTCTGAATCAAATCTGTTTTTAAGGTTTACTCTGGAAAATGACCACATCCCCTTAAAATGGAAAATAATAATATCCAAAACTTTCTTGAATGTTAAAAAATCTCAATCGAGATAGTGGGTTCACAACTTCACTATATACATCATAACTTAGAGTTTGAATCAAATCTGTTTGTCAGTGCTAAAGATATCCTCTGGACATATTATGTCTATGGACAAACGGACGGACAATGTGACTCCAGTATACCCCCCCCCCCTAAAAAAAGTGGGGGGGGGGGGGGGATGGGGTATAAAAAGATCGGGACATATCTTCCAAAAACTTGCATCGCCGACAGATACCATTTTCTTCTTTTAGAGTCCCAGAAATGCGATATACTTTTTGGCGTTTGGTATTACTTTTTAGCGTGTAATGTCCCCGGTCTCGATCGCTTGGAGTTTAGTCTGTTAAGCTTAAAACGCTGTCATACTTGTTCGTCGAGTGTGTGTGTGTGTGTGTGCGTGTTTTCGTGAAAGGCTAGTGGTTGGAATTTTCCAGGGGGGTGCTGAGCCCGACCCTCAAAGACCGCATCAAACCTAATGTGTGCACAAATAGTCTGTATCTTTACCACACCCCCAAGAATAGAAGTGAAAATCACGAGTCTTTTTGATGAGGTCCAAAAACATGAGGTCCCATTTCAACGGTAGGAGAAAGCGTCTCCCTTACTGCAGTCCTGAGCGCAATCCGTCAAAATATGTGGCTGCTCACCAACAGTCGGTGACATCTCGATGGGTGGGTGGGGGGTGAAATATTCCCGAAGGAACGTTAAACAACAAATTTAACCAATCACTGGACACCAAAGCCTTGGTTTCATCATTGTTATAACAACATTACTTACCTTTTTATGGTAAAATTTGATGCTATGATACAAAGAGCCAGATGACTGTAGTAAAGTATATTTAACATTGCCCACCAATTTCACACACTTACAAGATGTACTAAATATCTATTATCTAGGCTTCATTTCGCAATCCTCCAAGTTATGAAATTCTAACTCTAAGGCATTATGTAGAGAAAAATTATGCAATTCAATCGAGTCAGAGTTATTAATTATAACGTTTTTGTAAATCCACTTTGTTACTATAGATTCGCTCGTGCTAAGTTTGATTTCTATAAATGAATCATTGATTTAATACACTGACATTGACGAACATAAACTGCATTCAATCCGAGTCAGTACGAGCAACGTTGGGATTCTTTACCTGTATATGGGTTAATGTTTGGTGACATCTCGTTCGTCACATTTGTGAAATATTTATTCATGTTGTGTAGGATTAAAATTATCTCACATAAGTATATACAATATCTGATGCTTGAGGATAAAAGAAATAATTAATGAATAAAAATGACACATTGAAACTTTTATCATATATTTCTGAGTCAAACAAACACATTTCAAAGATGCGGAATCTGCAAACGTCGAAAAGGAAGAACAGACAATTGTTTTCAGAGAACAGACAGACGATTGATTTATAGTGTGTTTTGCGATCCTTCAAGAATTTTTCACTTATATTGAGACGTCGCCAGTTGTAGGTGAAGTACCACAAATTTAGAGCTATGCTTAACGCTCAGGGCCATGAGGGTTCTTTAACGTGCCAACGCTTGTCGCGACACGAAAACTCTGTTCTTAAGGTCATATTCGAAAGACTGGCGATGCTCACTTCTAAATGCCGAGCGTTTGGCGACCCAGACAGACGAAACACTCCCACATCCCGAGAGCTCTTAAATTTTAGCTAGTGGTTTAGGGGTAGGGCTTTCATTACTTTCAATTAAGAATAAATCTTTTTGCCTTGTTACTAAAATATTTTTCATACTGCTCTGATAAACCAACGTGTGGATAAAGAAGAAGATTTTTTTTAACCAAATGTAATTTGCAAAAAACAATACTAAAATATCTAATTTTCAAACATCAAAGTACTAGCACTTTACAAAAAAATAACTATAAACTTTCAACCATACACCGTGGGGATCCGGGTTGTTAGAATAGATCTTCAGTACCCCTGCTTCAATGCTTCTGAGGCGACTAGACGAGACCGCAAAAACCGTGGCCCCGTGTCACAATAGGGTAGGTGTGACACGTTAAAGATCTCTCTATGCTCAAAGGCCATAAGCGCCGAGCATAAGTCTTAAATTTTGCAGCCCTTCACCGGCAATGGTCACGTCTCCATGTGAGTGAAAAATTCTTGAGCGGGACGTAAAACAGTATATAATCAATCAATCAACCATGTTTTTATATAGTACCGCAAGTTTTCTTTCACATAAGGAACACACAACTCGTCAATGGACAGCTTAATCAAACAAGGTGCGTGTTAATTATTCTCTTAAAATGAAAATAAGTTGACGATAACTTAGTATAAGAGAAGAGAGTTTTATGACATAAATATGACAAAACAAGATTTTAATTGATTCTTACAGAGATAAACTTCAGGAATCGGAATACATCAACATTACTATGTCGTCTTACTGACAGGTCTTATATAACCATAATGTCAGAATATTTAACTTCAAAGTTACATCAATAATGCAATTGACTTTTGAAAGCTTTTTCGAAAATACAGGGGGAAAAAACCCCAAAAACTGGTATATCAAAGTAGTACATCAATTTTATAATTCCCCAGCAGTATTCTGCCATGGCCGCGTCAAACCAACGTAGTGATTACTCCTTCGCCAAACATTAAACATTTAAAAGCGAGAATCACGGGTCTTTTCATTTCGATATGGGCTTAAAAACGGAGGTCCCATGCCGCAGCAGGCGTTGGCGAGTTAAAGAACTCTCACTGCTACGTCCCTGAGCGCTAAGCATTGGTCTAAATCTGTGGTACTTAACCTACAATTGGCGACGTCTCAATATAAGTAGAAAATTCTTGAAGGGAATATATATATATATATAGATATATATTCCCACTTAAGTAAAGAGAATATTTTTAAGAAAATTGAATAATTGAATAAATCATATTTTTGAAATACATGGATGCAATGCTTCACGCGTTAGCGCTTCAGGAAAAGTATGCCGGTGTGAAGAGTTGCAGTTCATGCCTTCATGTATATTTCAAATGAAATTTATTTCTACTTTCATTTCTATCGGGATTCACAGCCGTTGCAATAGACGTGCTTTATCTATCAGATAAGTTAGCTCATTGTTCACGGCTGCATCGCATTCATGAGGAAATGACTCCCATAACAATTGGTAAAGATATCGAAGGCAAAAACCACAGGAAATATTAGTATTAGCTAAAATTTATCATTCCACTTTTACCGTAAGCTCTGGTCTAGAGCCTAAACCCTTGGGACATTGGTAAGGAATTTCACAATTTTGGTAGACGGCTACAGGATATACATGATTATGCGTAAAGTATTCGTTAACAATACACAGACGTGGAAGTAAAGAAAACGAGTTGTAAAGATTATATACATATGGGTTTTTCACTATGCATACATGTATTCGTATACTCATTAAAGCTTGAATCTCTGATCAAGGTGTAGGGAATTTCACAACTTTGGTAGATATTTACAACTTCCGTCCACCGTTCAAAGATATTTCGCATTTGAGAAGCAGTAGACGATGTTTGACGGTTAATTGTAGCCGATAAATGGACTTCATTTCCAGTTCACAATGACGATGTAAGAGGTAAGATCTTGACAAAGTTGCTTCTAAACGGTAGGGGTCTAATTATAATATTATATCGAACTTTTCGCCGAGAATTGCACGCGACGCAGCTGGAAAAAAACCCCCCAAAAAACCCCAAAAAAAACACTGAGGTGGTGGCGTGACATACCTTGTGAATAGTTTGTTTACATTATGAATATTTAAAACGTTGAGGGCCTGTGACATTTACATACTTTTTTATAAGCATATATACAACGTGTCTTAACAATACACAAAGTAATGAAGACTTTTTTAAAAGAAAAAAAGATAAGATGCATTTTTATCATTTATAATTAGGACCACCGTTTACAGATTCATGATAGTGGGACCCATGCTATTGATTACCATCATATCGATTTTTGTCTTAAAGCTGTGAAAGAGTGAGGAAGATTTTTAAAGGATGCACTTTCATTGTATGAACCACAAAGGCCCACCCCAGCACCAGACTTCCTGACCCAGGGGCCAACATTTCTGCTGGAGGTATCCTTCTTCATCATGACTCTATAAACAGTTTCTCTGCTAGATGTTCCTAAGTCAAATTTTAAAAAATTTGCCTCCTTTTTAAAGGTATTGAACCCGCTTTATCAACAGATCCTCTGCCCCGGGGCCATGAATTCTATAATATTGGTGGAATTTTTTACCAGCATTATTGTTAGGTAATCAGTTTTAGATGTTTGGTGTCCAGAAGTCAAGAAGATTTGCAATAAATGATACATTTTTACTATATCAGGCAAAAACACTAGCAGTACCCAAACCCATGGCTCATGGGTAAAAAATCTCACAATGTTAGTAAAAACTCTTTCAGTTTTAATAACTCTGTGTGTTCGTTTTTATTGTTTGATGCCCAGGAGTCAAGAAGAATATTTTTAAATAAATAATGCATTTTACACGATATAAGTCATAAACTCCTCATCACGGGACCATGAATTTCATAATTTTAGTAGAGGCATCCTAGTTCATCATGCCCATACACAGAATTTGTCTACGTGATGTCCCTGTGTAAAGAGTAAAGTTTTTAAATTTCGCTTCTTTTCAATGTTTGACCACACTTCATAGGTCTCAGCGAGTGCAGTGACCGTGAAATTCAGAATTTGAGTTCCCCTTCCCTTTAAAGTTGTTCTATAGAATATTTGATGAAAATGGTCATTTACTTGCACAGATGAAGTTACATGTATATTAAAATGTACGACTGACATATAGCAATCGCAATAGGTCTCACGAGTCGGTCAGATGACCTAGAATAACATACTGATTTCATTCTACGTGCAGTAAACCAAAAGCAAAGCAAGAGAATAAATCTTTAAAACTTTGCAAGGCATTTTGAACTTGTAACCCTTCTTGAGGTCAATTTGAATTTAGATTCTAACATATACCCCTGTTCTTTATTTAAGGAAAACCTGAGAAAAAATATTTCTCATGTGATTTTATAACTTCACTTTATTTCATTATATAGAATACTACCTTGAGATACAACCATTTCTTGTTCGCAACTGTCGGAAAATATTGACACAAATTGGACTTTAAACTGTTAATTTCTGAAGCACTCATTGCTAGCATACCCTTTCCAACTAACACGATGGATGTCTTTGAAAATACCATTTCTCAGGTTGTTTCGTATGTCCTGTCTAAATCGAAGCATTAATGATATGTTCCATGATTTTGCATATACATTAGATATATTATTGTTAGGGCCGGAATGGGCTTTCCTATTTTTGGAATAATTGAGCAGGAACTAGCTAGTTTACAATCGTATAGTCGACCCTTTTGACACTTTTCAGGAAAATGATTTAAAATGAACTTGGTCTGGCTCTATGACAGTATTGAAAGATCTGTCAATAGTTCATCACATGTAAAATAATATACATGTATATGGAAATAAGAATTATTTTAGTGGTAAGCGCAGTGAGTTACGTTCATTATGCACGTTTAGAAAAATATATGGCAAATATTTTGTCAGAAATCATATTGGTCATGTTTCTAAAGTGTAATGGCAACAGGAAATGGTCTTGTTGAGTAAGTTATAATGTATTGTTGACGTACTGCGTTTGCGCAGTTATGAAGTTAAATGCAAAGCTTTATTTCCCGTGGCCATGTTAAGATGGGAACACACAAACCAAAGGTGTCAATAAAGTTTGTCCGTGACTTTTGGCATCTACTTTTTTACATGAGAGTACTGTGAACTATATCAGCGAAGTCGCTCATTCAACAAATCTTACTGTTGGTGAAATACTACCAGAGACACAGGGCTTATGCAGGTTAGACACGGCGTTGAGACAATGCCCATACATAGACTGGAATTTACAACCCAATCTGGAAACGCTTTATATTAGGGGAAAAATGAGGATGCAAAATACAATAACACAATCCGGTTAAGTTTCCTGCAATCCATTTAATGCATTGTTTACATACTTAATATGCCTTAATGTTATATTTCGGTATACTGTCAATCTCTAAGGAACACCGGAATGAGAAGGGTGTACGTACATGATACAGAATTATTCAAAAATTGCATGCCGTTTTGAACCGTGTCGGGAACAATCATTTCCGGCATTCGTCATACTGCTTCGCGTTGCTATTCAATAAATGTAGAGCAATTGCCTCTCCTCTCTGCAGCCGGGAGAGCGACTTCATAAGGCGGAAGATACCACAATCGATCCCGAACCTGAAATACAATTTTATATTTATTAAATTTCTATCTCATGTATTGAATTCTTTATTTTTTAGTCCCCCTACCGGCTTTGCCAAAAGGAACTTTTAGTTTACCCGCGGTCTTTCTCTCTGTACTTTTGACTGAATTATCCTACCGATAGGAGACTTTGCATTGCCTGCAATACACTAAAAATGCTTGTTTTCTTTTGGAAAAAAAATTGCTTTCATAAAGTAACATGATTAAGTACTGAGTACACTGTTCTATATAAGAATAATTCAATATTGGAAATAAGTGTGTCTACAAATGAACAAAGCTAACATATTAAAGCGCTACGGGATTGCATAACGAAAATCACAATACTTATTCATAAACCGCTTGTGTATAAAAGATAATTGAAAAACATTTCTAATGTGTTCTATTTGCATTCCGTCGTCCTCATAAGTTTTCTGTCCATTACAAAATAAATAAGTGGAATTTTAGAGAACTTTATTTTGCAAACGATCAAGCTGCATAATGCGGTGAAATTTGCGATCCTTAAGAATTCTTCATCACTCTATATACGAATACCACATATCCTCACACGGCCATATCAAATAAAGAACAATGCTCTTAAACGACCTTTATTGGTTCTGTTTGTTTAAAAAAAAATAATGTTGATGTATTCTTGTAATAAATCGTATATATTATGACGTCACAAAGTACATCATAGCCTTTTTGTTAAATTTCTATTGAAAATAACCAAAACAAAAGAAAAAGTGAAGATATCGAACAGTGATCAATATCATAACTGAATACCAATTTGATAGTAGGGTATAGGCGGACACCTGTACACACCAGGTGTGGGATAAGGTGCCTAAGAGGAGTCGGCATTCACTATTGACTAATCACACCCGCCATGAGCTCTATATTTTGATCAGGTAAACAGAGTAATCCGTAATCAAAATTAATATGTGAAGAACGGTCTAAAACTGATATGGAGGACGTTAGACAGCATTTGACCCAATGACAGGTTGGCAACCTAGATCGTTATAACGGCCATAGAATTTGCGTAATGCTGACTTTAAAACGAAACGATTGAAACCTCTGTAACATCAAGTTATTTCTCAGTAACCCGTCTCGATTTAAAACCTGATCATACACAGAACAAGCTCTTTCGCATCGAATTAGTTATGATAATGGAATATTGCTACATGAATATAGAGTGACAAAGAAAATTGACAAAAACACATTTAAAACTCTTGTCACACATACTGTAGTCTAGTTTTAATAGATATAGAACAGATACCTATAACTGGTACATAATCAAGTATAAGATCATATCATTTACATAAAATGTCTGCCCGTACATTTTTTCCCTTCTTACAATACATACAATTGTACAGAGATATCGCTACCTTTTCAGCCATTCTGAAAACTCTTATGATGTTTCTTCCCGCCAATTTTTCAAGATCGTCTGTCGTCCATCCTCTGCGCACAAGCTCAGCAAACAGATTAGGGTATTTAGACACGTCCTCCAGGCCAACCGGTGTGCTGTGATATACAAAATAAACACATTTACATGTATAAAACAAAAACGAGCGCGAGTCACAGGGCTTGGCAGTCTTACGTTCAAGCATAAAAAGTGTGCTGTTTACGACAGATATATCAAGATAAGGGGTACTTATGAACAGCTAGCTGACCACGAACTGTAAAAAACAAATTACCACATAGAAATGGTACTGAGTTAGAAAGTCTTCAATGTTCTGTAAAGCGTAGATCTACATCTATGATGAAATACCAGCTCGGAGAGAAACATAGGGAGTGTGTGTAGATAGCAGTGAAAGTAACTTATGGCAATCAAAATTCAACATTTAGCTGTGTAAATATTCTCATTCTAAAAATAAGCACGACTGAATCTCCATATTAAAAGACAAAAGAAAAAATATTTGTCTTGTTTAGAATTATTGACTTTCATAATACCATGTTTCAATATCAGTGGCAACCTTTCACACTTAAAAGATAGATTTCTCTCAAAAGTTCTTAAACTAAATTATCTAATCATATTTTTTGAATAATATGTAATTAATGGGGATAAATGGAGGACAATATTGAAATTATCAAGACAGAGGACTGTATGAGTAGTTTTTTTTTTCTTTTAATCAGTTGCAATGTGAAGTGTACCCAGACGTTATGGTATACTAAATGGGTTAAATGCATTTTCCTTACATTAAATATTTTTAACTTACCAGACAGTAGTGCGTCTCTAGAATGTACGATTTCAGTTTTTAAGAATTTATTTAATGTGACTTAAAATAAATCGCAAGGGTAAACACTACAAAAGAGGAAATTCTGTGGAATCAAACTTGGTTTTTCTACATAACCCTTCACCTCAAATAATCCCTGATAAACAGTCATTGTGTACAGAGTGCAAAGTAATTTAGCGAATTTTTGATTTTCAGTTATACAGTAATGTGTACGTAGATTTTCAAGTTCATTGTCGCTGCATTTAATTTGTCTGCCAAATGACCAAAACTTGTAATAATTGCATTATTTATTTTAGTTCTGTTAGCTCTCACAGTCCCGAGGAAGACAAATTATTCAAAATTTATGCCCCCCCCCCCCCAACCTATAGAAGTTACAGCCCAGTAATATATTGGAAAGCTGTTGATTGACTGAACAAGGGACATTTGCCTCCACCCAGGGCATTGCAGGGTAGAGCAGACACCGAGCTTGCGAGTCCGATTTCCGCGCAACGATAAAGAAATTTGAAAATCATTTCTAACTCCGTGAAAGCCCGTGTTCTCTCAATAAAATCCATAGGACATAATATCAAAATATGTGTTAAAAAAAAGTTAAAAATCTGCAAGTGTTAACAGACGATGGCTGAAAAATATAGATTGCAGCGAGATATTCGAGTGTCTCATGCGACCCCAAAAGCACCTTCTATACACGCTGTTCTCAGGATTTGCGTAATTTTTATTCGTATACCGTATAACATTGTCTTAGAACTTACCTTGGGATTCCGTCGTAGTCGCCCCCAATTCCGACATGGTCTACACCAATCAGATTCTTTATGTGATCCACGTGATCTGTTAATAAATGAAAGAGTATTTGTATAAAAATTTGCCAATTTCTCTGTATGCAGTATTTGAGATGACTGTTATTTCATATTTTGTTTTACATGAAAATGCGTGAAATGGTGAAGTACTGTGTGGGGTTTTAATTGTATGAGTCTTGTAGGATATGCTCTGGTGTGAATTCATATCCTGTGGCATGATATGGCATGTCATGATCTTTGAATTTCAAGAAGGGTCCCATATGAGACAAGAGTAACGTTCACGCTGCAAAATACGTCCGTCCAATAAATTTAGTAATACAATCTGAATGAAGCACTGCTTATCTATAATTGATTGATTGTTTGTTTTTTTCGCCACAACCAACAATTTTTTAGTTATCTAGTGGTGTCCAGTTATTGGTGGAGGAGAGAACCCAGATATAATGTACCCAGGAAGTGACGACCTACCTTCCGAAAGTAAACTGGCAAACTTTCTCACAAATATCGGCGCGAGCGAGAATTGAACCTGCGCTGACTTGAGGTGAGAGGCTTTGTGGTTTTGAGAGCGACTAAGTAATAAAATGCAAACATTTAGAAAAAAGCACTTAAATTGACTTTGGCAGTCAATGTAGAGGTCATTTTACCACGTTTGATGATCCTAGCCTTACCCATGAAAATATGATATGTTGACCTTGAGAAATGCATGTACACTCGTAATAGTAATCTTCCTCTCTCCCTGGAGTGGGCCATGCTTATCAGGCTTGATTTGCCTAGCTTTGCTAAATCCCTTTTATCTTTCCTACAAGGTACCGATGAATAATTGGTTGGTTGTATAATGTTTAACGTCCCGCTCGAGAATCTTTCACTCATATGGAGACGTCACCATTGCCAGTTAAGGACTACAATATTTAGGCCTATGCTCGGCGCTTATGGCCTTTGAGCAGGGAGGGATCTTTATCGTGCCACACCGCTGTGTGGACGGCCCCATTTAACCCCATGTGGCGCCGTCCCAAACAGAGAAACACCGCACCGTACATTATACAACCCGTTTATAATGGTTGTGTGCATCAAGTTTAGTTAGTACTGCTTGGAAATTCTATCTTGTTTGGTGACCTTCATCTTTCACCTTATGACCTTGAAAAACATTAGACATCTTTATCAAATCATTACATGTAGACACATGTATTAAATTTGATGATCCTAGCTTTATATGTGTTTTATGGTTTTTACCGACAGACTGACGCAATTCGTCATACGACGCATTTTGGGATATAACTTATTGAATACCTAATTTTGACTACAAGAAGTCTCAATCATGTATTAATTAATCGATTAACCTGATATAAGTAGAAATGTCGTTTTTGTAAATTTTCCTAGTCTTAATTTATTGCTTTATTTATTTTAGGAGGATCGCAAACAGCCCTGGGTCGAGGGCTCACACGAGGATATTAACATTGTGACACTTTGGTACGTCCAATTTGTGATTGTGTTAATATATGGTATGAGATATGTATGACATGGTTTATATCATAAAAGACAAGAATGAGATAGTACTTAATTATCATTATCACCATTTATGTCTTAATAAATCAATAATTCAATTTTTGATATTCGATTTTGATTACATGCGCAATACAATATTATGATTTATAACCCATCTTTTATTTAATTCACGTCAACATGTAATATTAAAACATATTTAATGAATTCATTCCGTTATAATCAAACTTCATGAAGTTTACACGTATCAACTATTCAATATCAAAGCATGTTTTTGGCTTACAACACATCTTGCAGATTATACTTTAAATATATGAACTGCTTCGCAATAACAACAGAATATTACTGGAGACCATAAACAAGTATTTCTTCTAAAAAGATCGACAGGTTAAAAACAAACTAACAAATGCAAGAAATTAGATTATGACATAATAAGACATTTTATTAATATACGTTTATGCATTTTTCACCTTTTCTTCCAGTTTTATCGACACTTAATACAATTATACACGTATGGCTCCTCGGGAAACAAATTTATCTATTTACAATAAATTTCTTTATTTCTATGAATGAAAGAAGTATTGAATGAACTAGTCGATATTAATACTATGGAACGTGACGTAAGAACTTATACAGAAATAGAATCCGGTTGTTCTCAAGTGTAATGTAAAGAGATGCACTTAAATCTCTAGCCAATCAGATTACAGTATTTTAACCAATGATCAGGAGTAAATGTCTCGGCCAATCAACGTGAGGTAAAGGATATCAACCGCATCACGATATTCAGAGTTGCATCACGATATGCAGAGGGTCGACCGTAATGAGTCACTCAATGAATGTTTTATCATATGCAATAGAAAAGTTAAGCATTGAAAAGGAATTCATGCAGATTTACAAAACAAAAACACACATGCTTGAAAAAAGTTAAAATGTTCAACCTAGAAAAGCAACAAACATACAAACGTCAGACAGCATGCAACATAATAACCGGTTATATTTACAAACAAGATCACTATAATCTGGATAGTGATTTTTTATTAGTTTACAAATGTTGGGATCTGTGTAGTTATACCCTGAAACTTTGGATTGTATTGCATGTTTTACATATATTAACAGTATAATTAAACATATAGAAATCATCCGCAATCTCATTTCTATTTTAAATAGATGACAAATTCAACATTCTCCTTGTATGTCACCCCATCTTCCTGTTTCTATAATACAAAACATAAACGGTATCAATTTTGATGCACCAGATGCGCTTTTCGCCAAATAATGTCTCTTCGGTGATTATAAGTAATCTTTTATTGCCAGTTCTAAATTTATTTTAAAAAATTCAAATGTTACCAGTTCTCAATTTACTGAAATAAATCCAAATGTTTCCTTGCAATCTACGTACTTTCAAAAAGACCTTACATATATATTTAAAAATTACTATTTTGAAGATTTGTACATATCACTAGTTCAGCTTTGTTCGAAATGATCATACCATGTAGTTAAGTGTAAAATGTTTGAGATTGAATTTATGACACTACAGGCTTTAATATTCAGGTTATATGAATCACTTTTACCATCAGTAATTCTCAGTCATTTGAAGCTTCATTAGTTATATGAATCACTTTTATTATCAGTAATTCTCAGTCATTTGAAGCTTCATTGGTTATATGAATCACTTTTATTATCAGTAATTCTCAGTCATTTGAAGCTTCATTGGTTATATGAATTACTTTTACTATCAGGAATTCTCAGTCATTTGAAGCTTCATTAGTTATATGAATCACTTTTATTATCAGTAATTCTCAGTCATTTGAAGCTTCATTGGTTATATGAATCACTTTTATTATCAGTAATTCTCAGTCATTTGAAGCTTCATTGGTTATATGAATCACTTTTACTATCAGGAATTCTCAGTCATTTGAAGCTTCATTAGTTATATGAATCACTTTTATTATCAGTAATTCTCAGTCATTTGAAGCTTCATTGGTTATATGAATCACTTTTACTATCAGGAACTCTCAGTCATTTGAAGCTTCATTGGTAATATGAATCACTTTTTCTATCAGTAAATCTCAGTCATTTGAAGCTTCAGTGGTTATATCAATCACTTACTATCAATAACTCTCAATCATTTGAAGCTTTAATGGTTATATGAATCATTTTTACTATCAGTAACTTTCAGTTATTTGAAGCTTCAGTGGTATATTTAAAACAGTGTTGGTTTGGGAAAAGTACCTTTACTAAAAATAACATTTGGACTTCTGCTATTAGTCTTTAAAAGGGCATGTTTTACAATATTTATGAAATACATCTAACTGATTCGGAAGTCATGTTGGTGTTTCTGACAATAGTATACGCCGGATAGCTGAAAAATTGCTCAGGCGGCTATAAACAAACAAACAAACAAAAGACAATAGTATCGTGTTATCTGCATACAATAAAACAAATAATCTAAAGTAAACATCCACTTGTCATTTTCCAATTTTTAGAAAGGCCTTTAAAATATTCAGTATACGTACATTCTTCACGATTAATTTACATCAAAAACGAAAGGTGACAAAAATTCTCCTTGTCTCACTCCGACATTACATGACAACATTTCTGATGTTGGATCATTATATGGTACTGCTGATTTAATATTGTTGTACAAATTTATTGCAACCTTAAAACATTTCCCTCCCAAGTTTTTTAATCATATTTTATTTTCAGAGACTTTTGAACGGCATATTAAATCTAACTCTTTTTCGAAATCAATGAAAACTACGTGTAATTTTCTTCTGTAATTATTAAAAATTTCTAACAGTGTATACAAAGACAAACAAAGGGCTTGTGCGAAATCCAACTTGATTTCCCAGCATTAATTGGACCAAACTGATAATTGTATTAATAGGTATGTAATTTTGAGTGTCAGAATCATTCTTTGTTTTGTACAATAGAATTACGTTACCACTGGTCGAATGGGAAGAAATTAGTCTAGTTTCAAAAACTGTTAGATATTTCGAATAAAAGTTGAGTAAAACATCTGTCATATATTCATCAACAATCTTGTCAATACAACAGACCTTAACCGTTGATTAGTCTTTATACACTATATACAAGTTCCAGGCTGGTTAATGAAAATTCATATCAACAATGATAGCTTTTCGTTGCGCAATCACCAGTATCATTCACAATTTGTTATTGGACTCTTTGTAAAAATCAGATAAGTCTTTCAGGTCTACATTACATTTTTGTTCCTTACTATTAAAATCTGAATTCAATGTCTTCTAATATTCCGTTGGATGTGATGCTTGTAAATAACTCGGTTTTTCCTTATTAACAATCCTTGCTTGTTTCATTAATCTTTTATACTACATTTCTTTTTAATCTAAAATCTTCTTGTATATATTAACACCAAAGCAAAACAGCTGTTTTAAT
Source organism: Ostrea denselamellosa (assembly GCA_024699665.1). Taxonomy (NCBI): domain Eukaryota; kingdom Metazoa; phylum Mollusca; class Bivalvia; order Ostreida; family Ostreidae; genus Ostrea; species Ostrea denselamellosa. The sequence continues at coordinate 1,483,802 of JAMZEH010000065.1, read as the reverse complement.
TCTCTTATAATTCTGTCTAGCAGACTTACAGAATTGAGTAAACCAAGGCTTGTTAAGTTTTTGGCGTTTATCATTTCCATTTCTACAATTACAATGTTTCGTAATATCAAGAGCCTCTTTTGCACTTAAGCCAAAAATAACACGAAAGGAGACTACTACATTGTCAATATATTCCTGAGTAATATCTATATAGTTCATCATCGACATCATTTTAACATGCATTAGTGCAGCATGGCCCCAGTCAGGGAAGACTGCATTTTCCAATCACAATTATTGAGTTACTCTGTTCCCGCGATTCTCTGGGAGTGAAACAAATAAGGTGACTGTGTCGGAAAGCAACAAAATTACACAGCTATCCACTCAGTTTCTGAACATACTTTTATGTCTATAAGGTAGAGTTTATATATAGAGTATTTGTGATTTTAACAAGTCCCAAGGTGCTTTTGCAAATGTTTTATGTAAGTAATCGCGGTGCCTAAAGTCCGTAGTTGTGGATTATGACAGAATTGTTAGTTAGCCACTTAGTCTGCAGCTGCCGTATTAGGTGCTAATTATTAGATAGAGTATGTTTTGTCTTTCTGACGTCACAGTTGATTATATTCATTATTGTTGTTTTAGTTCTTGAATCATTAAACAGATAGTATTTATCTATCTATTCACTAGAGAGTCAAATGTCATACAAATGTAGGTTTGTTGGTTGTATATTGTTTAATGTCCCGCTCGAGAATTTTTCACGAGACATCAACATTGCCAGTGAAGAGCTGCAAAATTTAGGCCTATGGTCGGCGCTTATGGCCTTTGAGCAGAGAGGGATCTTTATCGTGCCACACCTACTGTGACATGAGGCCTCGGTTTTTGCAATCTCTTCCGATGGGTCGCCCTATTTCGTTGCCTTATATGACAAACAAGCGGTAAAGGAGACCTATTCTAACCCAGATCCCCACAGGAATATGGTGTGTCTTTCAACTTATTTGATACGCACGATCATTTCAGCGTATGATTTGTTTTTAAATTGAGACAGGTTACTGACAAATAAGTTGATGTTACAGAGGTTTCAGCTGTCTCGTTAAATTCAGCATTTGTATTTCTATGGTCGTTATAATTGATATAACTTGCAAATACAAACTATCACTAAATCGTGTTTCTTATCAATCATTAGGCAAGTACTGATTTTGACAAAGGATTATTTCGTTTACCTGATCTAGATATACAGCTCACGGCGGGTGTGACCGGTCAACTGGGAATACTTACTCCTCCTAGGTACCTGATCCTACATCTTGAGTGTTTAACAAATTATTTAAGTTTTTCATGACTGATCACAAGATGTGAATGTTTTTGTGTTCCATTTTTATTGACGAAGTAGTTGTCTAAAAGCCTAATGAGTCAATGTGAAGAATGGTCATGTAAAGTGTCGAAAAGTCAAACGATATTGTTAATTTTGGCTGTTTGTTGCATTACAATTTGTCGATTTTGGAAAAGTTTTGTGATTTGAATATTTCTTAAAATAAAAATTCAAAGTGCTGTAAATGTTTCTTTAAAAGGTATATATATATGACGTTTATTACGTCAGGGCAAACTCCATGGTATCAGGAGGGGTTACTGATCACTACGACCACACGATGGAACTTCTAAGAAGTTCTAACAGTTTTAATTAGTGATTCTCTGACCGTCAGGAACCTGCAATGCTCTCAAGTCAACTTACGTAAAGTCCCACGAGACTTCTTTTAGTTTATAGCAATATTTTGCATATATCTACTGCAACGTAATAAAAATCATAATTTTATCAAAGATGTAAGTCTAAACTATAATCATTTCGGCGGTTCACATGGTTATATAGTGGTTGCTAATCATTTCGGCGGTTCACATGGTTATATAGCGGTTGCTTTAGTTTTGTAAACCTTAGAAAGTACCGATATTAGCATATGACCGCTGTTTTTATAGCAAGGATTGAACTATCAACCAACTGCACCCAGACCGTCAAATACGTATTTCCATGAATTTCATTGATATGAAATCGGGGAGAAAATCACACATAGTGAACATGAAAGTAGATGCATGTAGGCAGAGAGAGCGTGAAGTAGATAACAGATCATCGGCAGCATAACGCGGATCAATTATCTCGTAATTTGTGATCAGCGCCTCATAATGCATTGATAAATTGTTATATATTGTGTGTGGAAGGTTCGTTATGTGATGCTGATTAAATCCAAATAAATCAAAATATGAAATGACACCGAATCCAACATTTTGAGAAACATGATATCGTCTGCGGTCTCAATGAAAGTCATTGGTCTTTTTATATAAAGATACGGTTAAGAAATTTTAAACATAAGATTGTATCATTTAATCATAACTAAAGAGCAAGTATGTCCTTTAAAAACTTATGTAAAAAGTTAATAAAATAAAAGACGACTCTGGGGAATCCTTTATTGCCTGAATGGTCGTAATTTTGCTGGAACGCTTATGTATACGGTGTACGTTAATGTCAGTTCCTGTGGGAGCCTATCGATTTGATGAGATGCTTTAAAAGGAATAGAAGTATATGTCTTGGATGTAAAATTGTCTCGCTATGGAAATGAAACAGTGATTATTTCACGACCACCTATTGAGTTCCGAGTGCCTCAGCACGAATATAGAAATGGTTCATTTTATTAATAACGAGTTTTCTTTCAGACAAGGAGAGAAGTAATTCTTTTATTGTGTGAAGGCACTGACGGGATTGTAATTGAAATAGTGTTAGATAAAGGAGGGAATGGGATAACAACCATTGCTTACTTAAAAATAATATATTCGAAAGATGCTTAAATTGAAGTTAAGATAACAGATATTAACTCAAATATAATTTGGCCTATGTTTAGTGGATATATACCTTGTATACAATCAGATCATGAAACACAGGGGGAAAAAAAGGTATACATGCCTTCAGTTTTCAAATCATACCATTATTGTATTGTGTCGGATTCTTTCACATAATTTTTGAACTCCAGAAACATTAAATCATTTAATTCTTATTTGTTTTATGGTAAACATAATTTAACGGAAGACTTATTTTATCGGGCTTACGGCGGGTATGACCGGTCAACAGGGGAAGCTCACTCCTCCTGGACATCTAATCCCACCTTTGATGCGTCTAGGGGTCCGTATTCGCTTTTTTGTAAAATCTCCTGCATATGGGACAGTACGTCCCTAGGATTTATTTAATTGTTCGTGGCCTTGGTGATATCAGTTGTTGTTTGTTTGTTTTCCGTTCCTTTGAGAATTTTCTCTTTGGTATTGAGACGTCACCAGCTGTTGGTGCAGTTTCATAAATGCAGGCCTATGCTTAGCTCTCAGTGTCGTAGCATTGAAGGCTGTTTAACGGTCCAACGCCACCGCGACACGAAGGAGCAATCACTACCTATATTAACATCTTAGGATTGACGCGGCCATGGCACGAGCAAGGCTCGAACTTACGACCGCCCGGTCATGAAGCAAATGCTCTACCACGGCTATCGCGACCGGTTGGTCATATTAGTTTTATCAGTGTTTATATATATATATATATATATATATATATATATATATATAATATATATATATATAATTGATAGATTGATTATATATTGTTTAACGTCCTGCTCGAGAATATTTCACTCATATGGAGACGTCACTATTGCCGGTGAAGGGCTGCAAATTTACGCCTATGCTCGGCGCTTATGGCCTTTGAGCAGTAGGGAGGGATCTTCATCGTGTCACACCTGCTGTGACTATGGGCCTCGGTTTTTGCGGTCTCATCCGAAGGACCGCCCCATTCAGTCTCCTCTTGCGACAAGCAAGGGGTACTGAGGATCTATTCTATCAACCCGAATCCCCACGGAAGTGTATATATATATATATATATATATATATATATATATATATATATATATATAAACCATGCTTTAGTTTTATACTGGATTCCAAAACATCACAAAAACCTTAGGCTTACAAAGAAAGATACATTGCTGGATACAGTGAATGTCCTATCTTTGCTCCTCACAAAAACAGCTATGAAGGAGAAACTTCAAACGTAATGTACAACAACATACGCCAGAAGTGGTGTAGATCAATTGTGGATTCTAACCCCCCTCCCCCAATTTTTTGAAGAAAATTTGAAATTGCAAAGCTTTTCTGATATCAAAACATCAAAACGTATGATTTCACAACACTTTACATGACTATTTCTCACAATAAATTCAAGATCATACTTTTTGACGTAGCAGACAGTTGCTTCTTAAGAAAACGGAAAAAAGAAATAAATAATCATATATAATATCATATATAATATCTTGTGATCTGCTATGCAAAACATTACTTTGTTAAACACCACTCTGATTCCACGCACAAGTACTCTGACGTTGAAATTAAAAAAGGTGTTGGAGTTCCTCATTGCCAATATTATAGTAGTTTTTGGTGATTAGGTCTTCCACCAGTCAAATGGAATTCCCATGGGCACAAATTGTGCTTCTTTGTTAATTGACCTGTTTTTATATTCTTATGAGGCAAAATTTATCCAAAAGTTACATGAGAAGAAAACAATTCTTGTAGTCTTCAGCACGACAATTAGATATATCGACGACATTTTATCTATTAACAATAAATATTCTCAATCGTACATGCATGTCGATTCAATATATCTCAGTGAACTCGAAATAAAAGACACAACAGAGTCCTCCACATCTGCTTCTTGCGTAAATATTTTATTGAAATTTTATATTAACGGGAAACTACTGACAAGTAACTTTATGACAAACGGGATGATTTCAGCTTCGTCATCGTGAACTTCCCATTTTTATGTCGTAATATAATTCTATTATCACCTGCATATTACGTTTATCTCTCTCAACTGAGTCCATACGCAAGAGCTTGTTCTGCATATCGAATCAGTTTTTAAATCGAGGCAGGTTACTGACAAACACGTTGGTGTTACAGGGTTTTCAATAGTCTCATTTATAGTCAACATTTCACAGTTCTATGGTCGATATAGCGATCTACTTTGCCAGTACAATATTTCATGGAGTCAAATGCTATATGAAGTGTTTCATACGAATTGTTAGGCCGTTCGTGGTACACGATTCTGACTACTGATTACTTCGTTTACCTGATCAAGATACAGGGTTCTCAGCGGATGTGTCTGGTCGACAGGGGATGCTTACTCCTAGGCACCTGATCCCACCTCTGGTATATCCAGGGGTCCGTGTTTGCCAAACTCTATAATTTGCATTCCATATAGGATTTGTGAAATTGATCACTTTTCGTTATCTTCGCCTTTTCATATTAAAAGTAATAACCATTTGGTCAAGTATATGGCGTGATAATTTCCACAAACAGTTACCATATGGACAAAACTACAACGTATGGTCCGCCTATTCTGAATTCATTTAAAGCGGGAAATATAAAGTAGTCGACGTAAACACTGTGATGTCATAATTAGCGTCGAAGGTATATTTACATATCTATTTATACTTACACCCTGTTTGCAACGTTAAATAGGGAAAAATGTAAACGTATATCCTTCATCTATTAAGTCGTATTACTGTTTTTTATGTAATTATTTGCTAAAAACTTTTACAATAATTACAATAATAATTATACAAATGAGTTCATTTTGAACAAATTGTACCATCCATTAAATTACTAATTGCAAGTTGGAGTTTTGTATTTTTTGGCAATCAGTTTAAAACTCGAATAACTGTTGAATCAAATAATAAATCGGTTTCTCGGAAATCCTTAGTTGTCTTCATCCGAATTAAAATGGAGACAGTCGAGGATACCGATATTTAAAAAAAAATGGCGGTGCTCTTTCGAATCGCAGAATGGTATATAAAAATCGTCTCTCCTTTTTGCCGATTTTGTTTATTTTTCCTTTCACATACGAGTTATCTTTACAGCGTTGCTTCGCGGATTCTGTAAGAAATGTCTGTTTTTAAAGACACTTGGTCTAGACAAGATGAAATTGCTCATAATATCGAAGTTTCATATCTAAACATATATTAAGTTGATATTTTTTCTAATTTAATGAATAAATTCCAAGAGAGAGAGAGAGAGAGAGAGAGAGAGAGAGAGAGAGAGAGAGAGAGAGAGAGAGAGAGAGCTACGGAATATTTTTTTTTCTCACATAGGTGTTTCAACTTAAAATTGTTAAATATATAAAACAAAAGAATTAATTCATGTACATAATGTTACGTCACTTTTAGTTGATGTTGGCGACTGAAGCATGCAAGGGATTAAATACGATGATATTCACTAGACAAAGTGTCTTGTCTTATCGCATTTAATCCAAGTTATTAACCGTGGAAAGACTTATAAGTACATAATCTGTACAAGGGTCCATTGTTGAGATATCACCGTAATCAACAGCTGGGGAAAAAAAACCGGCGAAAATTAATAAGGTCGATGAATCGTCTCCAATTACGTTTAAAAAAAAAACCAATTAAACGTTTCGCAAAGGTTGTGCTTTGAATTGCATTATGCATTTATTTTATGTGTGAGAGACAAAATTAATTGTTTTAGCAGGAGCGAATTATAACGATATAAAGTTTTAATATTTTTAAAATCTTAACGTGGTTTGTTTTATGTCGGTGTATACAGTTTTAGTGGAACATGAACCTTAATATGCACATTGCGTTTCCTATGTGCTTTTCATATTTCTCCATTCTATACTTTATACATGATGATAGATGTATTGAAATAATTATCATACACAATTGATAATTCATAAGTTTATCGCATGACAATGAAATGGATAGAAGTATACCAAGAAAAATTGCAATATCTTTTCATTGATATTGAGTGCAGTTTCCTTGACTTCTGGTATTTTGCAGCTACATGTATGGGGGATGATGTACTCCACGATAAGAACCTTTATGACACACACATTACTCAAGTAACAAATAATGTCAGCGTTGAGATAATTCGAGCTGAATACATTCTTCAGCTTTTCAATTTCATAGCATATTACCGGGGAAAACAACGCTCAGTGTAAATAAATTTAGTACTAAATGTGGAATTTACGAAATACTTTTGCATCCCGTAAACCTACAGAAAAAAACAACTTTGTAGTTCATCACGTGATTTTATTTCGATGTCGCCATTACAAAGTTCAGAGCGAATCAAATTAGGAAACTATGATATATTCGCAAAAGACGTAATAGCCAAGACTTGAAAACCATAATTTCTATCCACTGTTCATGACCAAAAACAAGACCTACAAAATCTACATAAATATTCTTAAATATATATATTGATTGATTTCGATTTTTTTCCGCCACAGTCAAAAAATTTTCAGTAAACTGGTGCTGCCCAGTTTTTATTGGCGGAGGAGAGAACCCAGATACAATGTACCCGGGAAGAGACCACCGACTTTCCGAAAGTAAACTGGCAATCTTTCTCACATATATCGGCGCGAGCAAGAATCGAATCCGCGACGACTAGAGATGAGAGGCCTTGTAATTTTGAGCGCGATGCCTTAACCACTCGGCCACGGAGGCTACGCAAGAGTAAGATTAGTTTTTTTAAATCGTGGAAGGCAGCAGATAATTAATTGATATGACAAGGGTTTCAACAGTCTTGTTTAAAACCAGCACGTTATAACTATCTCATTTACGAATACAACCTGTTATTAGGTCGAATGCAGTCTGAACTGTTTCTTACCATGGTTATGCTTTACTTACTGACATATACTACGGACTATTCTGTTTACCTGTTAAAGATAAGGCTCAAGGCGGGTGTGACTTGTCAACAGGGGATGATTACTCTTCGTGTTTGCCCTTTTCTTATTTCTGTATTCTGTATACGATGTATGGGACTAATCTCTGTTCGTTATCTTTTTTTTTTCATTATTCTTGATGTTAAATAGAAAAAGATCAAGTTCAGTGAAAGGGCTATTCTTTATTTTTCTAACTCTAGAGAATGGATCTGAATCTCTACTGCTTTTGAACCAAAATGCAATTTGAATTCCCTTTTCTCGTAAACTACATTTGTTGTGAAAATTGGCTGCTATGTTAATCTTAAACCTTGGTTCCTATTGGATTTCAAGGTCAAACATAAGTTACTGAAACAACACACCAATATCTGTGTCCTGGTTTCCAATTATACTATTTATTTTATCGGCTAGTTACTCCATACCACAGAGAGTAATTACATATTAACTTCTTCACAAATAGCATTATATATATATATATATATATATATATATATATATATATATATATATATATATTAATTTTTTGAGGGCCTACGTGGTCGAGTGGTTAGAGCATTGCGCTCAAAATCATAAGGCCTCTCTTCTCAAATCGGCGCGGGTTCGATTCTCGCTCGCGCCGATATATGTGAGAAAATTTGCCAGTTTACTTTCGGAAGGTCGGTACTCTCTTGCCGGGTACATTATATCTGGGTTCTCTCCTCCACCTACAAAAACTGGACGCCACCAGATAACTGAAAAATTGTTGAATGTGGCGGGAAACAGCAATCAATCAATCAAAACAATTAATTTTTCGAAAGTAAAAAGGGGTTGCAGTCGCTCAACGGTAGAACGTTTGCTTCAAGATCGGGAAATTGTGAGTTCCAACTCCGATCGTGCCATGGCTGTTTACATAAGAAGTGACCTTCACCAAACGCCCAGCTTTAAAAGCAAGAATCACGAGACCCTTAAAACGGAGGTCTCGTGTCGCGTCAAACATTTACACGTTAAAGAACTACGGCCCTGAGCACAAGGTACAGTTCTAAATTTACAGCTGGTGATGTCTCAATGAGATAAAGTAAAGTTTCTAAAGGGACATAAACAAAGAAATAAACAAACAAACGAAGCTAAAAAGTCATGTTAGCCTTTCTGATCGAAACGCCTGGTGACTCTTCTCAGTTTTTACTGGTTCTCTTATATTTTTAGGGACGGATAAACGATAAAAACGTAGTTTGTTTATTTGTGAAGTTCACGTCTCTTTCAAGAATTTTTCACTTTACTTCATATAATTAACTAATACAGTCGTATCTGTTCTTTGCAATGAGGACTACGAAATCATTGTTAAAACTGCATACTGGTCTGTGAAACATGAACATTTTCATCATCAATCTCTTTCAACTTAATGTCCTCATCATTTTGCGTGTAATACGTATTTAATGCTTCACTATTGCATTTGCAGGCCTAGGTCGAAGACTGCAATAGATATTTATGGACTCCACTGTGTTCTGTCTTCAATCACATATGCTTTGAAAACCATATATTCAGTACAACACAATGCTGAACGTGAAACAAATGAATAAAAAAATCTCATTTTCCATCTTTTAATGATCATAAATCTTGGAATGGTTGAAGATTTCGGCTTTCCGTAATCTGATTTTATTCCGTAAAGGAGAAGTGCAGGTGACGATATTTCCCTGTTCGAACATTTCTACTGTCTAGAAAAAGGTTCTTTAAGAGAGAGTAGTACCGTTAAACGTTCTCTGTGGCAATTTTATGTCCTTGTGACGTTCATAGGGGACAATGGAGATACGTAATTGTAGAGTATCTTGTACTTTACGATTTGACGGACCTCCAGAATACTAACCCAGTTGTTAACAGGACGTCATCACAGATTAAATCAAGTGTATCGTTTCTCTCAAAATAATTTCAGGATTATTAATTCTGCAAGTTCATTCCCTACACATATACGTATCGGTAACATAACTTTTTTTTTCGAGTTCCTTATCATATGGTTACTGCATTTCAGATTATTTTTGCTAGACTAAAGTACGTATAGCCTATTAGCCACTATTTGTCACTTTGGTGTTTTCGTTGTTCGTTTCGGGAAAAAAATTTCCATTTATCAAACAATGAAAGCCTCAAAGTTCATGAGAATTATATATATATATATATATATATATATATATATATATATATATATATGAGAAATATTGAACCTCTGCAGAGTTGATTTTCTCTGGAAAACCAAACCAAGAAGAGCGAGATCGTAGTGGGCAGATGTAATTTAAATTTCAATTAGAAATGTGTTCTTACACGAAATTCCGTGACATCAAATATCACGCTTACTGATTTGGAAACCTTATCTTTATCGTTAATAGATATTTGAAATCTCCGCCTTATCAAAACAACAAAAACAGAAATCACCATCATTTACAACAGGAACATTAATTTGACAAGCTGTGGACGTAGATTTATGCTCATATTGTAGGCGGTAGTTATATTTTTATTAAAATGTCGATTTCAATGTTGAAAATGACATGATATATTGTATGATCGACCATTCCCGACTTATTTTACAGTTATGCTATCGTGCTGTGATTTTCTCCCGCGCTTTTGCAAAGGCGGATGGTAATAATTTTAGAACTGTCCGTCCGTTTGTCTGTAACAATAAACTCTCTAATACTGTTTGACCTCGAGCACTGTCACTTCACAGGTAGAGTTTCCTCTATGATCCTACTGTTTTAAGGAAAAGGTATTAGGTAAGACTAAACAATGAAAGTTAAATAGACGAGTCTTGAACGCTAAGCTTGATTGATTGATTGTTCTATGTCACTTCGAGAATTGTTTTACTCATATTGAGACGTAGCCAGTTGTAGGTGAAGTTCCACAGATTTAGACCTATTTTTAGCGCCCAGGGCCGTAGCAGTGAGGGTTCATTAACTCGCCAACGCCTGCTGCGGCATGGGAACTCCGTTTTTAAGGTAATACCCAAAAGATCTGTGATTTTCACTTATAAATGCAGAGCGTTTCGCGAAGGAGCAATCCCAACCTATGTTTACGTCTTGGGTTTGACGCGGCCATGACACGAGCGGGGCTAGAACACAAGAACTCCTGGTTACGAAGTGAACGCTCTAACCACTGAGCTACCGTGACATGTTCTGTTAAAATGCAAAGGCCAATTTCATCAACCTAATAAATTATTCCTGAAAATATATCTAATATTACGGTTGGTTGATTTGTTGTATATTGTTTATATTTCACTCATATGGAGACGTCACCATTGCCGGTGAAGGGCTATAAAATTCAGGCCTATGCTTGGCGCTTACGGCCTTTGAGCAGGGAGGGATCTTTATTGTGCCAAACAAGCTGTGACAAAGGGGCCTCGGGCGCATCCAAAGGACCGCCCCATTTAGTCGCCTTTTACAAGCAAAGTGTACTGAGGACCTATTCTTACCCGGATCCATACGGGGATCTAATATTGTGATTTAGCACTGAAAAATCGCAATAAGGCTATTGATAAAAATAAATTTCTACCTCTCTGAAAATAAAAAAAATCGAGTAAATATAACTTGAAGCGGAGAACATATAATTTACTTTTCTTTTTTACCAAGTCGTCATGTTTTAATTGTCTAAATTATGAATCACTGGTGAGGTGTATCAGTACAACGTATCACATATACACATCATTATTTCAATAAGACGCTACAATGATTTTTTGAGGTTTCACACGATAACTATAAAATAATCAATTATTCATTGGTTACTTCAAAAGAGACTTATACCATAAGACCCACTTGTGTAATTGAATTGCTCTGCATCTTATCAGAATATCCATTTTCGTGTTTTAAGGTTGATGGGAATTCTGCAGAATCGTGTTGGTATAAATCACGGAAGTTGGGGACGTTAATTGAAAAAAGGGTGAGGGTATCATGTTCTATGCTGTTATTGATTGTACGAAGCTGATGGAGATGATATTAATAAGTATAAAGTATACCAACTTTTAAAGAATAAACCAAACAAATATACTATTGGATTTTTTTTAACAATTGACTTTCTATTCTAAATGCTTTTGTATATTGCGGAGCAATTTTAGATTTTACTAAGGGATTTATTTTCAATGTAAGATTTTTAGATTTCCTGTGAAAAAAATTTCTTTAAACCTGAAGTATCGGTACATTTTCTCAGATAAACTTTTGAAATATTTTCATGCAAAAGATATGCCTCATAAAGTTTTGAACTTTCCCTTAACTGAAAAGCTGACAAAGATTTCATGACAGACGAAAAGATATAATTTCGTTTAAAAAAAGCTTGTTGGGTTGTTTGTTTACTTTACGTCCAGTCCACAATTTTTCATTCATATTGAGACCTTAGTAGTTGTAAGTAAAGTACTACAAATTTAGACCTATGTTTAAAGCATGTAGCAGTGAGGGTTCTTTAACGTATGGACGCCTGTCACGACACGAACCTCCGTTTTTAAGGTCATATTCGAAAGACCCGTGACTCTCACTTCTAAACGCCGAGCGTTTGGGGAAGGAACAATCACTACCTATTTTTCGTCTTAGGTTTGACGCCGCCTTGGCACGAGTGGAACTCAAATTCACAACTCGGGTAAAGCAACACATTTTTGCGAGGGCAATGCGTACACATGCGTAGTGATATTTTCCCTTGGAACTTAAGAGTATCTAAGCAAAATAGTAAAATTTGTAAGCCAGTTATCGCGTATTTCCATCACACGACAGGACACACCGATGAAGAAATAAATCACAGAACACACGTATCACGTGACTGTTTAAAAAATGTCAACAACACGTTGCTGTGGCAGAATGTGCCGTGTGTTTCCTTTTTGTTCAACCTCTTTACTGAAGATAACTTCTCAATGAAACTTAAGTTTCCTAACAGATTTTTTTTTGAGGAGAAGAGTTAATCTCACCTTCAGGTGAGAATCACTAACGATAAAAATGGTTCTGAAGTCCGTATTTTATGGTCAGTCAGATGTACATTGTGAGTCCACTGGTCAGTGTGTGCTAAAATGCTAGTTTGTTTAATCAAAAATTATCAAAAAATCTACTTAAATAGTTTCACTTTTGAGTTATAAACAGTTGACTGCGAAAACCATTGGTCATTTAAGAAATATATTTAAATTTCATTCTTGAAAATATATGATGGTATGAACTGCGACGCTTCACACCTGCATACTAAATGAAGCACATAAGGGCCACGTGAAAGAATAAAAAAAAATATACCCGCGTAAAGAGTCATGGTTCATACCCTCATTTACTTTGATAAATGAAATTCATTCCTTATATTTTTATTCAACTTTCATTATTATCCGTATTATCAGCAGATCAAATATACGTACTATATTTATAAAGTAGTTATGTATTCATACACGCATTGTTTACACCCACATCATATTTATGAGGAAATGCCTTATATCATTACAAAATGAAAAGATATCAAAAGCAAACACATTGGAAATGTAAAGATAGACATCTATACTACTCTGAACAATTTAACAATTAGACCATGGTGATCACTGTTTCATCTAACCGTTTTGTTAAACTCAGCCCGTTTTAAATATATCTTAGTTATCTCCACAAGAAGGGAGTGTCTTTTCGACTGGATTCTCTCAATAAAAGAATGCAGTGAATATTGGTGAATAATTAGTTTGAACAGGTTATCAAACCTGTAAAATGTTGACCGATAGACGGAAAAACCGCGATCAGAAAAACAGCACCTAATTACTGAGGCGAAGCATTCATTGAAATTTGAACTGGAATATCACCATGAGATGAATGCCTCGTTATCTCTCAATTGTTCTGTTTTATAAATAATCCCATCATCATGATTTCTTCTGGTAGACTGCTTATCAGCTTAGAATAATGTTTGTTACCGAAACAGTCAATCTACATGTTAATATTTCTCAGGTTTCATAATCAGTAAATTTTGATGTGCGCAAAATATCAACCATCAAACTAATTTTGAGCTATCTATTGAAAGATATTTTTTTTGTTCATCTGAAATTCAGACGCTAACTGAACAAACACTTCCTCTTAATATTGATATTTTGTCTTGAAGCAGCATTTAATAATTCACATGATTCGTTGTAAATTAGACGACCGTATTTATTTTCTACGCGAGATACATCGCGGTATTAAATTCCTCGAATCAAAGACGAACTACTTAATTTGTATTTTGTTTCCTACCAACCAACAAGCAATAGTTTAGTGTTGTACCATTTTTGTGTATTAAGTGTTGCATGTGAGCTCTTTCCATTCTAAATTTTTGATGCATAGAAAAAATAAAGCATAGATAAATAAGAAGATAGATTAGAAAGAGAGATTGCTCCTTCACCAGTCGTCTGACACAGAAGTGAAAGTTAAGGGTACTTTGAATATGACCTTAAAAACGAAGATCCGGGGTTACTGTAGGCGTTAGTACAATTTCACTGTTTGTTTTTACGTCCCGTCGAGAATTTTTCACTCATATTGAGATGTCACCAGTTGTAGGTGAAGCACATATACCACAGATTTAGACCTATGCTTAGCGCTCAGGGCCGTAGCAGTGAGGGTTCCTTAAAGTGCCAACGTCTGCCGCGACACGAGACCTCCGTTTTTAAGGTCATATCCAAAAGACCCGTGATTCTCACTTCTAAATCCCGAGCGTTTGGCGAAGGAGTATTTTTCGTCTTAGGTTTGGCCGTCATGGCACGAACGGGGCACGAACTCACGACCTCCCGGTTACGAAGCGAACATTCTAACCACTGAGCTACCGCGACTGCCATTAGCACGATAAAGACCCTTCCTCACTACGACCCCGAGCGTTTGCCAAAATTTGTGACACTTCACCCAAATTGGTGGCATACGATCTATCTGAATAAAGAATTTTTGAATGGGACGTAAAACAAATAACACAAACAAACAACATTATATGAAATGAAATGTCTCGCTCCGAAACGCGAGTTTTCTCCCTTACAAACTGTTCAATCCTTCCTGCCCACGGCATTGATACAAGTCGCGTAACCGTATTGATTGATTCCGATCTTCACTGTACCCTTGGAGCCAAAAATGTAATCGTTACTTGCCAATAATGATGTTTTACCTCGCAAATTACTTTCATTTAGCAGTTTGAAACCTATTTAGGATTTTAATTATTTATACTTCCCGGATAGCTGAAAAATTGCTCAGGCGATTATAAATAAATAAATATTTATACTTCTTTCTCCATGTTCCTTGGTGAATTGATTATTACATAATTATATTTGTTAAGCAAATGCACATAGTTCAATGTCGATAGGAGTTGTGTACATATAGTGTGCGATTTGTTCACGTGACTACACACCTGATGTGTGATTTATTTACGCGAGAATACACCATATGTGTGAGTTGTTTACGCGAGTATACACCTGATGTGTGATTTATTTACGCGAGTATACACCTGATGTGTGATTTATTTACGCGAGAATACACATGATGTTGATTTATTTACGCGAGTATACACCTGATGTGTGATTTATTTACGCGAGTATACACATGATGTGTGATTTATTTACGCGAGTATACACATGATGTGTGATTTATTTACGCGAGTAT
Source organism: Ostrea denselamellosa (assembly GCA_024699665.1). NCBI lineage: Eukaryota > Metazoa > Mollusca > Bivalvia > Ostreida > Ostreidae > Ostrea > Ostrea denselamellosa. The sequence continues at coordinate 1,468,511 of JAMZEH010000065.1, read as the reverse complement.
ACACCTGATGTGTGATTTATTTACGCGAGAATACACATGATGTTGATTTATTTACGCGAGAATACACCTGATGTGTGATTTATTTACGCGAGAATACACCTGATGTGTGATTTATTTACGCGAGAATACACCTGATGTGTGATTTATTTACGCGAGAATACACATGATGTTGATTTATTTACGCGAGAATACACCTGATGTGTGATTTATTTACGCGAGAATACACCTGATGTGTGATTTATTTACGCGAGAATACACATGATGTTGATTTATTTACGCGAGAATACACCTGATGTGTGATTTATATACGCGAGAATACACATGATGTTGATTTATTTACGCGAGAATACACCTGATGTGTGATTTATTTACGCGAGTATACACCTGATGTGTGATTTATTTACGCGAGTATACACATGATGTGTGATTTATTTACGCGAGAATACACCTGATGTTGATTTATTTACGCGAGAATACACCTGATGTTGATTTATTTACGCGAGTATACACATGATGTTGATTTATTTACGCGAGAATACACATGATGTTGATTTATTTACGTGTGTCTTTCTTCTAAAACAATCTTAAATTTGAATTTTCTTTTATTTGAGTACTCCAAATTCAAGTATAAATTCTCAGATTTAAGTCCACATTTCATCTTGAGTTTTTGTTTTTTTGTTTTTTGTTGTTTTTTGTTTTTGTTTTAGTAATCCAGAATTGGTATGTGATTCATTTATGTTGATGTACAATTTAGTGTGTGATTCAGTTACATGTACTTTTGTATACCAAGTGTGTGATTCATTTAAATGTGCGTTTGTACACCTAGTGCGTGATTAGTTTACATGTGCGTTTGTACACCTAGTGTGTGATTAGTTTACATGTGCGTCTGTACACCTAGTGTGTGATTAGTTTACATGTGCGTTTGTACACCTAGTGTGTGATTAGTTTACATGTACTTCTGTACATCTAGTGTGTGAACAGTTTACATGTGCGTCTGTACATCTAGTGTGTGATTAGTTTACCTGTGTGTCTGTACATCTAGTGTGTGATCAGTTTACATGTGCGTCTGTACATCTAGTGTGTGATTAGTTTACATGTGCGTCTGTACATCTAGTGTGTGATTAGTTTACCTGTGTGTCTGTACATCTAGTGTGTGATCAGTTTACATGTGCGTCTGTACACCTAGTGTGTGATTAGTTTACATGTGCGTTTGTACACCTAGTGTGTGATTAGTTTACATGTGCGTTTGTACACCTAGTGTGTGATTAGTTTACATGTACTTCTGTACGCCTAGTGTGTGATCAGTTTACATGTGCGTCTGTACATCTAGTGTGTGATTAGTTTACATGTGCGTCTGTACACCTAGTGTGTGATTAGTTTGCATGTGCGTTTGTACACCTAGTGTGTGATTAGTTTACATGTACTTCTGTACGCCTAGTGTGTGATCAGTTTACATGTGCGTCTGTACATCTAGTGTGTGAACAGTTTACATGTGCGTCTCTACACCTAGTGTGTGATTAGTTTACTTGTGCGTCTGTACACCTATTGTGTGATTAGTTTACCTGTGCGTCTGTACACCTAGTGTGTGATTAGTTTACCTGTGCGTCTGTACATCTAGTGTGTGATTAGTTTACATGTGCGTCTGTACACCTAGTGTGTGATTAGTTTACATGTGCGTTTGTACACCTAGTGTGTGATTAGTTTACATGTGCGTTTGTACACCTAGTGCGTGATTAGTTTACATGTACTTCTGTACGTCTAGTGTGTGATTAGTTTACATGTGCGTCTGTACACCTAGTGTGTGATTAGTTTACATGTGCGTTTCTACACCTAGTGTGTGATTAGTTTACATGTGCGTTTGTACACCTAGTGTGTGATTAGTTTACATGTGCGTTTGTACACCTAGTGTGTGATTAGTTTACATGTACTTCTATACACCTAGTGCGTGATTAGTTTACATGTGCGTCTGTACACCTAGTGTGTGATTAGTTTACATGTGCGTTTGTACACCTAGTGTGTGATTAGTTTACATGTGCGTTTGTACACCTAGTGTGTGATTAGTTTACATGTGCGTTTGTACACCTAGTGTGTGATTAGTTTACATGTACTTCTGTACACCTAGTGCGTGATTAGTTTACATGTACTTCTGTACGCCTAGTGTGTGATTAGTTTACATGTACTTCTGTACGCCTAGTGTGTGATTAGTTTACATGTGCGTCTGTACACCTAGTGTGTGATTAGTTTACATGTTCGTTTGTACACCTAGTGTGTGATTAGTTTACATGTGCGTTTGTACACCTAGTGTGTGATTAGTTTACATGTACTTCTGTACATCTAGTGTGTGATTAGTTTACATGTGCGTCTGTACACCTAGTGCGTGATTAGTTTACATGTGCGTTTGTACGCCTAGTGTGTGATTAGTTTACATGTGCGTCTGTACACCTATTGTGTGATTAGTTTACATGTGCGTTTGTACACCTAGTGCGTGATTAGTTTACATGTGCGTTTGTACACCTAGTGTGTGATTAGTTTACACGTGCGTCTGTACACCTAGTGTGTGATTAGTTTACATGTGTGTCTGTACATCTAGTGTGTGATCAGTTTACATGTGCGTCTGTACATCTAGTGTGTGATTAGTTTACATGTGCGTCTGTACACCTAGTGTGTGATTAGTTTACATGTACTTCTGTACACCTAGTGTGTGATTAGTTTACATGTGCGTCTGTACACCTATTGTGTGATTAGTTTACATGTGCGTCTGTACACCTAGTGTGTGATTAGTTTACATGTGTGTCTGGACATCTAGTGTGTGATCAGTTTACATGTGCGTCTGTACATCTAGTGTGTGATTAGTTTACATGTGTGTCTGTACACCTAGTGTGTGATTAGTTTACATGTACTTCTGTACACCTAGTGTGTGATTAGTTTACATGTGCGTCTGTACACCTAGTGTGTGATTAGTTTACATGTGCGTCTGTACACCTAGTGTGTGATTAGTTTACATGTACTTCTGTACACCTAGTGTGTGATTAGTTTACATGTGCGTCTGTACACCTATTGTGTGATTAGTTTACATGTGCGTCTGTACACCTAGTGTGTGATTAGTTTACATGTGTGTCTGGACATCTAGTGTGTGATCAGTTTACATGTGTGTCTGGACACCTAGTGTGTGATTAGTTTACATGTGTGTCTGTACACCTAGTGTGTGATTAGTTTACATGTACTTCTGTACACCTAGTGTGTGATTAGTTTACATGTACGTCTGTACACCTAGTGTGTGATTAGTTTACATGTGCGTCTGTACACCTATTGTGTGATTAGTTTACATGTGCGTTTGTACACCTAGTGCGTGATTAGTTTACATGTGCGTTTGTACACCTAGTGTGTGATTAGTTTACATGTGCGTCTGTACACCTAGTGTGTGATTAGTTTACATGTGTGTCTGTACATCTAGTGTGTGATTAGTTTACATGTACTTCTGTACACCTAGTGTGTGATTAGTTTACATGTGCGTTTGTACACCTAGTGTGTGATTAGTTTACCTGTGTGTCTGTACATCTAGTGTGTGATTAGTTTACATGTGCGTCTGTACACCTTTAGTGTGTGATCAGTTTACATGTGCGTCTGTACATCTAGTGTGTGATTAGTTTACATGTGCGTCTGTACACCTAGTGTGTGATTAGTTTACATGTACTACTGTACACCTATTGTGTGATTAGTTTACCTGTGTGTCTGTACATCTAGTGTGTGATTAGTTTACATGTGCGTCTGTACACCTAGTGTGTGATTAGTTTACATGTGCGTTTGTACACCTAGTGTGTGATTAGTTTACATGTGCGTTTGTACACCTAGTGTGTGATTAGTTTACATGTACTTCCGTACATCTAGTGTGTGATTAGTTTACATGTGCGTCTGTACACCTATTGTGTGATTAGTTTACCTGTGCGTCTGTACATCTAGTGTGTGATCAGTTTACATGTGCGTCTGTACACCTAGTGTGTGATTAGTTTACATGTGTGTCTGTACATCTAGTGTGTGATCAGTTTACATGTGCGTCTGTACATCTAGTGTGTGATTAGTTTACATGTGCGTCTGTACACCTAGTGTGTGATTAGTTTACATGTGCGTTTGTACACCTAGTGTGTGATTAGTTTACATGTGCGTTTGTACACCTAGTGTGTGATTAGTTTACATGTACTTCTGTACATCTAGTGTGTGATTAGTTTACATGTGCGTCTGTACATCTAGTGTGTGATTATTCTACATGTGCGTTTGTACATCTAGTGTGTGATTAGTTTACATGTGCGTTTGTACACCTAGTGTGTGATTAGTTTACATGTACTTCTGTACACCTAGTGTGTGATTAGTTTACATGTGCGTCTGTACACCTAGTGTGTGATTAGTTTACATGTGTGTCTGTACATCTAGTGTGTGATTAGTTTACATGTGCGTCTGTACATCTAGTGTGTGATTAGTTTACATGTGCGTCTGTACACCTAGTGTGTGATTAGTTTACATGTGTGTCTGTACATCTAGTGTGTGATTAGTTTACATGTGCGTCTGTACATCTAGTGTGTGATTAGTTTACATGTGCGTCTGTACGCCTAGTGTGTGATCAGTTTACATGTGTGTCTGTACACCTAGTGTGTGATTAGTTTACATGTGTGTCTGTACATCTAGTGTGTGATTAGTTTACATGTGCGTTTGTACATCTAGTGTGTGATTAGTTTACATGTGTGTCTGTACACCTAGTGTGTGATTAGTTTACATGTGCGTTTGTACACCTAGTGTGTGATTAGTTTACATGTGCGTTTGTACACCTAGTGTGTGATTAGTTTACATGTGCGTTTGTACACCTAGTGTGTGATTAGTTTACATGTACTTCTGTACATCTAGTGTGTGATTAGTTTACATGTGCGTCTGTACACCTAGTGCGTGATTAGTTTACATGTGCGTTTGTACGCCTAGTGTGTGATTAGTTTACATGTGCGTCTGTACACCTATTGTGTGATTAGTTTACATGTGCGTTTGTACACCTAGTGCGTGATTAGTTTACATGTGCGTTTGTACACCTAGTGTGTGATTAGTTTACATGTGCGTCTGTACACCTAGTGTGTGATTAGTTTACATGTGTGTCTGTATATCTAGTGTGTGATCAGTTTACATGTGCGTCTGTACATCTAGTGTGTGATTAGTTTACATGTGCGTCTGTACGCCTAGTGTGTGATCAGTTTACATGTGTGTCTGTACACCTAGTGTGTGATTAGTTTACATGTGTGTCTGTACATCTAGTGTGTGATTAGTTTACATGTGCGTTTGTACATCTAGTGTGTGATTAGTTTACATGTGTGTCTGTACACCTAGTGTGTGATTAGTTTACATGTGCGTTTGTACACCTAGTGTGTGATTAGTTTACATGTGCGTTTGTACACCTAGTGTGTGATTAGTTTACATGTGCGTTTGTACACCTAGTGTGTGATTAGTTTACATGTACTTCTGTACATCTAGTGTGTGATTAGTTTACATGTGCGTCTGTACACCTAGTGCGTGATTAGTTTACATGTGCGTTTGTACGCCTAGTGTGTGATTAGTTTACATGTGCGTCTGTACACCTATTGTGTGATTAGTTTACATGTGCGTTTGTACACCTAGTGCGTGATTAGTTTACATGTGCGTTTGTACACCTAGTGTGTGATTAGTTTACATGTGCGTCTGTACACCTAGTGTGTGATTAGTTTACATGTGTGTCTGTATATCTAGTGTGTGATCAGTTTACATGTGCGTCTGTACATCTAGTGTGTGATTAGTTTACATGTGCGTCTGTACACCTAGTGTGTGATTAGTTTACATGTACTTCTGTACACCTAGTGTGTGATTAGTTTACATGTGCGTCTGTACACCTATTGTGTGATTAGTTTACATGTGCGTCTGTACACCTAGTGTGTGATTAGTTTACATGTGTGTCTGGACATCTAGTGTGTGATCAGTTTACATGTGCGTCTGTACATCTAGTGTGTGATTAGTTTACATGTGTGTCTGTACACCTAGTGTGTGATTAGTTTACATGTACTTCTGTACACCTAGTGTGTGATTAGTTTACATGTGCGTCTGTACACCTAGTGTGTGATTAGTTTACATGTGCGTCTGTACACCTAGTGTGTGATTAGTTTACATGTACTTCTGTACACCTAGTGTGTGATTAGTTTACATGTGCGTCTGTACACCTATTGTGTGATTAGTTTACATGTGCGTCTGTACACCTAGTGTGTGATTAGTTTACATGTGTGTCTGGACATCTAGTGTGTGATCAGTTTACATGTGTGTCTGGACACCTAGTGTGTGATTAGTTTACATGTGTGTCTGTACACCTAGTGTGTGATTAGTTTACATGTGCGTTTTTACACCTAGTGTGTGATTAGTTTACATGTACTTCTGTACACCTAGTGTGTGATTAGTTTACATGTACGTCTGTACACCTAGTGTGTGATTAGTTTACATGTGCGTCTGTACACCTATTGTGTGATTAGTTTACATGTGCGTTTGTACACCTAGTGCGTGATTAGTTTACATGTGCGTTTGTACACCTAGTGTGTGATTAGTTTACATGTGCGTCTGTACACCTAGTGTGTGATTAGTTTACATGTGTGTCTGTACATCTAGTGTGTGATTAGTTTACATGTACTTCTGTACACCTAGTGTGTGATTAGTTTACATGTGCGTTTGTACACCTAGTGTGTGATTAGTTTACCTGTGTGTCTGTACATCTAGTGTGTGATTAGTTTACATGTGCGTCTGTACACCTCTAGTGTGTGATCAGTTTACATGTGCGTCTGTACATCTAGTGTGTGATTAGTTTACATGTGCGTCTGTACACCTAGTGTGTGATTAGTTTACATGTACTACTGTACACCTATTGTGTGATTAGTTTACCTGTGTGTCTGTACATCTAGTGTGTGATTAGTTTACATGTGCGTCTGTACACCTAGTGTGTGATTAGTTTACATGTGCGTTTGTACACCTAGTGTGTGATTAGTTTACATGTGCGTTTGTACACCTAGTGTGTGATTAGTTTACATGTACTTCCGTACATCTAGTGTGTGATTAGTTTACATGTGCGTCTGTACACCTATTGTGTGATTAGTTTACCTGTGCGTCTGTACATCTAGTGTGTGATCAGTTTACATGTGCGTCTGTACACCTAGTGTGTGATTAGTTTACATGTGTGTCTGTACATCTAGTGTGTGATCAGTTTACATGTGCGTCTGTACATCTAGTGTGTGATTAGTTTACATGTGCGTCTGTACACCTAGTGTGTGATTAGTTTACATGTGCGTTTGTACACCTAGTGTGTGATTAGTTTACATGTGCGTTTGTACACCTAGTGTGTGATTAGTTTACATGTACTTCTGTACATCTAGTGTGTGATTAGTTTACATGTGCGTCTGTACATCTAGTGTGTGATTATTCTACATGTGCGTTTGTACATCTAGTGTGTGATTAGTTTACATGTGCGTTTGTACACCTAGTGTGTGATTAGTTTACATGTACTTCTGTACACCTAGTGTGTGATTAGTTTACATGTGCGTCTGTACACCTAGTGTGTGATTAGTTTACATGTGTGTCTGTACATCTAGTGTGTGATTAGTTTACATGTGCGTCTGTACATCTAGTGTGTGATTAGTTTACATGTGCGTCTGTACACCTAGTGTGTGATTAGTTTACATGTGTGTCTGTACATCTAGTGTGTGATTAGTTTACATGTGCGTCTGTACATCTAGTGTGTGATTAGTTTACATGTGCGTCTGTACGCCTAGTGTGTGATCAGTTTACATGTGTGTCTGTACACCTAGTGTGTGATTAGTTTACATGTGTGTCTGTACATCTAGTGTGTGATTAGTTTACATGTGCGTTTGTACATCTAGTGTGTGATTAGTTTACATGTGTGTCTGTACACCTAGTGTGTGATTAGTTTACATGTGTGTCTGTACGCCTAGTGTGTGATTAGTTTACATGTACTTCTGTACGCCTAGTGTGTGATTAGTTTACCTGTGCGTCTGTACATCTAGTGTGTGATTAGTTTACCTGTGCGTCTGTACATCTAGTGTGTGATCAGTTTACATGTGCGTCTGTACATCTAGTGTGTGATTAGTTTACATGTGTATCTGTACGCCTAGTGTGTGATTAGTTTACCTGTGCGTCTGTACATCTAGTGTGTGATCAGTTTACATGTGCGTCTGTACACCTAGTGTGTGATTAGTTTACATGTGCGTCTGTACGCCTAGTGTGTGATTAGTTTACATGTACTTCTGTACATCTAGTGTGTGAACAGTTTACATGTGCGTCTGTACATCTAGTGTGTGATTAGTTTACATGTGCGTCTGTACACCTCTAGTGTGTGATTAGTTTACATGTGTGTCTGTACACCTAGTGTGTGATTAGTTTACATGTGCGTCTGTACACCTAGTGTGTGATTAGTTTACATGTGTGTCTGTACGCCTAGTGTGTGATTAGTTTACATGTACTTCTGTACGCCTAGTGTGTGATTAGTTTATCTGTGCGTCTGTACATCTAGTGTGTGATTAGTTTACATGTGCGTCTGTACATCTAATGTGTGATTAGTTTACATGTGTGTCTGTACGCCTAGTGTGTGACTAGTTTACCTGTGCGTCTGTACATCTAGTGTGTGATTAGTTTACCTGTGCGTCTGTACATCTAGTGTGTGATTAGTTTACATGTGCGTTTGTACACCTAGTGTGTGATTAGTTTACATGTGTGTCTGTACATCTAGTGTGTGATTAGTTTACATGTGTGTCTGTACGCCTAGTGTGTGACTAGTTTACCTGTGCGTCTGTACATCTAGTGTGTGATTAGTTTACATGTGCGTCTGTACATCTAGTGTGTGATTAGTTTACATGTGCGTTTGTACACCTAGTGTGTGATTAGTTTACCTGTGCGTCTGTACATCTAGTGTGTGATCAGTTTACATGTGCGTCTGTACACCTAGTGTGTGATTAGTTTACATGTGCGTCTGTACGCCTAGTGTGTGATTAGTTTACATGTATTTCTGTACATCTAGTGTGTGAACAGTTTACATGTGCGTCTGTACATCTAGTGTGTGATTAGTTTACATGTGCGTCTGTACACCTCTAGTATCTGATTAGTTTACATGTGCGTCTGTACATCTAGTGTGTGATTAGTTTACATGTGTGTCTGTACGCCTAGTGTGTGATTAGTTTACATGTGTGTCTGTACACCTAGTGTGTGATTAGTTTACCTGTGTGTCTGTACATCTAGTGTGTGATTAGTTTACATGTGTGTCTCTACGCCTAGTGTGTGATTAGTTTACCTGTGCGTCTGTACATCTAGTGTGTGATTAGTTTACCTGTGCGTCTGTACGCCTAGTGTGTGATTAGTTTACATGTGCGTTTGTACACCTAGTGTGTGATTAGTTTACATGTACTTCTGTACATCTAGTGTGTGATTAGTTTACATGTGCGTCTGTACACCTATTGTGTGATTAGTTTACATGTGCGTCTGTACACCTAGTGTGTGATTAGTTTACATGTGCGTCTGTACACCTATTGTGTGATTAGTTTACATGTGCGTCTGTACACCTAGTGTGTGATTAGTTTCCATGTGTGTCTGTACATCTAGTGTGTGATCAGTTTACATGTGCGTCTGTACACCTAGTGTGTGATTAGTTTACATGTGCGTCTGTACACCTAGTGTGTGATTAGTTTACATGTACGTCTGTACACCTAGTGTGTGATTAGTTTACATGTGCGTCTGTACACCTAGTGTGTGATCAGTTTACATGTGCGTCTGTACACCTAGTGTGTGATTAGTTTACATGTGCGTTTGTACACCTATTGTGTGATTAGTTTACATGTGCGTCTGTACACCTAGTGTGTGATTAGTTTACATGTGTGTCTGTACATCTAGTGTGTGATCAGTTTACATGTGCGTCTGTACATCTAGTGTGTGATTAGTTTACATGTGCGTCTGTACATCTAGTGTGTGATTAGTTTACATGTACTTCTGTACACCTAGTGTGTGATTAGTTTACATGTGCGTCTGTACACCTAGTGTGTGATTAGTTTACATGTGTGTCTGTACATCTAGTGTGTGATCAGTTTACATGTGCGTCTGTACATGTAGTGTGTGATTAGTTTACATGTGTGTCTGTACACCTAGTGTGTGATTAGTTTACATGTGCGTCTGTACACCTAGTGTGTGATTAGTTTACATGTTCGTTTTTACACCTAGTGTGTGATTAGTTTACATGTACTTCTGTACACCTAGTGTGTGATTAGTTTACATGTACGTCTGTACACCTAGTGTGTGATTAGTTTACATGTGCGTCTGTACACCTATTGTGTGATTAGTTTACATGTGCGTTTGTACACCTAGTGCGTGATTAGTTTACATGTACGTTTGTACACCTAGTGTGTGATTAGTTTACATGTACTTCTGTACACCTAGTGTGTGATTAGTTTACATGTACGTCTGTACACCTAGTGTGTGATTAGTTTACATGTGCGTCTGTACACCTATTGTGTGATTAGTTTACATGTGCGTTTGTACACCTAGTGTGTGATTAGTTTACATGTGCGTCTGTACACCTAGTGTGTGATTAGTTTACATGTGTGTCTGTACATCTAGTGTGTGATTAGTTTACATGTGCGTCTGTACATCTAGTTTGTGATTAGTTTACATGTGCGTCTGTACACCTAGTGTGTGATTAGTTTACATGTGTGTCTGTACATCTAGTGTGTGATTAGTTTACATGTGCGTCTGTACATCTAGTGTGTGATTAGTTTACATGTGCGTCTGTACGCCTAGTGTGTGATCAGTTTACATGTGTGTCTGTACACCTAGTGTGTGATTAGTTTACATGTGTGTCTGTACATCTAGTGTGTGATTAGTTTACATGTGCGTTTGTACATCTAGTGTGTGATTAGTTTACATGTGTGTCTGTACACCTAGTGTGTGATTAGTTTACATGTGTGTCTGTACGCCTAGTGTGTGATTAGTTTACATGTACTTCTGTACGCCTAGTGTGTGATTAGTTTACCTGTGCGTCTGTACATCTAGTGTGTGATTAGTTTACATGTGCGTCTGTACATCTAGTGTGTGATCAGTTTACATGTGCGTCTGTACATCTAGTGTGTGATTAGTTTACATGTGTATCTGTACGCCTAGTGTGTGATTAGTTTACCTGTGCGTCTGTACATCTAGTGTGTGATCAATTTACATGTGCGTCTGTACACCTAGTGTGTGATTAGTTTACATGTGCGTCTGTACGCCTAGTGTGTGATTAGTTTACATGTACTTCTGTACATCTAGTGTGTGAACAGTTTACATGTGCGTCTGTACATCTAGTGTGTGATTAGTTTACATGTGCGTCTGTACACCTCTAGTGTGTGATTAGTTTACATGTGTGTCTGTACACCTAGTGTGTGATTAGTTTACATGTGCGTCTGTACACCTAGTGTGTGATTAGTTTACATGTGTGTCTGTACGCCTAGTGTGTGATTAGTTTACATGTACTTCTGTACGCCTAGTGTGTGATTAGTTTACCTGTGCGTCTGTACATCTAGTGTGTGATTAGTTTACATGTGCGTCTGTACATCTAATGTGTGATTAGTTTACATGTGTGTCTGTACGCCTAGTGTGTGACTAGTTTACCTGTGCGTCTGTACATCTAGTGTGTGATTAGTTTACCTGTGCGTCTGTACATCTAGTGTGTGATTAGTTTACATGTGCGTTTGTACACCTAGTGTGTGATTAGTTTACATATGTGTCTGTACATCTAGTGTGTGATTAGTTTACATATGTGTCTGTACATCTAGTGTGTGATTAGTTTACATGTGTGTCTGTACATCTAGTGTGTGATTAGTTTACCTGTGCGTCTGTACATCTAGTGTGTGATTAGTTTACCTGTGCGTCTGTACATCTAGTGTGTGATTAGTTTACATGTGCGTTTGTACACCTAGTGTGTGATTAGTTTACCTGTGCGTCTGTACATCTAGTGTGTGATCAGTTTACATGTGCGTCTGTACACCTAGTGTGTGATTAGTTTACATGTGCGTCTGTACGCCTAGTGTGTGATTAGTTTACATGTATTTCTGTACATCTAGTGTGTGAACAGTTTACATGTGCGTCTGTACATCTAGTGTGTGATTAGTTTACATGTGCGTCTGTACACCTCTAGTATCTGATTAGTTTACATGTGCGTCTGTACATCTAGTGTGTGATTAGTTTACATGTGTGTCTGTACGCCTAGTGTGTGATTAGTTTACATGTGTGTCTGTACACCTAGTGTGTGATTAGTTTACCTGTGTGTCTGTACATCTAGTGTGTGATTAGTTTACATGTGTGTCTCTACGCCTAGTGTGTGATTAGTTTACCTGTGCGTCTGTACATCTAGTGTGTGATTAGTTTACCTGTGCGTCTGTACGCCTAGTGTGTGATTAGTTTACATGTGCGTTTGTACACCTAGTGTGTGATTAGTTTACATGTACTTCTGTACATCTAGTCTGTGATTAGTTTACATGTGCGTCTGTACACCTATTGTGTGATTAGTTTACATGTGCGTCTGTACACCTAGTGTGTGATTAGTTTACATGTGCGTCTGTACACCTATTGTGTGATTAGTTTACATGTGCGTTTGTACACCTAGTGCGTGATTAGTTTACATGTGCGTTTGTACACCTAGTGTGTGATTAGTTTACATGTGCGTCTGTACACCTAGTGTGTGATTAGTTTACATGTGTGTCTGTACATCTAGTGTGTGATCAGTTTACATGTGCGTCTCTACATCTAGTGTGTGATTAGTTTACATGTGCGTCTGTACACCTAGTGTGTGATTAGTTTACATGTACTTCTGTACACCTAGTGTGTGATTAGTTTACATGTACTTCTGTACACCTAGTGTGTGATTAGTTTACATGTGCGTCTGTACACCTAGTGTGTGATCAGTTTATATGTGCGTCTGTACACCTAGTGTGTGATTAGTTTACATGTGCGTTTGTACACCTAGTGTGTGATTAGTTTACATGTGCGTCTGTACACCTAGTGTGTGATTAGTTTACATGTGTGTCTGTACATCTAGTGTGTGATCAGTTTACATGTGCGTCTGTACATCTAGTGTGTGATTAGTTTACATGTGCGTCTGTACATCTAGTGTGTGATTAGTTTACATGTACTTCTGTACACCTAGTGTGTGATTAGTTTACATGTGCGTCTGTACACCTAGTGTGTGATTAGTTTACATGTGTGTCTGTACATCTAGTGTGTGATCAGTTTACATGTGCGTCTGTACATGTAGTGTGTGATTAGTTTACATGTGTGTCTGTACACCTAGTGTGTGATTAGTTTACATGTGCGTCTGTACACCTAGTGTGTGATTAGTTTACATGTTCGTTTTTACACCTAGTGTGTGATTAATTTACATGTACTTCTGTACACCTAGTGTGTGATTAGTTTACATGTACGTCTGTACACCTAGTGTGTGATTAGTTTACATGTGCGTCTGTACACCTAGTGTGTGATTAGTTTACATGTGCGTTTCTACACCTAGTGTGTGATTAGTTTACATGTGCGTTTGTACACCTAGTGTGTGATTAGTTTACATGTGCGTTTGTACACCTAGTGTGTGATTAGTTTACATGTACTTCTATACACCTAGTGCGTGATTAGTTTACATGTGCGTCTGTACGCCTAGTGTGTGATTAGTTTACATGTGCGTTTGTACACCTAGTGTGTGATTAGTTTACATGTGCGTTTGTACACCTAGTGTGTGATTAGTTTACATGTGCGTTTGTACACCTAGTGTGTGATTAGTTTACATGTACTTCTGTACACCTAGTGCGTGATTAGTTTACATGTACTTCTGTACGCCTAGTGTGTGATTAGTTTACATGTACTTCTGTACGCCTAGTGTGTGATTAGTTTACATGTGCGTCTGTACACCTAGTGTGTGATTAGTTTACATGTTCGTTTGTACACCTAGTGTGTGATTAGTTTACATGTGCGTTTGTACACCTAGTGTGTGATTAGTTTACATGTACTTCTGTACATCTAGTGTGTGATTAGTTTACATGTGCGTCTGTACACCTAGTGCGTGATTAGTTTACATGTGCGTTTGTACGCCTAGTGTGTGATTAGTTTACATGTGCGTCTGTACACCTATTGTGTGATTAGTTTACATGTGCGTTTGTACACCTAGTGCGTGATTAGTTTACACGTGCGTCTGTACACCTAGTGTGTGATTAGTTTACATGTGTGTCTGTACATCTAGTGTGTGATCAGTTTACATGTGCGTCTGTACATCTAGTGTGTGATTAGTTTACATGTGCGTCTGTACACCTAGTGTGTGATTAGTTTACATGTACTTCTGTACACCTAGTGTGTGATTAGTTTACATGTGCGTCTGTACACCTATTGCGTGATTAGTTTACATGTGCGTCTGTACACCTAGTGTGTGATTAGTTTACATGTGTGTCTGGACATCTAGTGTGTGATCAGTTTACATGTGCGTCTGTACATCTAGTGTGTGATTAGTTTACATGTGTGTCTGTACACCTAGTGTGTGATTAGTTTACATGTACTTCTGTACACCTAGTGTGTGATTAGTTTACATGTGCGTCTGTACACCTAGTGTGTGATTAGTTTACATGTGCGTCTGTACACCTAGTGTGTGATTAGTTTACATGTACTTCTGTACACCTAGTGTGTGATTAGTTTACATGTGCGTCTGTACACCTATTGTGTGATTAGTTTACATGTGCGTCTGTACACCTAGTGTGTGATTAGTTTACATGTGTGTCTGGACATCTAGTGTGTGATCAGTTTACATGTGTGTCTGGACACCTAGTGTGTGATTAGTTTACATGTGTGTCTGTACACCTAGTGTGTGATTAGTTTACATGTACTTCTGTACACCTAGTGTGTGATTAGTTTACATGTACGTCTGTACACCTAGTGTGTGATTAGTTTACATGTGCGTCTGTACACCTATTGTGTGATTAGTTTACATGTGCGTTTGTACACCTAGTGCGTGATTAGTTTACATGTGCGTTTGTACACCTAGTGTGTGATTAGTTTACATGTGCGTCTGTACACCTAGTGTGTGATTAGTTTACATGTGTGTCTGTACATCTAGTGTGTGATTAGTTTACATGTACTTCTGTACACCTAGTGTGTGATTAGTTTACATGTGCGTTTGTACACCTAGTGTGTGATTAGTTTACCTGTGTGTCTGTACATCTAGTGTGTGATTAGTTTACATGTGCGTCTGTACACCTTTAGTGTGTGATCAGTTTACATGTGCGTCTGTACATCTAGTGTGTGATTAGTTTACATGTGTGTCTCTACGCCTAGTGTGTGATTAGTTTACCTGTGCGTCTGTACATCTAGTGTGTGATTAGTTTACCTGTGCGTCTGTACGCCTAGTGTGTGATTAGTTTACATGTGCGTTTGTACACCTAGTGTGTGATTAGTTTACATGTACTTCTGTACATCTAGTCTGTGATTAGTTTACATGTGCGTCTGTACACCTATTGTGTGATTAGTTTACATGTGCGTCTGTACACCTAGTGTGTGATTAGTTTACATGTGCGTCTGTACACCTATTGTGTGATTAGTTTACATGTGCGTTTGTACACCTAGTGCGTGATTAGTTTACATGTGCGTTTGTACACCTAGTGTGTGATTAGTTTACATGTGCGTCTGTACACCTAGTGTGTGATTAGTTTACATGTGTGTCTGTACATCTAGTGTGTGATCAGTTTACATGTGCGTCTCTACATCTAGTGTGTGATTAGTTTACATGTGCGTCTGTACACCTAGTGTGTGATTAGTTTACATGTACTTCTGTACACCTAGTGTGTGATTAGTTTACATGTACTTCTGTACACCTAGTGTGTGATTAGTTTACATGTGCGTCTGTACACCTAGTGTGTGATCAGTTTATATGTGCGTCTGTACACCTAGTGTGTGATTAATTTACATGTGCGTTTGTACACCTAGTGTGTGATTAGTTTACATGTGCGTCTGTACACCTAGTGTGTGATTAGTTTACATGTGTGTCTGTACATCTAGTGTGTGATCAGTTTACATGTGCGTCTGTACATCTAGTGTGTGATTAGTTTACATGTGCGTCTGTACATCTAGTGTGTGATTAGTGTACATGTACTTCTGTACACCTAGTGTGTGATTAGTTTACATGTGCGTCTGTACACCTAGTGTGTGATTAGTTTACATGTGTGTCTGTACATCTAGTGTGTGATCAGTTTACATGTGCGTCTGTACATGTAGTGTGTGATTAGTTTACATGTGTGTCTGTACACCTAGTGTGTGATTAGTTTACATGTGCGTCTGTACACCTAGTGTGTGATTAGTTTACATGTTCGTTTTTACACCTAGTGTGTGATTAATTTACATGTACTTCTGTACACCTAGTGTGTGATTAGTTTACATGTACGTCTGTACACCTAGTGTGTGATTAGTTTACATGTGCGTCTGTACACCTAGTGTGTGATTAGTTTACATGTGCGTTTCTACACCTAGTGTGTGATTAGTTTACATGTGCGTTTGTACACCTAGTGTGTGATTAGTTTACATGTGCGTTTGTACACCTAGTGTGTGATTAGTTTACATGTACTTCTATACACCTAGTGCGTGATTAGTTTACATGTGCGTCTGTACACCTAGTGTGTGATTAGTTTACATGTGCGTTTGTACACCTAGTGTGTGATTAGTTTACATGTGCGTTTGTACACCTAGTGTGTGATTAGTTTACATGTGCGTTTGTACACCTAGTGTGTGATTAGTTTACATGTACTTCTGTACACCTAGTGCGTGATTAGTTTACATGTACTTCTGTACGCCTAGTGTGTGATTAGTTTACATGTACTTCTGTACGCCTAGTGTGTGATTAGTTTACATGTGCGTCTGTACACCTAGTGTGTGATTAGTTTACATGTTCGTTTGTACACCTAGTGTGTGATTAGTTTACATGTGCGTTTGTACACCTAGTGTGTGATTAGTTTACATGTACTTCTGTACATCTAGTGTGTGATTAGTTTACATGTGCGTCTGTACACCTAGTGCGTGATTAGTTTACATGTGCGTTTGTACGCCTAGTGTGTGATTAGTTTACATGTGCGTCTGTACACCTATTGTGTGATTAGTTTACATGTGCGTTTGTACACCTAGTGCGTGATTAGTTTACACGTGCGTCTGTACACCTAGTGTGTGATTAGTTTACATGTGTGTCTGTACATCTAGTGTGTGATCAGTTTACATGTGCGTCTGTACATCTAGTGTGTGATTAGTTTACATGTGCGTCTGTACACCTAGTGTGTGATTAGTTTACATGTACTTCTGTACACCTAGTGTGTGATTAGTTTACATGTGCGTCTGTACACCTATTGTGTGATTAGTTTACATGTGCGTCTGTACACCTAGTGTGTGATTAGTTTACATGTGTGTCTGGACATCTAGTGTGTGATCAGTTTACATGTGCGTCTGTACATCTAGTGTGTGATTAGTTTACATGTGTGTCTGTACACCTAGTGTGTGATTAGTTTACATGTACTTCTGTACACCTAGTGTGTGATTAGTTTACATGTGCGTCTGTACACCTAGTGTGTGATTAGTTTACATGTGCGTCTGTACACCTAGTGTGTGATTAGTTTACATGTACTTCTGTACACCTAGTGTGTGATTAGTTTACATGTGCGTCTGTACACCTATTGTGTGATTAGTTTACATGTGCGTCTGTACACCTAGTGTGTGATTAGTTTACATGTGTGTCTGGACATCTAGTGTGTGATCAGTTTACATGTGTGTCTGGACACCTAGTGTGTGATTAGTTTACATGTGTGTCTGTACACCTAGTGTGTGATTAGTTTACATGTACTTCTGTACACCTAGTGTGTGATTAGTTTACATGTACGTCTGTACACCTAGTGTGTGATTAGTTTACATGTGCGTCTGTACACCTATTGTGTGATTAGTTTACATGTGCGTTTGTACACCTAGTGCGTGATTAGTTTACATGTGCGTTTGTACACCTAGTGTGTGATTAGTTTACATGTGCGTCTGTACACCTAGTGTGTGATTAGTTTACATGTGTGTCTGTACATCTAGTGTGTGATTAGTTTACATGTACTTCTGTACACCTAGTGTGTGATTAGTTTACATGTGCGTTTGTACACCTAGTGTGTGATTAGTTTACCTGTGTGTCTGTACATCTAGTGTGTGATTAGTTTACATGTGCGTCTGTACACCTTTAGTGTGTGATCAGTTTACATGTGCGTCTGTACATCTAGTGTGTGATTAGTTTACATGTGCGTCTGTACACCTAGTGTGTGATTAGTTTACATGTACTACTGTACACCTATTGTGTGATTAGTTTACCTGTGTGTCTGTACATCTAGTGTGTGATTAGTTTACATGTGCGTCTGTACACCTAGTGTGTGATTAGTTTACATGTGCGTTTGTACACCTAGTGTGTGATTAGTTTACATGTGCGTTTGTACACCTAGTGTGTGATTAGTTTACATGTACTTCCGTACATCTAGTGTGTGATTAGTTTACATGTGCGTCTGTACACCTATTGTGTGATTAGTTTACCTGTGCGTCTGTACATCTAGTGTGTGATCAGTTTACATGTGCGTCTGTACACCTAGTGTGTGATTAGTTTACATGTGTGTCTGTACATCTAGTGTGTGATCAGTTTACATGTGCGTCTGTACATCTAGTGTGTGATTAGTTTACATGTGCGTCTGTACACCTAGTGTGTGATTAGTTTACATGTGCGTTTGTACACCTAGTGTGTGATTAGTTTACATGTGCGTTTGTACACCTAGTGTGTGATTAGTTTACATGTACTTCTGTACATCTAGTGTGTGATTAGTTTACATGTGCGTCTGTACATCTAGTGTGTGATTATTCTACATGTGCGTTTGTACATCTAGTGTGTGATTAGTTTACATGTGCGTTTGTACACCTAGTGTGTGATTAGTTTACATGTACTTCTGTACACCTAGTGTGTGATTAGTTTACATGTGCGTCTGTACACCTAGTGTGTGATTAGTTTACATGTGTGTCTGTACATCTAGTGTGTGATTAGTTTACATGTGCGTCTGTACATCTAGTGTGTGATTAGTTTACATGTGCGTCTGTACACCTAGTGTGTGATTAGTTTACATGTGTGTCTGTACATCTAGTGTGTGATTAGTTTACATGTGCGTCTGTACATCTAGTGTGTGATTAGTTTACATGTGCGTCTGTACGCCTAGTGTGTGATCAGTTTACATGTGTGTCTGTACACCTAGTGTGTGATTAGTTTACATGTGTGTCTGTACATCTAGTGTGTGATTAGTTTACATGTGCGTTTGTACATCTAGTGTGTGATTAGTTTACATGTGTGTCTGTACACCTAGTGTGTGATTAGTTTACATGTGCGTTTGTACACCTAGTGTGTGATTAGTTTACATGTGCGTTTGTACACCTAGTGTGTGATTAGTTTACATGTACTTCTGTACACCTAGTGCGTGATTAGTTTACATGTACTTCTGTACGCCTAGTGTGTGATTAGTTTACATGTACTTCTGTACGCCTAGTGTGTGATTAGTTTACATGTGCGTCTGTACACCTAGTGTGTGATTAGTTTACATGTGCGTTTGTACACCTAGTGTGTGATTAGTTTACATGTACTTCTGTACATCTAGTGTGTGATTAGTTTACATGTGCGTCTGTACACCTAGTGCGTGATTAGTTTACATGTGCGTTTGTACGCCTAGTGTGTGATTAGTTTACATGTGCGTCTGTACACCTATTGTGTGATTAGTTTACATGTGCGTTTGTACACCTAGTGCGTGATTAGTTTACATGTGCGTTTGTACACCTAGTGTGTGATTAGTTTACATGTGCGTCTGTACACCTAGTGTGTGATTAGTTTACATGTGTGTCTGTACATCTAGTGTGTGATCAGTTTACATGTGCGTCTGTACATCTAGTGTGTGATTAGTTTACATGTGCGTCTGTACACCTAGTGTGTGATTAGTTTACATGTACTTCTGTACACCTAGTGTGTGATTAGTTTACATGTGCGTCTGTACACCTATTGTGTGATTAGTTTACATGTGCGTCTGTACACCTAGTGTGTGATTAGTTTACATGTGTGTCTGGACATCTAGTGTGTGATCAGTTTACATGTGCGTCTGTACATCTAGTGTGTGATTAGTTTACATGTGTGTCTGTACACCTAGTGTGTGATTAGTTTACATGTACTTCTGTACACCTAGTGTGTGATTAGTTTACATGTGCGTCTGTACACCTAGTGTGTGATTAGTTTACATGTGCGTCTGTACACCTAGTGTGTGATTAGTTTACATGTACTTCTGTACACCTAGTGTGTGATTAGTTTACATGTGCGTCTGTACACCTATTGTGTGATTAGTTTACATGTGCGTCTGTACACCTAGTGTGTGATTAGTTTACATGTGTGTCTGGACATCTAGTGTGTGATCAGTTTACATGTGTGTCTGGACACCTAGTGTGTGATTAGTTTACATGTGTGTCTGTACACCTAGTGTGTGATTAGTTTACATGTGCGTTTTTACACCTAGTGTGTGATTAGTTTACATGTACTTCTGTACACCTAGTGTGTGATTAGTTTACATGTACGTCTGTACACCTAGTGTGTGATTAGTTTACATGTGCGTCTGTACACCTATTGTGTGATTAGTTTACATGTGCGTTTGTACACCTAGTGCGTGATTAGTTTACATGTGCGTTTGTACACCTAGTGTGTGATTAGTTTACATGTGCGTCTGTACACCTAGTGTGTGATTAGTTTACATGTGTGTCTGTACATCTAGTGTGTGATTAGTTTACATGTACTTCTGTACACCTAGTGTGTGATTAGTTTACATGTGCGTTTGTACACCTAGTGTGTGATTAGTTTACCTGTGTGTCTGTACATCTAGTGTGTGATTAGTTTACATGTGCGTCTGTACACCTCTAGTGTGTGATCAGTTTACATGTGCGTCTGTACATCTAGTGTGTGATTAGTTTACATGTGCGTCTGTACACCTAGTGTGTGATTAGTTTACATGTACTACTGTACACCTATTGTGTGATTAGTTTACCTGTGTGTCTGTACATCTAGTGTGTGATTAGTTTACATGTGCGTCTGTACACCTAGTGTGTGATTAGTTTACATGTGCGTTTGTACACCTAGTGTGTGATTAGTTTACATGTGCGTTTGTACACCTAGTGTGTGATTAGTTTACATGTACTTCCGTACATCTAGTGTGTGATTAGTTTACATGTGCGTCTGTACACCTATTGTGTGATTAGTTTACCTGTGCGTCTGTACATCTAGTGTGTGATCAGTTTACATGTGCGTCTGTACACCTAGTGTGTGATTAGTTTACATGTGTGTCTGTACATCTAGTGTGTGATCAGTTTACATGTGCGTCTGTACATCTAGTGTGTGATTAGTTTACATGTGCGTCTGTACACCTAGTGTGTGATTAGTTTACATGTGCGTTTGTACACCTAGTGTGTGATTAGTTTACATGTGCGTTTGTACACCTAGTGTGTGATTAGTTTACATGTACTTCTGTACATCTAGTGTGTGATTAGTTTACATGTGCGTCTGTACATCTAGTGTGTGATTATTCTACATGTGCGTTTGTACATCTAGTGTGTGATTAGTTTACATGTGCGTTTGTACACCTAGTGTGTGATTAGTTTACATGTACTTCTGTACACCTAGTGTGTGATTAGTTTACATGTGCGTCTGTACACCTAGTGTGTGATTAGTTTACATGTGTGTCTGTACATCTAGTGTGTGATTAGTTTACATGTGCGTCTGTACATCTAGTGTGTGATTAGTTTACATGTGCGTCTGTACACCTAGTGTGTGATTAGTTTACATGTGTGTCTGTACATCTAGTGTGTGATTAGTTTACATGTGCGTCTGTACATCTAGTGTGTGATTAGTTTACATGTGCGTCTGTACGCCTAGTGTGTGATCAGTTTACATGTGTGTCTGTACACCTAGTGTGTGATTAGTTTACATGTGTGTCTGTACATCTAGTGTGTGATTAGTTTACATGTGCGTTTGTACATCTAGTGTGTGATTAGTTTACATGTGTGTCTGTACACCTAGTGTGTGATTAGTTTACATGTGTGTCTGTACGCCTAGTGTGTGATTAGTTTACATGTACTTCTGTACGCCTAGTGTGTGATTAGTTTACCTGTGCGTCTGTACATCTAGTGTGTGATTAGTTTACCTGTGCGTCTGTACATCTAGTGTGTGATCAGTTTACATGTGCGTCTGTACATCTAGTGTGTGATTAGTTTACATGTGTATCTGTACGCCTAGTGTGTGATTAGTTTACCTGTGCGTCTGTACATCTAGTGTGTGATCAGTTTACATGTGCGTCTGTACACCTAGTGTGTGATTAGTTTACATGTGCGTCTGTACGCCTAGTGTGTGATTAGTTTACATGTACTTCTGTACATCTAGTGTGTGAACAGTTTACATGTGCGTCTGTACATCTAGTGTGTGATTAGTTTACATGTGCGTCTGTACACCTCTAGTGTGTGATTAGTTTACATGTGTGTCTGTACACCTAGTGTGTGATTAGTTTACATGTGCGTCTGTACACCTAGTGTGTGATTAGTTTACATGTGTGTCTGTACGCCTAGTGTGTGATTAGTTTACATGTACTTCTGTACGCCTAGTGTGTGATTAGTTTATCTGTGCGTCTGTACATCTAGTGTGTGATTAGTTTACATGTGCGTCTGTACATCTAATGTGTGATTAGTTTACATGTGTGTCTGTACGCCTAGTGTGTGACTAGTTTACCTGTGCGGCTGTACATCTAGTGTGTGATTAGTTTACCTGTGCGTCTGTACATCTAGTGTGTGATTAGTTTACATGTGCGTTTGTACACCTAGTGTGTGATTAGTTTACATGTGTGTCTGTACATCTAGTGTGTGATTAGTTTACATGTGTGTCTGTACGCCTAGTGTGTGACTAGTTTACCTGTGCGTCTGTACATCTAGTGTGTGATTAGTTTACATGTGCGTCTGTACATCTAGTGTGTGATTAGTATACATGTGCGTTTGTACACCTAGTGTGTGATTAGTTTACCTGTGCGTCTGTACATCTAGTGTGTGATCAGTTTACATGTGCGTCTGTACACCTAGTGTGTGATTAGTTTACATGTGCGTCTGTACGCCTAGTGTGTGATTAGTTTACATGTATTTCTGTACATCTAGTGTGTGAACAGTTTACATGTGCGTCTGTACATCTAGTGTGTGATTAGTTTACATGTGCGTCTGTACACCTCTAGTATCTGATTAGTTTACATGTGCGTCTGTACATCTAGTGTGTGATTAGTTTACATGTGTGTCTGTACGCCTAGTGTGTGATTAGTTTACATGTGTGTCTGTACACCTAGTGTGTGATTAGTTTACCTGTGTGTCTGTACATCTAGTGTGTGATTAGTTTACATGTGTGTCTCTACGCCTAGTGTGTGATTAGTTTACCTGTGCGTCTGTACATCTAGTGTGTGATTAGTTTACCTGTGCGTCTGTACGCCTAGTGTGTGATTAGTTTACATGTGCGTTTGTACACCTAGTGTGTGATTAGTTTACATGTACTTCTGTACATCTAGTGTGTGATTAGTTTACATGTGCGTCTGTACACCTATTGTGTGATTAGTTTACATGTGCGTCTGTACACCTAGTGTGTGATTAGTTTACATGTGCGTCTGTACACCTATTGTGTGATTAGTTTACATGTGCGTTTGTACACCTAGTGCGTGATTAGTTTACATGTGCGTTTGTACACCTAGTGTGTGATTAGTTTACATGTGCGTCTGTACACCTAGTGTGTGATTAGTTTACATGTGTGTCTGTACATCTAGTGTGTGATCAGTTTACATGTGCGTCTCTACATCTAGTGTGTGATTAGTTTACATGTGCGTCTGTACACCTAGTGTGTGATTAGTTTACATGTACGTCTGTACACCTAGTGTGTGATTAGTTTACATGTGCGTCTGTACACCTAGTGTGTGATCAGTTTACATGTGCGTCTGTACACCTAGTGTGTGATTAGTTTACATGTGCGTTTGTACACCTATTGTGTGATTAGTTTACATGTGCGTCTGTACACCTAGTGTGTGATTAGTTTACATGTGTGTCTGTACATCTAGTGTGTGATCAGTTTACATGTGCGTCTGTACATCTAGTGTGTGATTAGTTTACATGTGCGTCTGTACATCTAGTGTGTGATTAGTTTACATGTACTTCTGTACACCTAGTGTGTGATTAGTTTACATGTGCGTCTGTACACCTAGTGTGTGATTAGTTTACATGTGTGTCTGTACATCTAGTGTGTGATCAGTTTACATGTGCGTCTGTACATGTAGTGTGTGATTAGTTTACATGTGTGTCTGTACACCTAGTGTGTGATTAGTTTACATGTGCGTCTGTACACCTAGTGTGTGATTAGTTTACATGTTCGTTTTTACACCTAGTGTGTGATTAGTTTACATGTACTTCTGTACACCTAGTGTGTGATTAGTTTACATGTACGTCTGTACACCTAGTGTGTGATTAGTTTACATGTGCGTCTGTACACCTATTGTGTGATTAGTTTACATGTGCGTTTGTACACCTAGTGCGTGATTAGTTTACATGTACGTTTGTACACCTAGTGTGTGATTAGTTTACATGTACTTCTGTACACCTAGTGTGTGATTAGTTTACATGTACGTCTGTACACCTAGTGTGTGATTAGTTTACATGTGCGTCTGTACACCTATTGTGTGATTAGTTTACATGTGCGTTTGTACACCTAGTGTGTGATTAGTTTACATGTGCGTCTGTACACCTAGTGTGTGATTAGTTTACATGTGTGTCTGTACATCTAGTGTGTGATTAGTTTACATGTGCGTCTGTACATCTAGTGTGTGATTAGTTTACATGTGCGTCTGTACACCTAGTGTGTGATTAGTTTACATGTGTGTCTGTACATCTAGTGTGTGATTAGTTTACATGTGCGTCTGTACATCTAGTGTGTGATTAGTTTACATGTGCGTCTGTACGCCTAGTGTGTGATCAGTTTACATGTGTGTCTGTACACCTAGTGTGTGATTAGTTTACATGTGTGTCTGTACATCTAGTGTGTGATTAGTTTACATGTGCGTTTGTACATCTAGTGTGTGATTAGTTTACATGTGTGTCTGTACACCTAGTGTGTGATTAGTTTACATGTGTGTCTGTACGCCTAGTGTGTGATTAGTTTACATGTACTTCTGTACGCCTAGTGTGTGATTAGTTTACCTGTGCGTCTGTACATCTAGTGTGTGATTAGTTTACATGTGCGTCTGTACATCTAGTGTGTGATCAGTTTACATGTGCGTCTGTACATCTAGTGTGTGATTAGTTTACATGTGTATCTGTACGCCTAGTGTGTGATTAGTTTACCTGTGCGTCTGTACATCTAGTGTGTGATCAATTTACATGTGCGTCTGTACACCTAGTGTGTGATTAGTTTACATGTGCGTCTGTACGCCTAGTGTGTGATTAGTTTACATGTACTTCTGTACATCTAGTGTGTGAACAGTTTACATGTGCGTCTGTACATCTAGTGTGTGATTAGTTTACATGTGCGTCTGTACACCTCTAGTGTGTGATTAGTTTACATGTGTGTCTGTACACCTAGTGTGTGATTAGTTTACATGTGCGTCTGTACACCTAGTGTGTGATTAGTTTACATGTGTGTCTGTACGCCTAGTGTGTGATTAGTTTACATGTACTTCTGTACGCCTAGTGTGTGATTAGTTTACCTGTGCGTCTGTACATCTAGTGTGTGATTAGTTTACATGTGCGTCTGTACATCTAATGTGTGATTAGTTTACATGTGTGTCTGTACGCCTAGTGTGTGACTAGTTTACCTGTGCGTCTGTACATCTAGTGTGTGATTAGTTTACCTGTGCGTCTGTACATCTAGTGTGTGATTAGTTTACATGTGCGTTTGTACACCTAGTGTGTGATTAGTTTACATGTGTGTCTGTACATCTAGTGTGTGATTAGTTTACATGTGTGTCTGTACGCCTAGTGTGTGACTAGTTTACCTGTGCGTCTGTACATCTAGTGTGTGATTAGTTTACCTGTGCGTCTGTACATCTAGTGTGTGATTAGTTTACATGTGCGTTTGTACACCTAGTGTGTGATTAGTTTACCTGTGCGTCTGTACATCTAGTGTGTGATCAGTTTACATGTGCGTCTGTACACCTAGTGTGTGATTAGTTTACATGTGCGTCTGTACGCCTAGTGTGTGATTAGTTTACATGTATTTCTGTACATCTAGTGTGTGAACAGTTTACATGTGCGTCTGTACATCTAGTGTGTGATTAGTTTACATGTGCGTCTGTACACCTCTAGTATCTGATTAGTTTACATGTGCGTCTGTACATCTAGTGTGTGATTAGTTTACATGTGTGTCTGTACGCCTAGTGTGTGATTAGTTTACATGTGTGTCTGTACACCTAGTGTGTGATTAGTTTACCTGTGTGTCTGTACATCTAGTGTGTGATTAGTTTACATGTGTGTCTCTACGCCTAGTGTGTGATTAGTTTACCTGTGCGTCTGTACATCTAGTGTGTGATTAGTTTACCTGTGCGTCTGTACGCCTAGTGTGTGATTAGTTTACATGTGCGTTTGTACACCTAGTGTGTGATTAGTTTACATGTACTTCTGTACATCTAGTCTGTGATTAGTTTACATGTGCGTCTGTACACCTATTGTGTGATTAGTTTACATGTGCGTCTGTACACCTAGTGTGTGATTAGTTTACATGTGCGTCTGTACACCTATTGTGTGATTAGTTTACATGTGCGTTTGTACACCTAGTGCGTGATTAGTTTACATGTGCGTTTGTACACCTAGTGTGTGATTAGTTTACATGTGCGTCTGTACACCTAGTGTGTGATTAGTTTACATGTGTGTCTGTACATCTAGTGTGTGATCAGTTTACATGTGCGTCTCTACATCTAGTGTGTGATTAGTTTACATGTGCGTCTGTACACCTAGTGTGTGATTAGTTTACATGTACGTCTGTACACCTAGTGTGTGATTAGTTTACATGTGCGTCTGTACACCTAGTGTGTGATCAGTTTACATGTGCGTCTGTACACCTAGTGTGTGATTAGTTTACATGTGCGTTTGTACACCTATTGTGTGATTAGTTTACATGTGCGTCTGTACACCTAGTGTGTGATTAGTTTACATGTGTGTCTGTACATCTAGTGTGTGATCAGTTTACATGTGCGTCTGTACATCTAGTGTGTGATTAGTTTACATGTGCGTCTGTACATCTAGTGTGTGATTAGTTTACATGTACTTCTGTACACCTAGTGTGTGATTAGTTTACATGTGCGTCTGTACACCTAGTGTGTGATTAGTTTACATGTGTGTCTGTACATCTAGTGTGTGATCAGTTTACATGTGCGTCTGTACATGTAGTGTGTGATTAGTTTACATGTGTGTCTGTACACCTAGTGTGTGATTAGTTTACATGTGCGTCTGTACACCTAGTGTGTGATTAGTTTACATGTTCGTTTTTACACCTAGTGTGTGATTAGTTTACATGTACTTCTGTACACCTAGTGTGTGATTAGTTTACATGTACGTCTGTACACCTAGTGTGTGATTAGTTTACATGTGCGTCTGTACACCTATTGTGTGATTAGTTTACATGTGCGTTTGTACACCTAGTGCGTGATTAGTTTACATGTACGTTTGTACACCTAGTGTGTGATTAGTTTACATGTACTTCTGTACACCTAGTGTGTGATTAGTTTACATGTACGTCTGTACACCTAGTGTGTGATTAGTTTACATGTGCGTCTGTACACCTATTGTGTGATTAGTTTACATGTGCGTTTGTACACCTAGTGTGTGATTAGTTTACATGTGCGTCTGTACACCTAGTGTGTGATTAGTTTACATGTGTGTCTGTACATCTAGTGTGTGATTAGTTTACATGTGCGTCTGTACATCTAGTGTGTGATTAGTTTACATGTGCGTCTGTACACCTAGTGTGTGATTAGTTTACATGTGTGTCTGTACATCTAGTGTGTGATTAGTTTACATGTGCGTCTGTACATCTAGTGTGTGATTAGTTTACATGTGCGTCTGTACGCCTAGTGTGTGATCAGTTTACATGTGTGTCTGTACACCTAGTGTGTGATTAGTTTACATGTGTGTCTGTACATCTAGTGTGTGATTAGTTTACATGTGCGTTTGTACATCTAGTGTGTGATTAGTTTACATGTGTGTCTGTACACCTAGTGTGTGATTAGTTTACATGTGTGTCTGTACGCCTAGTGTGTGATTAGTTTACATGTACTTCTGTACGCCTAGTGTGTGATTAGTTTACCTGTGCGTCTGTACATCTAGTGTGTGATTAGTTTACATGTGCGTCTGTACATCTAGTGTGTGATCAGTTTACATGTGCGTCTGTACATCTAGTGTGTGATTAGTTTACATGTGTATCTGTACGCCTAGTGTGTGATTAGTTTACCTGTGCGTCTGTACATCTAGTGTGTGATCAATTTACATGTGCGTCTGTACACCTAGTGTGTGATTAGTTTACATGTGCGTCTGTACGCCTAGTGTGTGATTAGTTTACATGTACTTCTGTACATCTAGTGTGTGAACAGTTTACATGTGCGTCTGTACATCTAGTGTGTGATTAGTTTACATGTGCGTCTGTACACCTCTAGTGTGTGATTAGTTTACATGTGTGTCTGTACACCTAGTGTGTGATTAGTTTACATGTGCGTCTGTACACCTAGTGTGTGATTAGTTTACATGTGTGTCTGTACGCCTAGTGTGTGATTAGTTTACATGTACTTCTGTACGCCTAGTGTGTGATTAGTTTACCTGTGCGTCTGTACATCTAGTGTGTGATTAGTTTACATGTGCGTCTGTACATCTAATGTGTGATTAGTTTACATGTGTGTCTGTACGCCTAGTGTGTGACTAGTTTACCTGTGCGTCTGTACATCTAGTGTGTGATTAGTTTACCTGTGCGTCTGTACATCTAGTGTGTGATTAGTTTACATGTGCGTTTGTACACCTAGTGTGTGATTAGTTTACATGTGTGTCTGTACATCTAGTGTGTGATTAGTTTACATGTGTGTCTGTACGCCTAGTGTGTGACTAGTTTACCTGTGCGTCTGTACATCTAGTGTGTGATTAGTTTACCTGTGCGTCTGTACATCTAGTGTGTGATTAGTTTACATGTGCGTTTGTACACCTAGTGTGTGATTAGTTTACCTGTGCGTCTGTACATCTAGTGTGTGATCAGTTTACATGTGCGTCTGTACACCTAGTGTGTGATTAGTTTACATGTGCGTCTGTACGCCTAGTGTGTGATTAGTTTACATGTATTTCTGTACATCTAGTGTGTGAACAGTTTACATGTGCGTCTGTACATCTAGTGTGTGATTAGTTTACATGTGCGTCTGTACACCTCTAGTATCTGATTAGTTTACATGTGCGTCTGTACATCTAGTGTGTGATTAGTTTACATGTGTGTCTGTACGCCTAGTGTGTGATTAGTTTACATGTGTGTCTGTACACCTAGTGTGTGATTAGTTTACCTGTGTGTCTGTACATCTAGTGTGTGATTAGTTTACATGTGTGTCTCTACGCCTAGTGTGTGATTAGTTTACCTGTGCGTCTGTACATCTAGTGTGTGATTAGTTTACCTGTGCGTCTGTACGCCTAGTGTGTGATTAGTTTACATGTGCGTTTGTACACCTAGTGTGTGATTAGTTTACATGTACTTCTGTACATCTAGTCTGTGATTAGTTTACATGTGCGTCTGTACACCTATTGTGTGATTAGTTTACATGTGCGTCTGTACACCTAGTGTGTGATTAGTTTACATGTGCGTCTGTACACCTATTGTGTGATTAGTTTACATGTGCGTTTGTACACCTAGTGCGTGATTAGTTTACATGTGCGTTTGTACACCTAGTGTGTGATTAGTTTACATGTGCGTCTGTACACCTAGTGTGTGATTAGTTTACATGTGTGTCTGTACATCTAGTGTGTGATCAGTTTACATGTGCGTCTCTACATCTAGTGTGTGATTAGTTTACATGTGCGTCTGTACACCTAGTGTGTGATTAGTTTACATGTACTTCTGTACACCTAGTGTGTGATTAGTTTACATGTACTTCTGTACACCTAGTGTGTGATTAGTTTACATGTGCGTCTGTACACCTAGTGTGTGATCAGTTTATATGTGCGTCTGTACACCTAGTGTGTGATTAGTTTACATGTGCGTTTGTACACCTAGTGTGTGATTAGTTTACATGTGCGTCTGTACACCTAGTGTGTGATTAGTTTACATGTGTGTCTGTACATCTAGTGTGTGATCAGTTTACATGTGCGTCTGTACATCTAGTGTGTGATTAGTTTACATGTGCGTCTGTACATCTAGTGTGTGATTAGTTTACATGTACTTCTGTACACCTAGTGTGTGATTAGTTTACATGTGCGTCTGTACACCTAGTGTGTGATTAGTTTACATGTGTGTCTGTACATCTAGTGTGTGATCAGTTTACATGTGCGTCTGTACATGTAGTGTGTGATTAGTTTACATGTGTGTCTGTACACCTAGTGTGTGATTAGTTTACATGTGCGTCTGTACACCTAGTGTGTGATTAGTTTACATGTTCGTTTTTACACCTAGTGTGTGATTAATTTACATGTACTTCTGTACACCTAGTGTGTGATTAGTTTACATGTACGTCTGTACACCTAGTGTGTGATTAGTTTACATGTGCGTCTGTACACCTAGTGTGTGATTAGTTTACATGTGCGTTTGTACACCTAGTGCGTGATTAGTTTACATGTACGTTTGTACACGTAGTGTGTGATTAGTTTACATGTACTTCTGTACACCTAGTGTGTGATTAGTTTACATGTAC
Organism: Ostrea denselamellosa; assembly: GCA_024699665.1. Taxonomy (NCBI): domain Eukaryota; kingdom Metazoa; phylum Mollusca; class Bivalvia; order Ostreida; family Ostreidae; genus Ostrea; species Ostrea denselamellosa. The sequence goes on along the minus strand of JAMZEH010000065.1, from coordinate 1,437,465 downwards.
GTCTGTACACCTAGTGTGTGATTAGTTTACATGTGCGTCTGTACACCTATTGTGTGATTAGTTTACATGTGCGTTTGTACACCTAGTGCGTGATTAGTTTACATGTGCGTCTATACACCTAGTGTGTGATTAGTTTACATGTGCGTCTGTACACCTAGTGTGTGATTAGTTTACATGTGCGTTTGTACACCTAGTGTGTGATTAGTTTACATGTGCGTTTGTACACCTAGTGTGTGATTAGTTTACATGTGCGTCTGTACACCTAGTGTGTGATTAGTTTACATGTGTGTCTGTACATCTAGTGTGTGATCAGTTTACATGTGCGTCTCTACATCTAGTGTGTGATTAGTTTACATGTGCGTCTGTACACCTAGTGTGTGATTAGTTTACATGTACTTCTGTACACCTAGTGTGTGATTAGTTTACATGTGCGTCTGTACACCTAGTGTGTGATCAGTTTACATGTGCGTCTGTACACCTAGTGTGTGATTAGTTTACATGTGCGTATGTACACCTAGTGTGTGATTAGTTTACATGTGCGTCTGTACACCTAGTGTGTGATTAGTTTACATGTGTGTCTGTACATCTAGTGTGTGATCAGTTTACATGTGCGTCTGTACATCTAGTGTGTGATTAGTTTACATGTGCGTCTGTACATCTAGTGTGTGATTAGTTTACATGTACTTCTGTACACCTAGTGTGTGATTAGTTTACATGTGCGTCTGTACACCTAGTGTGTGATTAGTTTACATGTGTGTCTGTACATCTAGTGTGTGATCAGTTTACATGTGCGTCTGTACATGTAGTGTGTGATTAGTTTACATGTGTGTCTGTACACCTAGTGTGTGATTAGTTTACATGTGCGTCTGTACACCTAGTGTGTGATTAGTTTACATGTTCGTTTTTACACCTAGTGTGTGATTAGTTTACATGTACTTCTGTACACCTAGTGTGTGATTAGTTTACATGTACGTCTGTACACCTAGTGTGTGATTAGTTTACATGTGCGTCTGTACACCTATTGTGTGATTAGTTTACATGTGCGTTTGTACACCTAGTGCGTGATTAGTTTACATGTACGTTTGTACACCTAGTGTGTGATTAGTTTACATGTACTTCTGTACACCTAGTGTGTGATTAGTTTACATGTACGTCTGTACACCTAGTGTGTGATTAGTTTACATGTGCGTCTGTACACCTATTGTGTGATTTGTTTACATGTGCGTTTGTACACCTAGTGCGTGATTAGTTTACATGTGCGTCTGTACACCTAGTGTGTGATTAGTTTACATGTGCGTCTGTACACCTAGTGTGTGATTAGTTTACATGTGCGTTTGTACACCTAGTGTGTGATTAGTTTACATGTGCGTTTGTACACCTAGTGTGTGATTAGTTTACATGTGCGTCTGTACACCTATTGTGTGATTAGTTTACATGTGCGTTTGTACACCTAGTGCGTGATTAGTTTACATGTGGGTTTGTACACCTAGTGTGTGATTAGTTTACATGTGCGTCTGTACACCTAGTGTGTGATTAGTTTACATGTGTGTCTGTACATCTAGTGTGTGATCAGTTTACATGTGCGTCTCTACATCTAGTGTGTGATTAGTTTACATGTGCGTCTGTACACCTAGTGTGTGATTAGTTTACATGTACTTCTGTACACCTAGTGTGTGATTAGTTTACATGTGCGTCTGTACACCTAGTGTGTGATTAGTTTACATGTGCGTCTGTACACCTAGTGTGTGATTAGTTTACATGTACTTCTGTACACCTAGTGTGTGATTAGTTTACATGTGCGTCTGTACACCTAGTGTGTGATTAGTTTACATGTGCGTCTGTACACCTAGTTTGTGATTAGTTTACATGTGCGTTTGTACACCTAGTGTGTGATTAGTTTACATGTGCGTCTGTACACCTAGTGTGTGATTAGTTTACATGTGTGTCTGTACATCTAGTGTGTGATCAGTTTACATGTGCGTCTGTACATCTAGTGTGTGATTAGTTTACATGTGCATCTGTACATCTAGTGTGTGATTAGTTTACATGTACTTCTGTACACCTAGTGTGTGATTAGTTTACATGTGCGTCTGTACACCTATTGTGTGATTAGTTTACATGTGCGTTTGCACACCTAGTGCGTGATTAGTTTACATGTGCGTTTGTACACCTAGTCTGTGATTAGTTTACATGTGCGTCTGTACACCTAGTGTGTGATTAGTTTACATGTGTGTCTGTACATCTAGTGTGTGATTAGTTTACATGTACTTCTGTACACCTAGTGTGGGATTAGTTTACATGTGCGTTTGTACACCTAGTGTGTGATTAGTTTACCTGTGTGTCTGTACATCTAGTGTGTGATTAGTTTACATGTGCGTCTGTACACCTCTAGTGTGTGATCAGTTTACATGTGCGTCTGTACATCTAGTGTGTGATTAGTTTACATGTGCGTCTGTACACCTAGTGTGTGATTAGTTTACATGTACTTCTGTACACCTATTGTGTGATTAGTTTACCTGTGTGTCTGTACATCTAGTGTGTGATTAGTTTACATGTGCGTCTGTACACCTAGTGTGTGATTAGTTTACATGTGCGTTTGTACACCTAGTGTGTGATTAGTTTACATGTGCGTTTGTACACCTAGTGTGTGATTAGTTTACATGTACTTCTGTACATCTAGTGTGTGATTAGTTCACATGTGCGTCTGTACACCTATTGTGTGATTAGTTTACATGTGCGTCTGTACACCTAGTGTGTGATTAGTTTACATGTGTGTCTGTACATCTAGTGTGTGATCAGTTTACATGTGCGTCTGTACATCTAGTGTGTGATTAGTTTACATGTGCGTCTGTACACCTAGTGTGTGATTAGTTTACATGTGCGTTTGTACACCTAGTGTGTGATTAGTTTACATGTGCGTTTGTACACCTAGTGTGTGATTAGTTTACATGTACTTCTGTACATCTAGTGTGTGATTAGTTTACATGTGCGTCTGTACACCTAGTGTGTGATTAGTTTACCTGTGCGTCTGTACATCTAGTGTGTGATTAGTTTACATGTGCGTCTGTACATCTAGTGTGTGATCAGTTTACATGTGCGTCTGTACACCTAGTGTGTGATTAGTTTACATGTGTGTCTGTACATCTAGTGTGTGATTAGTTTACATGTGCGTTTGTACACCTAGTGTGTGATTAGTTTACATGTGTGTCTGTACACCTAGTGTGTGATTAGTTTACATGTGTGTCTGTACGCCTAGTGTGTGATTAGTTTACATGTACTTCTGTACGCCTAGTGTGTGATTAGTTTACCTGTGCGTCTGTACATCTAGTGTGTGATTAGTTTACATGTGCGTCTGTACCTCTAGTGTGTGATTAGATTACATGTGTGTCTGTACGCCTAGTGTGTGATTAGTTTACCTGTGCGTCTGTACATCTAGTGTGTGATTAGTTTACCTGTGCGTCTGTACATCTAGTGTGTGATCAGTTTACATGTGCGTCTGTACACCTAGTGCGTGATTAGTTTACATGTGCGTCTGTACACCTAGTGTGTGATTAGTTTACCTGTGCGTCTGTACACCTAGTTTGTGATCAGTTTACATGTGCGTTTGTACACCTAGTGTGTGATTAGTTTACCTGTGCGTCTGTACATCTAGTGTGTGATTAGTTTACCTGTGCGTCTGTACGCTTAGTGTGTGATTAGTTTACATGTGCGTTTGTACACCTAGTGTGTGATTAGTTTACATGTACTTCTGTACATCTAGTGTGTGATTAGTTTACATGTGCGTCTGTACACCTATTGTGTGATTAGTTTACATGTGCGTCTGTACACCTAGTGTGTGATTAGTTTACATGTGCGTCTGTACACCTATTGTGTGATTAGTTTACATGTGCGTTTGTACACCTAGTGCGTGATTAGTTTACATGTGCGTTTGTACACCTAGTGTGTGATTAGTTTACATGTGCGTCTGTACACCTAGTGTGTGATTAGTTTACATGTGTGTCTGTACATCTAGTGTGTGATCAGTTTACATGTGCGTCTGTACATCTAGTGTGTGATTAGTTTACATGTGCGTCTGTACACCTAGTGTGTGATTAGTTTACATGTACTTCTGTACACCTAGTGTGTGATTAGTTTACATGTGCGTCTGTACACCTATTGTGTGATTAGTTTACATGTGCGTCTGTACACCTAGTGTGTGATTAGTTTACATGTGTGTCTGTACATCTAGTGTGTGATCAGTTTACATGTGCGTCTGTACACCTAGTGTGTGATTAGTTTACATGTGCGTTTGTACACCTAGTGTGTGATTAGTTTACATGTGTGTCTGTACACCTAGTGTGTGATTAGTTTACATGTGCGTCTGTACACCTAGTGTGTGATTAGTTTACATGTGTGTCTGTACATCTAGTGTGTGATTAGTTTACATGTACTTCTGTATACCTAGTGTGTGATTAGTTTACATGTGCGTTTGTACACCTAGTGTGTGATTAGTTTACCTGTGTGTCTGTACATCTAGTGTGTGATTAGTTTACATGTGCGTCTGTACACCTCTAGTGTGTGATCAGTTTACATGTGCGTCTGTACATCTAGTGTGTGATTAGTTTACATGTGCGTCTGTACACCTAGTGTGTGATTAGTTTACATGTACTTCTGTACACCTATTGTGTGATTAGTTTACCTGTGTGTCTGTACATCTAGTGTGTGATTAGTTTACATGTGCGTCTGTACACCTATTGTGTGATAAGTTTACATGTGCGTTTGTACACCTAGTGTGTGATTAGTTTACATGTGCGTTTGTACACCTAGTGTGTGATTAGTTTACATGTACTTCTGTACACCTAGTGTGTGATTAGTTTACATGTGCATCTGTACACCTAGTGTGTGATTAGTTTACATGTGTGTCTGTACATCTAGTGTGTGATTAGTTTACATGTGTGTCTGTACATCTAGTGTGTGATTAGTTTACATGTGTGTCTGTACACCTAGTGTGTGATTAGTTTACATGTGCGTTTGTACACCTAGTGTGTGATTAGTTTACCTGTGTGTCTGTACATCTAGTGTGTGATTAGTTTACATGTGCGTCTGTACACCTCTAGTGTGTGATCAGTTTACATGTGCGTCTGTACATCTAGTGTGTGATTAGTTTACATGTGCGTCTGTACACCTAGTGTGTGATTAGTTTACATGTACTTCTGTACACCTATTGTGTGATTAGTTTACCTGTGTGTCTGTACATCTAGTGTGTGATTAGTTTACATGTGCGTCTGTACACCTAGTGTGTGATTAGTTTACATGTGCGTTTGTACACCTAGTGTGTGATTAGTTTACATGTGCGTTTGTACACCTAGTGTGTGATTAGTTTACATGTACTTCTGTACATCTAGTGTGTGATTAGTTTACATGTGTGTCTGTACATCTAGTGTGTGATTAGTTTACATGTGCGTTTGTACACCTAGTGTGTGATTAGTTTACATGTGTGTCTGTACACCTAGTGTGTGATTAGTTTACATGTGCGTTTGTACACCTAGTGTGTGATTAGTTTACATGTGCGTTTGTACACCTAGTGTGTGATTAGTTTACATGTGCGTCTGTACACCTATTGTGTGATTAGTTTACATGTGCGTTTGTACACCTAGTGCGTGATTAGTTTACATGTGCGTTTGTACACCTAGTGTGTGATTAGTTTACATGTGCGTCTGTACACCTAGTGTGTGATTAGTTTACATGTGTGTCTGTACATCTAGTGTGTGATCAGTTTACATGTGCGTCTCTACATCTAGTGTGTGATTAGTTTACATGTGCGTCTGTACACCTAGTGTGTGATTAGTTTACATGTACTTCTGTACACCTAGTGTGTGATTAGTTTACATGTGCGTCTGTACACCTAGTGTGTGATTAGTTTACATGTGCGTCTGTACACCTAGTGTGTGATTAGTTTACATGTACTTCTGTACACCTAGTGTGTGATTAGTTTACATGTGCGTCTGTACACCTAGTGTGTGATTAGTTTACATGTGCGTCTGTACACCTAGTTTGTGATTAGTTTACATGTGCGTTTGTACACCTAGTGTGTGATTAGTTTACATGTGCGTCTGTACGCCTAGTGTGTGATTAGTTTACATGTGTGTCTGTACATCTAGTGTGTGATCAGTTTACATGTGCGTCTGTACATCTAGTGTGTGATTAGTTTACATGTGCATCTGTACATCTAGTGTGTGATTAGTTTACATGTACTTCTGTACACCTAGTGTGTGATTAGTTTACATGTGCGTCTGTACACCTATTGTGTGATTAGTTTACATGTGCGTTTGCACACCTAGTGCGTGATTAGTTTACATGTGCGTTTGTACACCTAGTCTGTGATTAGTTTACATGTGCGTCTGTACACCTAGTGTGTGATTAGTTTACATGTGTGTCTGTACATCTAGTGTGTGATTAGTTTACATGTACTTCTGTACACCTAGTGTGGGATTAGTTTACATGTGCGTTTGTACACCTAGTGTGTGATTAGTTTACCTGTGTGTCTGTACATCTAGTGTGTGATTAGTTTACATGTGCGTCTGTACACCTCTAGTGTGTGATCAGTTTACATGTGCGTCTGTACATCTAGTGTGTGATTAGTTTACATGTGCGTCTGTACACCTAGTGTGTGATTAGTTTACATGTACTTCTGTACACCTATTGTGTGATTAGTTTACCTGTGTGTCTGTACATCTAGTGTGTGATTAGTTTACATGTGCGTCTGTACACCTAGTGTGTGATTAGTTTACATGTGCGTTTGTACACCTAGTGTGTGATTAGTTTACATGTTCGTTTGTACACCTAGTGTGTGATTAGTTTACATGTACTTCTGTACATCTAGTGTGTGATTAGTTCACATGTGCGTCTGTACACCTATTGTGTGATTAGTTTACATGTGCGTCTGTACACCTAGTGTGTGATTAGTTTACATGTGTGTCTGTACATCTAGTGTGTGATCAGTTTACATGTGCGTCTGTACATCTAGTGTGTGATTAGTTTACATGTGCGTCTGTACACCTAGTGTGTGATTAGTTTACATGTGCGTTTGTACACCTAGTGTGTGATTAGTTTACATGTGCGTTTGTACACCTAGTGTGTGATTAGTTTACATGTACTTCTGTACATCTAGTGTGTGATTAGTTTACATGTGCGTCTGTACACCTAGTGTGTGATTAGTTTACCTGTGCGTCTGTACATCTAGTGTGTGATTAGTTTACATGTGCGTCTGTACATCTAGTGTGTGATCAGTTTACATGTGCGTCTGTACACCTAGTGTGTGATTAGTTTACATGTGTGTCTGTACATCTAGTGTGTGATTAGTTTACATGTGCGTTTGTACACCTAGTGTGTGATTAGTTTACATGTGTGTCTGTACACCTAGTGTGTGATTAGTTTACATGTGTGTCTGTACGCCTAGTGTGTGATTAGTTTACATGTACTTCTGTACGCCTAGTGTGTGATTAGTTTACCTGTGCGTCTGTACATCTAGTGTGTGATTAGTTTACATGTGCGTCTGTACCTCTAGTGTGTGATTAGTTTACATGTGTGTCTGTACGCCTAGTGTGTGATTAGTTTACCTGTGCGTCTGTACATCTAGTGTGTGATTAGTTTACCTGTGCGTCTGTACGCTTAGTGTGTGATTAGTTTACATGTGCGTTTCTACACCTAGTGTGTGATTAGTTTACATGTACTTCTGTACATCTAGTGTGTGATTAGTTTACATGTGCGTCTGTACACCTATTGTGTGATTAGTTTACATGTGCGTCTGTACACCTAGTGTGTGATTAGTTTACATGTGCGTCTGTACACCTATTGTGTGATTAGTTTACATGTGCGTTTGTACACCTAGTGCGTGATTAGTTTACATGTGCGTTTGTACACCTAGTGTGTGATTAGTTTACATGTGCGTCTCTACACCTAGTGTGTGATTAGTTTACATGTGTGTCTGTACATCTAGTGTGTGATCAGTTTACATGTGCGTCTGTACATCTAGTGTGTGATTAGTTTACATGTGCGTCTGTACACCTAGTGTGTGATTAGTTTACATGTACTTCTGTACACCTAGTGTGTGATTAGTTTACATGTGCGTCTGTACACCTATTGTGTGATTAGTTTACATGTGCGTCTGTACACCTAGTGTGTGATTAGTTTACATGTGTGTCTGTACATCTAGTGTGTGATCAGTTTACATGTGCGTCTGTACACCTAGTGTGTGATTAGTTTACATGTGCGTTTGTACACCTAGTGTGTGATTAGTTTACATGTGTGTCTGTACACCTAGTGTGTGATTAGTTTACATGTGCGTCTGTACACCTAGTGTGTGATTAGTTTACCTGTGCGTTTTTACACCTAGTGTGTGATTAGTTTACATGTACTTCTGTACACCTAGTGTGTGATTAGTTTACATGTACGTCTGTACACCTAGTGTGTGATTAGTTTACATGTGCGTCTGTACACCTATTGTGTGATTAGTTTACATGTGCGTTTGTACACCTAGTGCGTGATTAGTTTACATGTGCGTTTGTACACCTAGTGTGTGATTAGTTTACATGTGCGTCTGTACACCTAGTGTGTGATTAGTTTACATGTGTGTCTGTACATCTAGTGTGTGATTAGTTTACATGTACTTCTGTATACCTAGTGTGTGATTAGTTTACATGTGCGTTTGTACACCTAGTGTGTGATTAGTTTACCTGTGTGTCTGTACATCTAGTGTGTGATTAGTTTACATGTGCGTCTGTACACCTCTAGTGTGTGATCAGTTTACATGTGCGTCTGTACATCTAGTGTGTGATTAGTTTACATGTGCGTCTGTACACCTAGTGTGTGATTAGTTTACATGTACTTCTGTACACCTATTGTGTGATTAGTTTACCTGTGTGTCTGTACATCTAGTGTGTGATTAGTTTACATGTGCGTCTGTACACCTATTGTGTGATTAGTTTACATGTGCGTTTGTACACCTAGTGTGTGATTAGTTTACATGTGCGTTTGTACACCTAGTGTGTGATTAGTTTACATGTACTTCTGTACACCTAGTGTGTGATTAGTTTACATGTGCATCTGTACACCTAGTGTGTGATTAGTTTACATGTGTGTCTGTACATCTAGTGTGTGATTAGTTTACATGTGTGTCTGTACATCTAGTGTGTGATTAGTTTACATGTGTGTCTGTACACCTAGTGTGTGATTAGTTTACATGTGCGTTTGTACACCTAGTGTGTGATTAGTTTACCTGTGTGTCTGTACATCTAGTGTGTGATTAGTTTACATGTGCGTCTGTACACCTCTAGTGTGTGATCAGTTTACATGTGCGTCTGTACATCTAGTGTGTGATTAGTTTACATGTGCGTCTGTACACCTAGTGTGTGATTAGTTTACATGTACTTCTGTACACCTATTGTGTGATTAGTTTTCCTGTGTGTCTGTACATCTAGTGTGTGATTAGTTTACATGTGCGTCTGTACACCTAGTGTGTGATTAGTTTACATGTGCGTTTGTACACCTAGTGTGTGATTAGTTTACATGTGCGTTTGTACACCTAGTGTGTGATTAGTTTACATGTACTTCTGTACATCTAGTGTGTGATTAGTTTACATGTGTGTCTGTACACCTAGTGTGTGATTAGTTTACATGTACTTCTGTACATCTAGTGTGTGATTAGTTTACATGTGTGTCTGTACATCTAGTGTGTGATTAGTTTACATGTGCGTTTGTACACCTAGTGTGTGATTAGTTTACATGTGTGTCTGTACACCTAGTGTGTGATCAGTTTACATGTGTGTCTGTACACCTAGTGTGTGATTAGTTTACATGTGTGTCTGTACATCTAGTGTGTGATTAGTTTACATGTGTGTCTGTACACCTAGTGTGTGATCAGTTTACATGTGCGTCTGTACACCTAGTGTGTGATTAGTTTACCTGTGCGTCTGTACATCTAGTGTGTGATTAGTTTACATGTGCGTCTGTACATCTAGTGTGTGATCAGTTTACATGTGCGTCTGTACACCTAGTGTGTGATTAGTTTACATGTGTGTCTGTACATCTAGTGTGTGATTAGTTTACATGTGCGTTTGTACACCTAGTGTGTGATTAGTTTACATGTGTGTCTGTACACCTAGTGTGTGATTAGTTTACATGTGTGTCTGTACGCCTAGTGTGTGATTAGTTTACATGTACTTCCGTACGCCTAGTGTGTGATTAGTTTACCTGTGCGTCTGTACATCTAGTGTGTGATTAGTTTACATGTGCGTCTGTACCTCTAGTGTGTGATTAGTTTATATGTGTGTCTGTACGCCTAGTGTGTGATTAGTTTACCTGTGCGTCTGTACATCTAGTGTGTGATTAGTTTACCTGTGCGTCTGTACATCTAGTGTGTGATCAGTTTACATGTGCGTCTGTACATCTAGTGTGTGATTAGTTTACCTGTGTGTCTGTACATCTAGTGTGTGATTAGTTTACATGTGCGTCTGTACATCTAGTGTGTGATTAGTTTACATGTGTGTCTGTACGCCTAGTGTGTGATTAGTTTACCTGTGCGTCTGTACATCTAGTGTGTGATCAGTTTACATGTGCGTCTGTACACCTAGTGTGTGATTAGTTTACATGTGCGTCTGTACGCCTAGTGTGTGATTAGTTTACATGTACTTCTGTACATCTAGTGTGTGAACAGTTTACATGTGCGTCTGTACATCTAGTGTGTGATTAGTTTACATGTGCGTCTGTACACCTCTAGTGTGTGATTAGTTTACATGTGCGTCTGTACATCTAGTGTGTGATTAGTTTACATGTACTTCTGTACACCTAGTGTGTGATTAGTTTACATGTGCGTTTGTACACCTAGTGTGTGATTATTCTACATGTGCGTTTGTACACCTAGTGTGTGATCAGTTTACATGTGCGTCTGTACACCTAGTGTGTGATTAGTTTACATGTGTGTCTGTACGCCTAGTGTCTGATTATTTTACCTGTGTGTCTGTACATCTAGTGTGTGATTAGTTTACATGTTTGTCTGTACGCCTAGTGTGTGATTAGTTTACCTGTGCGTCTGTACATCTAGTGTGTGATTAGTTTACCTGTGCGTCTGTACACCTAGTGTGTGATTAGTTTGCATGTGCGTTTGTACACCTAGTGTGTGATTAGTTTACCTGTGCGTCTGTACATCTAGTGTGTGATTAGTTTACCTGTGCGTCTGTACATCTAGTGTGTGATCAGTTTACATGTGCGTCTGTACACCTAATGTGTGATTAGTTTACATGTGTGTCTGTACGCCTAGTGTGTGATTAGTTTACCTGTGCGTCTGTACATCTAGTGTGTGATTAGTTTACATGTACTTCTGTACATCTAGTGTGTGATTAGTTTACCTGTGCGTCTGTACACCTAGTGTGTGATTAGTTTACATGTGTGTGTGTACACCTAGTGCGTGATTAGTTTACATGTGCGTCTGTACACCTAGTGTGTGATTAGTTTACCTGTGCGTCTGTACACCTAGTGTGTGATCAGTTTACATGTGCGTTTGTACACCTAGTGTGTGATTAGTTTACCTGTGCGTCTGTACATCTAGTGTGTGATTAGTTTACCTGTGCGTCTGTACGCTTAGTGTGTGATTAGTTTACATGTGCGTTTGTACACCTAGTGTGTGATTAGTTTACATGTACTTCTGTACATCTAGTGTGTGATTAGTTTACATGTGCGTCTGTACACCTATTGTGTGATTAGTTTACATGTGCGTCTGTACACCTAGTGTGTGATTAGTTTACATGTGCGTCTGTACACCTATTGTGTGATTAGTTTACATGTGCGTTTGTACACCTAGTGCGTGATTAGTTTACATGTGCGTTTGTACACCTAGTGTGTGATTAGATTACATGTGCGTCTGTACACCTAGTGTGTGATTAGTTTACATGTGTGTCTGTACATCTAGTGTGTGATCAGTTTACATGTGCGTCTGTACACCTAGTGTGTGATTAGTTTACATGTACTTCTGTACACCTAGTGTGTGATTAATTTACATGTGCGTCTGTACACCTAGTGTGTGATCAGTTTACATGTGCGTCTGTACACCTAGTGTGTGATTAGTTTACATGTGCGTATGTACACCTAGTGTGTGATTAGTTTACATGTGCGTATGTACACCTAGTGTGTGATTAGTTTACATGTGCGTCTGTACACCTAGTGTGTGATTAGTTTACATGTGTGTCTGTACATCTAGTGTGTGATCAGTTTACATGTGCGTCTGTACATCTAGTGTGTGATTAGTTTACATGTGCGTCTGTACATCTAGTGTGTGATTAGTTTACATGTACTTCTGTACACCTAGTGTGTGATTAGTTTACATGTGCGTCTGTACACCTAGTGTGTGATTAGTTTACATGTGTGTCTGTACATCTAGTGTGTGATCAGTTTACATGTGCGTCTGTACCTCTAGTGTGTGATTAGTTTACATGTGTGTCTGTACGCCTAGTGTGTGATTAGTTTACCTGTGCGTCTGTACATCTAGTGTGTGATTAGTTTACCTGTGCGTCTGTACATCTAGTGTGTGATCAGTTTACATGTGCGTCTGTACACCTAGTGCGTGATTAGTTTACATGTGCGTCTGTACACCTAGTGTGTGATTAGTTTACCTGTGCGTCTGTACACCTAGTTTGTGATCAGTTTACATGTGCGTTTGTACACCTAGTGTGTGATTAGTTTACCTGTGCGTCTGTACATCTAGTGTGTGATTAGTTTACCTGTGCGTCTGTACGCTTAGTGTGTGATTAGTTTACATGTGCGTTTGTACACCTAGTGTGTGATTAGTTTACATGTACTTCTGTACATCTAGTGTGTGATTAGTTTACATGTGCGTCTGTACACCTATTGTGTGATTAGTTTACATGTGCGTTTGTACACCTAGTGCGTGATTAGTTTACATGTGCGTTTGTACACCTAGTGTGTGATTAGTTTACATGTGCGTCTGTACACCTAGTGTGTGATTAGTTTACATGTGTGTCTGTACATCTAGTGTGTGATCAGTTTACATGTGCGTCTGTACATCTAGTGTGTGATTAGTTTACATGTGCGTCTGTACACCTAGTGTGTGATTAGTTTACATGTACTTCTGTACACCTAGTGTGTGATTAGTTTACATGTGCGTCTGTACACCTATTGTGTGATTAGTTTACATGTGCGTCTGTACACCTAGTGTGTGATTAGTTTACATGTGTGTCTGTACATCTAGTGTGTGATCAGTTTACATGTGCGTCTGTACACCTAGTGTGTGATTAGTTTACATGTGCGTTTGTACACCTAGTGTGTGATTAGTTTACATGTGTGTCTGTACACCTAGTGTGTGATTAGTTTACATGTGCGTCTGTACACCTAGTGTGTGATTAGTTTACCTGTGCGTTTTTACACCTAGTGTGTGATTAGTTTACATGTACTTCTGTACACCTAGTGTGTGATTAGTTTACATGTACGTCTGTACACCTAGTGTGTGATTAGTTTACATGTGCGTCTGTACACCTATTGTGTGATTAGTTTACATGTGCGTTTGTACACCTAGTGCGTGATTAGTTTACATGTGCGTTTGTACACCTAGTGTGTGATTAGTTTACATGTGCGTCTGTACACCTAGTGTGTGATTAGTTTACATGTGTGTCTGTACATCTAGTGTGTGATTAGTTTACATGTACTTCTGTATACCTAGTGTGTGATTAGTTTACATGTGCGTTTGTACACCTAGTGTGTGATTAGTTTACCTGTGTGTCTGTACATCTAGTGTGTGATTAGTTTACATGTGCGTCTGTACACCTCTAGTGTGTGATCAGTTTACATGTGCGTCTGTACATCTAGTGTGTGATTAGTTTACATGTGCGTCTGTACACCTAGTGTGTGATTAGTTTACATGTACTTCTGTACACCTATTGTGTGATTAGTTTACCTGTGTGTCTGTACATCTAGTGTGAGATTAGTTTACATGTGCGTCTGTACACCTATTGTGTGATTAGTTTACATGTGCGTTTGTACACCTAGTGTGTGATTAGTTTACATGTGCGTTTGTACACCTAGTGTGTGATTAGTTTACATGTACTTCTGTACACCTAGTGTGTGATTAGTTTACATGTGCATCTGTACACCTAGTGTGTGATTAGTTTACATGTGTGTCTGTACATCTAGTGTGTGATTAGTTTACATGTGTGTCTGTACATCTAGTGTGTGATTAGTTTACATGTGTGTCTGTACACCTAGTGTGTGATTAGTTTACATGTGCGTTTGTACACCTAGTGTGTGATTAGTTTACCTGTGTGTCTGTACATCTAGTGTGTGATTAGTTTACATGTGCGTCTGTACACCTCTAGTGTGTGATCAGTTTACATGTGCGTCTGTACATCTAGTGTGTGATTAGTTTACATGTGCGTCTGTACACCTAGTGTGTGATTAGTTTACATGTACTTCTGTACACCTATTGTGTGATTAGTTTACCTGTGTGTCTGTACATCTAGTGTGTGATTAGTTTACATGTGCGTCTGTACACCTAGTGTGTGATTAGTTTACATGTGCGTTTGTACACCTAGTGTGTGATTAGTTTACATGTGCGTTTGTACACCTAGTGTGTGATTAGTTTACATGTACTTCTGTACATCTAGTGTGTGATTAGTTTACATGTGTGTCTGTACATCTAGTGTGTGATTAGTTTACATGTGCGTTTGTACACCTAGTGTGTGATTAGTTTACATGTGTGTCTGTACACCTAGTGTGTGATCAGTTTACATGTGTGTCTGTACACCTAGTGTGTGATTAGTTTACATGTGTGTCTGTACATCTAGTGTGTGATTAGTTTACATGTGTGTCTGTACACCTAGTGTGTGATCAGTTTACATGTGCGTCTGTACACCTAGTGTGTGATTAGTTTACCTGTGCGTCTGTACATCTAGTGTGTGATTAGTTTACATGTGCGTCTGTACACCTAGTGTGTGATTAGTTTACATGTGCGTTTGTACACCTAGTGTGTGATTAGTTTACATGTGTGTCTGTACACCTAGTGTGTGATTAGTTTACATGTGCGTTTGTACACCTAGTGTGTGATTAGTTTACATGTGTGTCTGTACACCTAGTGTGTGATTAGTTTACATGTGTGTCTGTACGCCTAGTGTGTGATTAGTTTACATGTACTTCTGTACGCCTAGTGTGTGATTAGTTTACCTGTGCGTCTGTACATCTAGTGTGTGATTAGTTTACATGTGCGTCTGTACCTCTAGTGTGTGATTAGTTTATATGTGTGTCTGTACGCCTAGTGTGTGATTAGTTTACCTGTGCGTCTGTACATCTAGTGTGTGATTAGTTTACCTGTGCGTCTGTACATCTAGTGTGTGATCAGTTTACATGTGCGTCTGTACATCTAGTGTGTGATTAGTTTACCTGTGCGTCTGTACGCTTAGTGTGTGATTAGTTTACATGTGCGTCTGTACACCTATTGTGTGATTAGTTTACATGTGCGTCTGTACACCTAGTGTGTGATTAGTTTACATGTGCGTCTGTACACCTATTGTGTGATTAGTTTACATGTGCGTTTGTACACCTAGTGCGTGATTAGTTTACATGTGCGTTTGTACACCTAGTGTGTGATTAGTTTACATGTGCGTCTGTACACCTAGTGTGTGATTAGTTTACATGTGTGTCTGTACATCTAGTGTGTGATCAGTTTACATGTGCGTCTGTACATCTAGTGTGTGATTAGTTTACATGTGCGTCTGTACACCTAGTGTGTGATTAGTTTACATGTACTTCTGTACACCTAGTGTGTGATTAGTTTACATGTGCGTCTGTACACCTATTGTGTGATTAGTTTACATGTGCGTCTGTACACCTAGTGTGTGATTAGTTTACATGTGTGTCTGTACATCTAGTGTGTGATCAGTTTACATGTGCGTCTGTACACCTAGTGTGTGATTAGTTTACATGTGCGTTTGTACACCTAGTGTGTGATTAGTTTACATGTGTGTCTGTACACCTAGTGTGTGATTAGTTTACATGTGCGTCTGTACACCTAGTGTGTGATTAGTTTACCTGTGCGTTTTTACACCTAGTGTGTGATTAGTTTACATGTACTTCTGTACACCTAGTGTGTGATTAGTTTACATGTACGTCTGTACACCTAGTGTGTGATTAGTTTACATGTGCGTCTGTACACCTATTGTGTGATTAGTTTACATGTGCGTTTGTACACCTAGTGCGTGATTAGTTTACATGTGCGTTTGTACACCTAGTGTGTGATTAGTTTACATGTGCGTCTGTACACCTAGTGTGTGATTAGTTTACATGTGTGTCTGTACATCTAGTGTGTGATTAGTTTACATGTACTTCTGTATACCTAGTGTGTGATTAGTTTACATGTGCGTTTGTACACCTAGTGTGTGATTAGTTTACCTGTGTGTCTGTACATCTAGTGTGTGATTAGTTTACATGTGCGTCTGTACACCTCTAGTGTGTGATCAGTTTACATGTGCGTCTGTACATCTAGTGTGTGATTAGTTTACATGTGCGTCTGTACACCTAGTGTGTGATTAGTTTACATGTACTTCTGTACACCTATTGTGTGATTAGTTTACCTGTGTGTCTGTACATCTAGTGTGAGATTAGTTTACATGTGCGTCTGTACACCTATTGTGTGATTAGTTTACATGTGCGTTTGTACACCTAGTGTGTGATTAGTTTACATGTGCGTTTGTACACCTAGTGTGTGATTAGTTTACATGTACTTCTGTACACCTAGTGTGTGATTAGTTTACATGTGCATCTGTACACCTAGTGTGTGATTAGTTTACATGTGTGTCTGTACATCTAGTGTGTGATTAGTTTACATGTGTGTCTGTACATCTAGTGTGTGATTAGTTTACATGTGTGTCTGTACACCTAGTGTGTGATTAGTTTACATGTGCGTTTGTACACCTAGTGTGTGATTAGTTTACCTGTGTGTCTGTACATCTAGTGTGTGATTAGTTTACATGTGCGTCTGTACACCTCTAGTGTGTGATCAGTTTACATGTGCGTCTGTACATCTAGTGTGTGATTAGTTTACATGTGCGTCTGTACACCTAGTGTGTGATTAGTTTACATGTACTTCTGTACACCTATTGTGTGATTAGTTTACCTGTGTGTCTGTACATCTAGTGTGTGATTAGTTTACATGTGCGTCTGTACACCTAGTGTGTGATTAGTTTACATGTGCGTTTGTACACCTAGTGTGTGATTAGTTTACATGTGCGTTTGTACACCTAGTGTGTGATTAGTTTACATGTACTTCTGTACATCTAGTGTGTGATTAGTTTACATGTGTGTCTGTACATCTAGTGTGTGATTAGTTTACATGTGCGTTTGTACACCTAGTGTGTGATTAGTTTACATGTGTGTCTGTACACCTAGTGTGTGATCAGTTTACATGTGTGTCTGTACACCTAGTGTGTGATTAGTTTACATGTGTGTCTGTACATCTAGTGTGTGATTAGTTTACATGTGTGTCTGTACACCTAGTGTGTGATCAGTTTACATGTGCGTCTGTACACCTAGTGTGTGATTAGTTTACCTGTGCGTCTGTACATCTAGTGTGTGATTAGTTTACATGTGCGTCTGTACATCTAGTGTGTGATCAGTTTACATGTGCGTCTGTACACCTAGTGTGTGATTAGTTTACATGTGTGTCTGTACATCTAGTGTGTGATTAGTTTACATGTGCGTTTGTACACCTAGTGTGTGATTAGTTTACATGTGTGTCTGTACACCTAGTGTGTGATTAGTTTACATGTGTGTCTGTACGCCTAGTGTGTGATTAGTTTACATGTACTTCTGTACGCCTAGTGTGTGATTAGTTTACCTGTGCGTCTGTACATCTAGTGTGTGATTAGTTTACATGTGCGTCTGTACCTCTAGTGTGTGATTAGTTTATATGTGTGTCTGTACGCCTAGTGTGTGATTAGTTTACCTGTGCGTCTGTACATCTAGTGTGTGATTAGTTTACCTGTGCGTCTGTACATCTAGTGTGTGATCAGTTTACATGTGCGTCTGTACATCTAGTGTGTGATTAGTTTACCTGTGTGTCTGTACATCTAGTGTGTGATTAGTTTACATGTGCGTCTGTACATCTAGTGTGTGATTAGTTTACATGTGTGTCTGTACGCCTAGTGTGTGATTAGTTTACCTGTGCGTCTGTACATCTAGTGTGTGATCAGTTTACATGTGCGTCTGTACACCTAGTGTGTGATTAGTTTACATGTGCGTCTGTACGCCTAGTGTGTGATTAGTTTACATGTACTTCTGTACATCTAGTGTGTGAACAGTTTACATGTGCGTCTGTACATCTAGTGTGTGATTAGTTTACATGTGCGTCTGTACACCTCTAGTGTGTGATTAGTTTACATGTGCGTCTGTACATCTAGTGTGTGATTAGTTTACATGTACTTCTGTACACCTAGTGTGTGATTAGTTTACATGTGCGTTTGTACACCTAGTGTGTGATTATTCTACATGTGCGTTTGTACACCTAGTGTGTGATCAGTTTACATGTGCGTCTGTACACCTAGTGTGTGATTAGTTTACATGTGTGTCTGTACGCCTAGTGTCTGATTATTTTACCTGTGTGTCTGTACATCTAGTGTGTGATTAGTTTACATGTTTGTCTGTAGGCCTAGTGTGTGATTAGTTTACCTGTGCGTCTGTACATCTAGTGTGTGATTAGTTTACCTGTGCGTCTGTACACCTAGTGTGTGATTAGTTTGCATGTGCGTTTGTACACCTAGTGTGTGATTAGTTTACCTGTGCGTCTGTACATCTAGTGTGTGATTAGTTTACCTGTGCGTCTGTACATCTAGTGTGTGATCAGTTTACATGTGCGTCTGTACACCTAGTGTGTGATTAGTTTACATGTGTGTCTGTACGCCTAGTGTGTGATTAGTTTACCTGTGCGTCTGTACATCTAGTGTGTGATTAGTTTACATGTACTTCTGTACATCTAGTGTGTGATTAGTTTACCTGTGCGTCTGTACACCTAGTGTGTGATTAGTTTACATGTGTGTGTGTACACCTAGTGCGTGATTAGTTTACATGTGCGTCTGTACACCTAGTGTGTGATTAGTTTACCTGTGCGTCTGTACACCTAGTGTGTGATCAGTTTACATGTGCGTTTGTACACCTAGTGTGTGATTAGTTTACCTGTGCGTCTGTACATCTAGTGTGTGATTAGTTTACCTGTGCGTCTGTACGCTTAGTGTGTGATTAGTTTACATGTGCGTTTGTACACCTAGTGTGTGATTAGTTTACATGTACTTCTGTACATCTAGTGTGTGATTAGTTTACATGTGCGTCTGTACACCTATTGTGTGATTAGTTTACATGTGCGTCTGTACACCTAGTGTGTGATTAGTTTACCTGTGCGTTTTTACACCTAGTGTGTGATTAGTTTACATGTACTTCTGTACACCTAGTGTGTGATTAGTTTACATGTACGTCTGTACACCTAGTGTGTGATTAGTTTACATGTGCGTCTGTACACCTATTGTGTGATTAGTTTACATGTGCGTTTGTACACCTAGTGCGTGATTAGTTTACATGTGCGTTTGTACACCTAGTGTGTGATTAGTTTACATGTGCGTCTGTACACCTAGTGTGTGATTAGTTTACATGTGTGTCTGTACATCTAGTGTGTGATTAGTTTACATGTACTTCTGTATACCTAGTGTGTGATTAGTTTACATGTGCGTTTGTACACCTAGTGTGTGATTAGTTTACCTGTGTGTCTGTACATCTAGTGTGTGATTAGTTTACATGTGCGTCTGTACACCTCTAGTGTGTGATCAGTTTACATGTGCGTCTGTACATCTAGTGTGTGATTAGTTTACATGTGCGTCTGTACACCTAGTGTGTGATTAGTTTACATGTACTTCTGTACACCTATTGTGTGATTAGTTTACCTGTGTGTCTGTACATCTAGTGTGAGATTAGTTTACATGTGCGTCTGTACACCTATTGTGTGATTAGTTTACATGTGCGTTTGTACACCTAGTGTGTGATTAGTTTACATGTGCGTTTGTACACCTAGTGTGTGATTAGTTTACATGTACTTCTGTACACCTAGTGTGTGATTAGTTTACATGTGCATCTGTACACCTAGTGTGTGATTAGTTTACATGTGTGTCTGTACATCTAGTGTGTGATTAGTTTACATGTGTGTCTGTACATCTAGTGTGTGATTAGTTTACATGTGTGTCTGTACACCTAGTGTGTGATTAGTTTACATGTGCGTTTGTACACCTAGTGTGTGATTAGTTTACCTGTGTGTCTGTACATCTAGTGTGTGATTAGTTTACATGTGCGTCTGTACACCTCTAGTGTGTGATCAGTTTACATGTGCGTCTGTACATCTAGTGTGTGATTAGTTTACATGTGCGTCTGTACACCTAGTGTGTGATTAGTTTACATGTACTTCTGTACACCTATTGTGTGATTAGTTTACCTGTGTGTCTGTACATCTAGTGTGTGATTAGTTTACATGTGCGTCTGTACACCTAGTGTGTGATTAGTTTACATGTGCGTTTGTACACCTAGTGTGTGATTAGTTTACATGTGCGTTTGTACACCTAGTGTGTGATTAGTTTACATGTACTTCTGTACATCTAGTGTGTGATTAGTTTACATGTGTGTCTGTACATCTAGTGTGTGATTAGTTTACATGTGCGTTTGTACACCTAGTGTGTGATTAGTTTACATGTGTGTCTGTACACCTAGTGTGTGATCAGTTTACATGTGTGTCTGTACACCTAGTGTGTGATTAGTTTACATGTGTGTCTGTACATCTAGTGTGTGATTAGTTTACATGTGTGTCTGTACACCTAGTGTGTGATCAGTTTACATGTGCGTCTGTACACCTAGTGTGTGATTAGTTTACCTGTGCGTCTGTACATCTAGTGTGTGATTAGTTTACATGTGCGTCTGTACATCTAGTGTGTGATCAGTTTACATGTGCGTCTGTACACCTAGTGTGTGATTAGTTTACATGTGTGTCTGTACATCTAGTGTGTGATTAGTTTACATGTGCGTTTGTACACCTAGTGTGTGATTAGTTTACATGTGTGTCTGTACACCTAGTGTGTGATTAGTTTACATGTGTGTCTGTACGCCTAGTGTGTGATTAGTTTACATGTACTTCTGTACGCCTAGTGTGTGATTAGTTTACCTGTGCGTCTGTACATCTAGTGTGTGATTAGTTTACATGTGCGTCTGTACCTCTAGTGTGTGATTAGTTTATATGTGTGTCTGTACGCCTAGTGTGTGATTAGTTTACCTGTGCGTCTGTACATCTAGTGTGTGATTAGTTTACCTGTGCGTCTGTACATCTAGTGTGTGATCAGTTTACATGTGCGTCTGTACATCTAGTGTGTGATTAGTTTACCTGTGTGTCTGTACATCTAGTGTGTGATTAGTTTACATGTGCGTCTGTACATCTAGTGTGTGATTAGTTTACATGTGTGTCTGTACGCCTAGTGTGTGATTAGTTTACCTGTGCGTCTGTACATCTAGTGTGTGATCAGTTTACATGTGCGTCTGTACACCTAGTGTGTGATTAGTTTACATGTGCGTCTGTACGCCTAGTGTGTGATTAGTTTACATGTACTTCTGTACATCTAGTGTGTGAACAGTTTACATGTGCGTCTGTACATCTAGTGTGTGATTAGTTTACATGTGCGTCTGTACACCTCTAGTGTGTGATTAGTTTACATGTGCGTCTGTACATCTAGTGTGTGATTAGTTTACATGTACTTCTGTACACCTAGTGTGTGATTAGTTTACATGTGCGTTTGTACACCTAGTGTGTGATTATTCTACATGTGCGTTTGTACACCTAGTGTGTGATCAGTTTACATGTGCGTCTGTACACCTAGTGTGTGATTAGTTTACATGTGTGTCTGTACGCCTAGTGTCTGATTATTTTACCTGTGTGTCTGTACATCTAGTGTGTGATTAGTTTACATGTTTGTCTGTACGCCTAGTGTGTGATTAGTTTACCTGTGCGTCTGTACATCTAGTGTGTGATTAGTTTACCTGTGCGTCTGTACACCTAGTGTGTGATTAGTTTGCATGTGCGTTTGTACACCTAGTGTGTGATTAGTTTACCTGTGCGTCTGTACATCTAGTGTGTGATTAGTTTACCTGTGCGTCTGTACATCTAGTGTGTGATCAGTTTACATGTGCGTCTGTACACCTAGTGTGTGATTAGTTTACATGTGTGTCTGTACGCCTAGTGTGTGATTAGTTTACCTGTGCGTCTGTACATCTAGTGTGTGATTAGTTTACATGTACTTCTGTACATCTAGTGTGTGATTAGTTTACCTGTGCGTCTGTACACCTAGTGTGTGATTAGTTTACATGTGTGTGTGTACACCTAGTGCGTGATTAGTTTACATGTGCGTCTGTACACCTAGTGTGTGATTAGTTTACCTGTGCGTCTGTACACCTAGTGTGTGATCAGTTTACATGTGCGTTTGTACACCTAGTGTGTGATTAGTTTACCTGTGCGTCTGTACATCTAGTGTGTGATTAGTTTACCTGTGCGTCTGTACGCTTAGTGTGTGATTAGTTTACATGTGCGTTTGTACACCTAGTGTGTGATTAGTTTACATGTACTTCTGTACATCTAGTGTGTGATTAGTTTACATGTGCGTCTGTACACCTATTGTGTGATTAGTTTACATGTGCGTCTGTACACCTAGTGTGTGATTAGTTTACATGTGCGTCTGTACACCTATTGTGTGATTAGTTTACATGTGCGTTTGTACACCTAGTGCGTGATTAGTTTACATGTGCGTTTGTACACCTAGTGCGTGATTAGTTTACATGTGCGTTTGTACACCTAGTGTGTGATTAGATTACATGTGCGTCTGTACACCTAGTGTGTGATTAGTTTACATGTGTGTCTGTACATCTAGTGTGTGATCAGTTTACATGTGCGTCTGTACACCTAGTGTGTGATTAGTTTACATGTACTTCTGTACACCTAGTGTGTGATTAATTTACATGTGCGTCTGTACACCTAGTGTGTGATCAGTTTACATGTGCGTCTGTACACCTAGTGTGTGATTAGTTTACATGTGCGTATGTACACCTAGTGTGTGATTAGTTTACATGTGCGTATGTACACCTAGTGTGTGATTAGTTTACATGTGCGTCTGTACACCTAGTGTGTGATTAGTTTACATGTGTGTCTGTACATCTAGTGTGTGATCAGTTTACATGTGCGTCTGTACATCTAGTGTGTGATTAGTTTACATGTGCGTCTGTACATCTAGTGTGTGATTAGTTTACATGTACTTCTGTACACCTAGTGTGTGATTAGTTTACATGTGCGTCTGTACACCTAGTGTGTGATTAGTTTACATGTGTGTCTGTACATCTAGTGTGTGATCAGTTTACATGTGCGTCTGTACATGTAGTGTGTGATTAGTTTACATGTGTGTCTGTACACCTAGTGTGTGATTAGTTTACATGTGCGTCTGTACACCTAGTGTGTGATTAGTTTACATGTTCGTTTTTACACCTAGTGTGTGATTAGTTTACATGTACTTCTGTACACCTAGTGTGTGATTAGTTTACATGTACGTCTGTACACCTAGTGTGTGATTAGTTTACATGTGCGTCTGTACACCTATTGTGTGATTAGTTTACATGTGCGTTTGTACACCTAGTGCTTGATTAGTTTACATGTACGTTTGTACACCTAGTGTGTGATTAGTTTACATGTACTTCTGTACACCTAGTGTGTGATTAGTTTACATGTACGTCTGTACACCTAGTGTGTGATTAGTTTATATGTGCGTCTGTACACCTATTGTGTGATTTGTTTACATGTGCGTTTGTACACCTAGTGCGTGATTAGTTTACATGTGCGTTTGTACACCTAGTGTGTGATTAGTTTACATGTGCGTCTGTACACCTAGTGTGTGATTAGTTTACATGTGCGTTTGTACACCTAGTGTGTGATTAGTTTACATGTGCGTTTGTACACCTAGTGTGTGATTAGTTTACATGTGCGTCTGTACACCTATTGTGTGATTAGTTTACATGTGCGTTTGTACACCTAGTGCGTGATTAGTTTACATGTGCGTTTGTACACCTAGTGTGTGATTAGTTTACATGTGCGTCTGTACACCTAGTGTGTGATTAGTTTACATGTGTGTCTGTACATCTAGTGGGTGATCAGTTTACATGTGCGTCTCTACATCTAGTGTGTGATTAGTTTACATGTGCGTCTGTACACCTAGTGTGTGATTAGTTTACATGTACTTCTGTACACCTAGTGTGTGATTAGTTTACATGTGCGTCTGTACACCTAGTGTGTGATTAGTTTACATGTGCGTCTGTACACCTAGTGTGTGATTAGTTTACATGTACTTCTGTACACCTAGTGTGTGATTAGTTTACATGTGCGTCTGTACACCTAGTGTGTGATTAGTTTACATGTGCGTCTGTACACCTAGTTTGTGATTAGTTTACATGTGCGTTTGTACACCTAGTGTGTGATTAGTTTACATGTGCGTCTGTACACCTAGTGTGTGATTAGTTTACATGTGTGTCTGTACATCTAGTGTGTGATCAGTTTACATGTGCGTCTGTACATCTAGTGTGTGATTAGTTTACATGTGCATCTGTACATCTAGTGTGTGATTAGTTTACATGTACTTCTGTACACCTAGTGTGTGATTAGTTTACATGTGCGTCTGTACACCTATTGTGTGATTAGTTTACATGTGCGTTTGCACACCTAGTGCGTGATTAGTTTACATGTGCGTTTGTACACCTAGTCTGTGATTAGTTTACATGTGCGTCTGTACACCTAGTGTGTGATTAGTTTACATGTGTGTCTGTACATCTAGTGTGTGATTAGTTTACATGTACTTCTGTACACCTAGTGTGTGATTAGTTTACATGTGCGTTTGTGCACCTAGTGTGTGATTAGTTTACCTGTGTGTCTGTACATCTAGTGTGTGATTAGTTTACATGTGCGTCTGTACACCTCTAGTGTGTGATCAGTTTACATGTGCGTCTGTACATCTAGTGTGTGATTAGTTTACATGTGCGTCTGTACACCTAGTGTGTGATTAGTTTACATGTACTTCTGTACACCTATTGTGTGATTAGTTTACCTGTGTGTCTGTACATCTAGTGTGTGATTAGTTTACATGTGCGTCTGTACACCTAGTGTGTGATTAGTTTACATGTGCGTTTGTACACCTAGTGTGTGATTAGTTTACATGTTCGTTTGTACACCTAGTGTGTGATTAGTTTACATGTACTTCTGTACATCTAGTGTGTGATTAGTTTACATGTGCGTCTGTACACCTATTGTGTGATTAGTTTACATGTGCGTCTGTACACCTAGTGTGTGATTAGTTTACATGTACTTCTGTACACCTAGTGTGTGATTAGTTTACATGTGCGTCTGTACACCTAGTGTGTGATTAGTTTACATGTGCGTCTGTACACCTAGTTTGTGATTAGTTTACATGTGCGTTTGTACACCTAGTGTGTGATTAGTTTACATGTGCGTCTGTACACCTAGTGTGTGATTAGTTTACATGTGTGTCTGTACATCTAGTGTGTGATCAGTTTACATGTGCGTCTGTACATCTAGTGTGTGATTAGTTTACATGTGCATCTGTACATCTAGTGTGTGATTAGTTTACATGTACTTCTGTACACCTAGTGTGTGATTAGTTTACATGTGCGTCTGTACACCTATTGTGTGATTAGTTTACATGTGCGTTTGCACACCTAGTGCGTGATTAGTTTACATGTGCGTTTGTACACCTAGTCTGTGATTAGTTTACATGTGCGTCTGTACACCTAGTGTGTGATTAGTTTACATGTGTGTCTGTACATCTAGTGTGTGATTAGTTTACATGTACTTCTGTACACCTAGTGTGTGATTAGTTTACATGTGCGTTTGTGCACCTAGTGTGTGATTAGTTTACCTGTGTGTCTGTACATCTAGTGTGTGATTAGTTTACATGTGCGTCTGTACACCTCTAGTGTGTGATCAGTTTACATGTGCGTCTGTACATCTAGTGTGTGATTAGTTTACATGTGCGTCTGTACACCTAGTGTGTGATTAGTTTACATGTACTTCTGTACACCTATTGTGTGATTAGTTTACCTGTGTGTCTGTACATCTAGTGTGTGATTAGTTTACATGTGCGTCTGTACACCTAGTGTGTGATTAGTTTACATGTGCGTTTGTACACCTAGTGTGTGATTAGTTTACATGTTCGTTTGTACACCTAGTGTGTGATTAGTTTACATGTACTTCTGTACATCTAGTGTGTGATTAGTTTACATGTGTGTCTGTACACCTATTGTGTGATTAGTTTACATGTGCGTCTGTACACCTAGTGTGTGATTAGTTTACATGTGTGTCTGTACATCTAGTGTGTGATCAGTTTACATGTGCGTCTGTACATCTAGTGTGTGATTAGTTTACATGTGCGTCTGTACACCTAGTGTGTGATTAGTTTACATGTGCGTTTGTACACCTAGTGTGTGATTAGTTTACATGTGCGTTTGTACACCTAGTGTGTGATTAGTTTACATGTACTTCTGTACATCTAGTGTGTGATTAGTTTACATGTGCGTCTGTACACCTAGTGTGTGATTAGTTTACCTGTGCGTCTGTACATCTAGTGTGTGATTAGTTTACATGTGCGTCTGTACATCTAGTGTGTGATCAGTTTACATGTGCGTCTGTACACCTAGTGTGTGATTAGTTTACATGTGTGTCTGTACATCTAGTGTGTGATTAGTTTACATGTGCGTTTGTACACCTAGTGTGTGATTAGTTTACATGTGTGTCTGTACACCTAGTGTGTGATTAGTTTACATGTGTGTCTGTACGCCTAGTGTGTGATTAGTTTACATGTACTTCTGTACGCCTAGTGTGTGATTAGTTTACCTGTGCGTCTGTACATCTAGTGTGTGATTAGTTTACATGTGCGTCTGTACCTCTAGTGTGTGATTAGTTTACATGTGTGTCTGTACGCCTAGTGTGTGATTAGTTTACCTGTGCGTCTGTACATCTAGTGTGTGATTAGTTTACCTGTGCGTCTGTACATCTAGTGTGTGATCAGTTTACATGTGCGTCTGTACACCTAGTGCGTGATTAGTTTACATGTGCGTCTGTACACCTAGTGTGTGATTAGTTTACCTGTGCGTCTGTACACCTAGTGTGTGATCAGTTTACATGTGCGTTTGTACACCTAGTGTGTGATTAGTTTACCTGTGCGTCTGTACATCTAGTGTGTGATTAGTTTACATGTACTTCTGTACATCTAGTGTGTGATTAGTTTACATGTGCGTCTGTACACCTATTGTGTGATTAGTTTACATGTGCGTCTGTACACCTAGTGTGTGATTAGTTTACATGTGCGTCTGTACACCTATTGTGTGATTAGTTTACATGTGCGTTTGTACACCTAGTGCGTGATTAGTTTACATGTGCGTTTGTACACCTAGTGTGTGATTAGTTTACATGTGCGTCTGTACACCTAGTGTGTGATTAGTTTACATGTGTGTCTGTACATCTAGTGTGTGATCAGTTTACATGTGCGTCTGTACATCTAGTGTGTGATTAGTTTACATGTGCGTCTGTACACCTAGTGTGTGATTAGTTTACATGTACTTCTGTACACCTAGTGTGTGATTAGTTTACATGTGCGTCTGTACACCTATTGTGTGATTAGTTTACATGTGCGTCTGTACACCTAGTGTGTGATTAGTTTACATGTGTGTCTGTACATCTAGTGTGTGATCAGTTTACATGTGCGTCTGTACACCTAGTGTGTGATTAGTTTACATGTGCGTTTGTACACCTAGTGTGTGATTAGTTTACATGTGTGTCTGTACACCTAGTGTGTGATTAGTTTACATGTGCGTCTGTACACCTAGTGTGTGATTAGTTTACCTGTGCGTTTTTACACCTAGTGTGTGATTAGTTTACATGTACTTCTGTACACCTAGTGTGTGATTAGTTTACATGTACGTCTGTACACCTAGTGTGTGATTAGTTTACATGTGCGTCTGTACACCTATTGTGTGATTAGTTTACATGTGCGTTTGTACACCTAGGGCGTGATTAGTTTACATGTGCGTTTGTACACCTAGTGTGTGATTAGTTTACATGTGCGTCTGTACACCTAGTGTGTGATTAGTTTACATGTGCGTCTGTACACCTAGTGTGTGATTAGTTTACATGTACTTCTGTACACCTATTGTGTGATTAGTTTACCTGTGTGTCTGTACATCTAGTGTGTGATTAGTTTACATGTGCGTCTGTACACCTATTGTGTGATTAGTTTACATGTGCGTTTGTACACCTAGTGTGTGATTAGTTTACATGTGCGTTTGTACACCTAGTGTGTGATTAGTTTACATGTACTTCTGTACACCTAGTGTGTGATTAGTTTACATGTGCGTCTGTACACCTAGTGTGTGATTAGTTTACATGTGTGTCTGTACATCTAGTGTGTGATTAGTTTACATGTGTGTCTGTACATCTAGTGTGTGATTAGTTTACATGTGTGTCTGTACACCTAGTGTGTGATTAGTTTACATGTGCGTTTGTACACCTAGTGTGTGATTAGTTTACCTGTGTGTCTGTACATCTAGTGTGTGATTAGTTTACATGTGCGTCTGTACACCTCTAGTGTGTGATCAGTTTACATGTGCGTCTGTACATCTAGTGTGTGATTAGTTTACATGTGCGTCTGTACACCTAGTGTGTGATTAGTTTACATGTACTTCTGTACACCTATTGTGTGATTAGTTTACCTGTGTGTCTGTACATCTAGTGTGTGATTAGTTTACATGTGCGTCTGTACACCTAGTGTGTGATTAGTTTACATGTGCGTTTGTACACCTAGTGTGTGATTAGTTTACATGTGCGTTTGTACACCTAGTGTGTGATTAGTTTACATGTACTTCTGTACATCTAGTGTGTGATTAGTTTACATGTGTGTCTGTACATCTAGTGTGTGATTAGTTTACATGTGCGTTTGTACACCTAGTGTGTGATTAGTTTACATGTGTGTCTGTACACCTAGTGTGTGATCAGTTTACATGTGTGTCTGTACACCTAGTGTGTGATTAGTTTACATGTGTGTCTGTACATCTAGTGTGTGATTAGTTTACATGTGTGTCTGTACACCTAGTGTGTGATCAGTTTACATGTGCGTCTGTACACCTAGTGTGTGATTAGTTTACCTGTGCGTCTGTACATCTAGTGTGTGATTAGTTTATATGTGCGTCTGTACATCTAGTGTGTGATCAGTTTACATGTGCGTCTGTACACCTAATGTGTGATTAGTTTACATGTGTGTCTGTACATCTAGTGTGTGATTAGTTTACATGTGCGTTTGTACACCTAGTGTGTGATTAGTTTACATGTGTGTCTGTACACCTAGTGTGTGATTAGTTTACATGTGTGTCTGTACGCCTAGTGTGTGATTAGTTTACATGTACTTCTGTACGCCTAGTGTGTGATTAGTTTACCTGTGCGTCTGTACATCTAGTGTGTGATTAGTTTACATGTGCGTCTGTACCTCTAGTGTGTGATTAGTTTATATGTGTGTCTGTACGCCTAGTGTGTGATTAGTTTACCTGTGCGTCTGTACATCTAGTGTGTGATTAGTTTACCTGTGCGTCTGTACATCTAGTGTGTGATCAGTTTACATGTGCGTCTGTACATCTAGTGTGTGATTAGTTTACCTGTGTGTCTGTACATCTAGTGTGTGATTAGTTTACATGTGCGTCTGTACATCTAGTGTGTGATTAGTTTACATGTGTGTCTGTACGCCTAGTGTGTGATTAGTTTACCTGTGCGTCTGTACATCTAGTGTGTGATCAGTTTACATGTGCGTCTGTACACCTAGTGTGTGATTAGTTTACATGTGCGTCTGTACGCCTAGTGTGTGATTAGTTTACATGTACTTCTGTACATCTAGTGTGTGAACAGTTTACATGTGCGTCTGTACATCTAGTGTGTGATTAGTTTACATGTGCGTCTGTACACCTCTAGTGTGTGATTAGTTTACATGTGCGTCTGTACATCTAGTGTGTGATTAGTTTACATGTACTTCTGTACACCTAGTGTGTGATTAGTTTACATGTGCGTTTGTACACCTAGTGTGTGATTATTCTACATGTGCGTTTGTACACCTAGTGTGTGATCAGTTTACATGTGCGTCTGTACACCTAGTGTGTGATTAGTTTACATGTGTGTCTGTACGCCTAGTGTCTGATTATTTTACCTGTGTGTCTGTACATCTAGTGTGTGATTAGTTTACATGTTTGTCTGTACGCCTAGTGTGTGATTAGTTTACCTGTGCGTCTGTACATCTAGTGTGTGATTAGTTTACCTGTGCGTCTGTACACCTAGTGTGTGATTAGTTTGCATGTGCGTTTGTACACCTAGTGTGTGATTAGTTTACCTGTGCGTCTGTACGTCTAGTGTGTGATTAGTTTACCTGTGCGTCTGTACATCTAGTGTGTGATCAGTTTACATGTGCGTCTGTACACCTAGTGTGTGATTAGTTTACATGTGTGTCTGTACGCCTAGTGTGTGATTAGTTTACCTGTGCGTCTGTACATCTAGTGTGTGATTAGTTTACATGTACTTCTGTACATCTAGTGTGTGATTAGTTTACCTGTGCGTCTGTACACCTAGTGTGTGATTAGTTTACATGTGTGTGTGTACACCTAGTGCGTGATTAGTTTACATGTGCGTCTGTACACCTAGTGTGTGATTAGTTTACCTGTGCGTCTGTACACCTAGTGTGTGATCAGTTTACATGTGCGTTTGTACACCTAGTGTGTGATTAGTTTACCTGTGCGTCTGTACATCTAGTGTGTGATTAGTTTACCTGTGCGTCTGTACGCTTAGTGTGTGATTAGTTTACATGTGCGTTTGTACACCTAGTGTGTGATTAGTTTACATGTACTTCTGTACATCTAGTGTGTGATTAGTTTACATGTGCGTCTGTACACCTATTGTGTGATTAGTTTACATGTGCGTCTGTACACCTAGTGTGTGATTAGTTTACATGTGCGTCTGTACACCTATTGTGTGATTAGTTTACATGTGCGTTTGTACACCTAGTGCGTGATTAGTTTACATGTGCGTTTGTACACCTAGTGTGTGATTAGATTACATGTGCGTCTGTACACCTAGTGTGTGATTAGTTTACATGTGTGTCTGTACATCTAGTGTGTGATCAGTTTACATGTGCGTCTGTACATCTAGTGTGTGATTAGTTTACATGTGCGTCTGTACACCTAGTGTGTGATTAGTTTACATGTACTTCTGTACACCTAGTGTGTGATTAGTTTACATGTGCGTCTGTACACCTATTGTGTGATTAGTTTACATGTGCGTCTGTACACCTAGTGTGTGATTAGTTTACATGTGTGTCTGTACATCTAGTGTGTGATCAGTTTACATGTGCGTCTGTACACCTAGTGTGTGCTTAGTTTACATGTGCGTTTGTACACCTAGTGTGTGATTAGTTTACATGTGTGTCTGTACACCTAGTGTGTGATTAGTTTACATGTGCGTCTGTACACCTAGTGTGTGATTAGTTTACATGTGCGTTTTTACACTTAGTGTGTGATTAGTTTACATGTACTTCTGTACACCTAGTGTGTGATTAGTTTACATGTACGTCTGTACACCTAGTGTGTGATTAGTTTACATGTGCGTCTGTACACCTATTGTGTGATTAGTTTACATGTGCGTTTGTACACCTAGTGCGTGATTAGTTTACATGTGCGTTTGTACACCTAGTGTGTGATTAGTTTACATGTGCGTCTGTACACCTAGTGTGTGATTAGTTTACATGTGTGTCTGTACATCTAGTGTGTGATTAGTTTACATGTACTTCTGTATACCTAGTGTGTGATTAGTTTACCTGTGTGTCTGTACACCTAGTGTGTGATCAGTTTACATGTGCGTCTGTACACCTAGTGTGTGATTAGTTTACATGTGTGTCTGTACACCTAGTGTGTGATTAGTTTACATGTGCGTCTGTACACCTAGTGTGTGATTAGTTTACATGTGTGTCTGTACGCCTAGTGTGTGATTAGTTTACATGTGTGTCTGTACACCTAGTGTGTGATTAGTTTACCTGTGTGTCTGTACATCTAGTGTGTGATTAGTTTACATGTGTGTCTGTACGCCTAGTGTGTGATTAGTTTACCTGTGCGTCTGTACATCTAGTGTGTGATTAGTTTACCTGTGCGTCTGTACACCTAGTGTGTGATTAGTTTGCATGTGCGTTTGTACACCTAGTGTGTGATTAGTTTACCTGTGCGTCTGTACATCTAGTGTGTGATTAGTTTACCTGTGCGTCTGTACATCTAGTGTGTGATCAGTTTACATGTACGTCTGTACACCTAGTGTGTGATTAGTTTACATGTGTGTCTGTACGCCTAGTGTGTGATTAGTTTACCTGTGCGTCTGTACATCTAGTGTGTGATTAGTTTACATGTACTTCTGTACATCTAGTGTGTG
The DNA here is from genome assembly GCA_024699665.1 of Ostrea denselamellosa. NCBI lineage: Eukaryota > Metazoa > Mollusca > Bivalvia > Ostreida > Ostreidae > Ostrea > Ostrea denselamellosa. Next base: position 1,404,863 of record JAMZEH010000065.1, on the reverse strand, counting down.
ATTAGTTTACCTGTGCGTCTGTACACCTAGTGTGTGATTAGTTTACATGTGTGTCTGTACACCTAGTGCGTGATTAGTTTACATGTGCGTCTGTACACCTAGTGTGTGATTAGTTTACCTGTGCGTCTGTACACCTAGTGTGTGATCAGTTTACATGTGCGTTTGTACACCTAGTGTGTGATTAGTTTACCTGTGCGTCTGTACATCTAGTGTGTGATTAGTTTACGTGTGTGTCTGTACATCTAGTGTGTGATTAGTTTACATGTGCGTCTGTACATCTAGTGTGTGATTAGTTTACATGTGTGTCTGTACGCCTAGTGTGTGATTAGTTTACCTGTGCGTCTGTACATCTAGTGTGTGATTAGTTTTCCTGTGCGTCTGTACACCTAGTGTGTGATTAGTTTACCTGTGCGTCTGTACATCTAGTGTGTGCTTAGTTTACGTGTGCGTCTGTACATCTAGTGTGTGATTAGTTTACATGTGCGTCTGTACGCCTAGTGTGTGATTAGTTTACATGTGCGTCTGTACGCCTAGTGTGTGATTAGTTTACGTGTGTGTCTGTACATCTAGTGTGTGATCAGTTTACCTGTGTGTCTGTACGCCTAGTGTGTGATTAGTTTACATGTGCGTCTGTACGCCTAGTGTGTGATTAGTTTACATGTGCGTCTGTACACCTAGTGTGTGATTAATTTATATGTGCGTCTGTACACCTAGTGTGTGAATAATTTACCTGTGCGTTTGTGCATCTAGTGTGTGATTAGTTTACATGTACTTCTGTACATCTAGTGTGTGAATAGTTTACATGTACTTCTGTACATCTAGTGTGTGATTTGATTACATTTATGTATATATTTATTTTGATGTATGTGATTTATTTTCGGGTGTGTAGGCCTAGAGTCTGAATTTCTAAGGTTGTGTACATATATTATGCGATTCATTTACGTAAGGGTTCACCTTGAGTGTGATTTTGTACGTGTGTACATCTAGAGTGTGATTGTGTACGTGTGTACATCTAGAGTGTGATTGTGTACGTGTGTACATCTAGAGTGTGATTGTGTACGTGTGTACATCTAGAGTGTGATTGTGTACGTGTGTACATCTAGAGTGTGATTGTGTACGTGTGTACATCTAGAGTGTGATTGTTTTTAATCGTGTACACCTGATGTGTGATTTATTTACATTGTGGAAATCTAGTATTGGTTTTTTTTAAGTTTACGTACAAATAACGTGTGATATATTTATGTTGGTATACATCTGGTATGTGATTTGCATATTATGGTATACATCTGGTATGTGATTTACATATTATGTTATACATCTGGTATGTGATTTACATATTATGTTATACATCTGGTATGTGATTTACATATTATGTTATACATCTGGTATGTGATTTACATATTATGGTATACATAAGGTATGTGATTTACATATTATGGTATACATAAGGTATGTGATTTACATATTATGGTATACATAAAGTATGTGATTTACATATTATGGTATACATCTGGTATGTGATTTACAAATTATGTTATACATCTGGTATCTGATTTACATATTATGGTATACATCTGGTATGTGATTTACATATTATGCCTCCGAAATCGAAGATCGGGGTTCGTATTGTTTTTGTCCTGTCATTCTGTCTGAAACTTGAACCTTTCTAATGAGTTTTAAACAGTAAACGCTAGAGCTTTGATATTTCACATGAGTATTCCTTGTAACAAGATCGTTCCGTTGGTATCAAAATATTTGACCTTGTGACCTTGATCTTGATGTTTGGCCTACTTTGACATGGCCACCATTGGAGTTTGACATTATCGGGGACGTTTGTGTTTTACAAACACATCTTGTTTTTATCTTATTTTACATTTGTTGCATGATTCATTTAAAATAGTATGTAAAATGTGTCTTTCCTTAATGATCTTTAAACACAAGTCAGCTAAGCTCTCAATATCATGCTTTTAAATCATCAAACATTGCCCCAATTTAGCTTCTTTTTGCAGTCTACCATAGGAATTAAGTATGAAAATTATTTGCAAGGATGCAGTTAGTTATTCTGATTGCAAACTATATAAATATACATGGATTGGATGATGGTGTTGCAGAATCGGTTAGTTGGTTGTATATTGTTTAACGTTTCGCTCGAAAATCTTGAAATCACTCATAAGGAGACGTCACCGCTGCTGGTGAAGGGCCGCAAAATTTAGACCTATGCTATTTACGGCCTTTGATCAGGGAGGGATCTTTATCGTGCCACACCTGCTATGACAGGGGGCCTTGGTGCGCACTACAGTTGATAAAATGCGTGTATGAATACAGAACAGCAATTTTTGTATTTAATAAATATTATATAATAGTGTCTTAATGGCCTGACATTTCGATAGAAATGAAAGTAGAACATAAATATAAGAAATAATTTTCATTTTTGATAATACACGAGAGTATGAACTGAAACACTTCACAGCGTCATACTTTTCGTGAGTACCACTTACGCGCCTCAAGAAGTATGTCGGCGTGAAGCATCGCAGTTCATGCCCTCATGTATTTTCAAAAATGAAATTTATTTCTTAATTATATATACAATATTACAAAGAAATATATATGCATGATATATACAGTCACTTACTTGCTACTTGTTGAACTGTTGCCAGAACACTGGGATCATAATGAGGCTTGCAATTCACAAAGCGTGGGTAAAAATTTACCATCACAATCCCTCCATTCTTTTTCTTCAAGAATAAAAATAGTAGAGATTAAAATCTAAAACATATTTTCATTAATATGCAGTTGTATTGTGCGATGCTGGTATTTATGACTGAAAACAGCATATTTCTGACAAATTGTACCGTTGGAGACAGAAAGCATCTAGGCATTACTAGAAAGAAACTTTTCTCGAGCTCATTCGTATTTAAACATAAACAAATGCAACCTCCCCATTACATTTCAGCTGAACTAAGCTCACATTTAAACCCGCAACGCAATCACACTGCAATTCTCAATAAAGGATAACTCAGCCCACATAACATTTACTGCGAATTTGATCCGGTTTCAATTTATCTTCTTCTGAAGTGTGATCAAAGCACAGCGTCATAAATGATCCCATTACATGTATTATCTGAGTTAATCTTGCATTACCTGAGTTAATCCAGATTAACTTTGTAGTAGGAACCGACCCTTAAATTACATTTTTTCACACCAAATGAAACAGTTTCGTTTTTGATAACATGAACCATACACGTTACTACTAAATATAGTTTTACACAGCCATTATCACACCTGTATCTGAGAGTGAATCGAATGTATTGATTACAAAAGTGATATTTTTGGCAGTTTACTATAAACGTATAGTAAATCGTAAACTTACAATTTCAGTTCACATTTGAAATTCTGTTTATTTTTGTGTCGCCGACATAGAGGATTGCTTAGTCCGTCGTCTGCCTGTCACATGGGAATACTCAGAGGATTGCTTCGTCCGTCGTCTGCCTGTCACAGGCGAATACTCAGAGGATTGTTTAGTCCGTCGTCTGCCTGTCACATGGGAATACTCAGAGGATTGCTTAGTCCGTCGTCTGCCTGTCACATGGGAATACTCAGAGGATTGCTTCGTCCGTCGTCTGCCTGTCACATGGGAATACTCAGAGGATTGCTTAGTCCGTCGTCTGCCTGTCACATGGGAATACTCAGAGGATTGCTTCGTCCGTCGTCTGTCTGTCACATAGGGATACTCAGAGGATTGCTTAGTCCGTCGTCTGCCTGTCACATGGGAATACTCAGAGGATTGTTTAGTCCGTCGTCTGCCTGTCACATGGGAATACTCAGAGGATTGCTTAGTCCGTCGTCTGTCTGTCACATAGGAATACTCAGAGGATTGCTTCGTCCGTCGTCTGTCTGTCACATAGGGTTACTCAGAGGATTGCTTAGTCCGTCGTCTGCCTGTCACATAGGAATACTCAGAGGATTGCTTAGTCCGTCGGTTATCCACTTTTTACACCCTAAACCTTAAAATTAAGAGAAAGGGCTTTGACACTTGGCGTTCAGGTCCTGTGTAAAGGTCTGTTGCTATATCATATCGCGATTAATGATGCGGGAAAAAAAATCAACGCTTCGCGCAAGTTACGTCCCTTGTCCGCTAAATCGTATTTCCCTACGTAATTTTCTGATCTGTAGCTTTGACATGTGTTATTTTTGCAGTAATTGTAGTGAATTTCAATAATGTCCTGGAATGGGGCAACCCATTAACACCTGGTAATTAGCTATAATTCACAGTAGTAACGTCTTACATTTGGTAGAGTAAAAGATTTTTGTAGATTGACCTTGGGTTGACCCCGCAAAAGGACGTAACTCGCGGCGAAGTGTTGATACGTTCATTGTAGGCACTCTGCTTGTATCTCATTATCACATCCTAGAACTCCGTCACTACTAGCAGTAAAAGTGTATAGCACGCGTATATTTTTTTTTTTATAATAACCATTTAATACAAGGTCAATGATTAATCATACCACCATCATTTGTTTGTTGAGAGATAGGAATTTGATATTCAGATTGCATAATTTAGCGTGAGTTGTGTGGGCGCCAATGGTGCCATTTGTAAAGCGTTTAAACATCCTTGTTCGCCGACTGTCTGTCGCACACTAAAACTCTCTTACTGTAACGCCTTGTGGAGCTATTGTTTAGTGACGTTGTGTCACCTGCAGTATAACCAGGCACATAATAGTAAATTTTGACTGGGTGCCTCTACCGATAAGAAGAAGAATTTTGAACTTAAGCGAGAACCACTTTTATGTATATAACACGATAGTTGTTATAGCGATAGGATTTTGATATCACTTATATATTTTCATTTTCATCCTCTCGCAGTTCATTTCAACAGGGAATATAGTAACAGAACCGTTTGTATGAATATGAGTGTGTAATGCTTAGCGTGTAGATACTCGGCTGGCCACAATTTTTGCTCCATTAATCTCATACTTCACACGAAGGTCTGTTATCAATAGAGGAAGAACTTTATCGACTTTGGGGTCAAAAGTTCAAGGTCACTACGGGACTTTATAGAAAAAATACATTGCCGGAGGGGATATGCCCCGCCTTGTGGAGCTATTGTGTAGTGACGTTGTGTCACCTGCAGTATAACCAGACCTAAATAGGGACTGTTGTCTCCGACGTCTGGCCATCCGTTCTAATTCTGTAACTGTTAGGGACAGGACTTTGATATAGACAGGGTGATCCAAAATGTCTGAAACAATTTTCAAGAATAATAAAACTGCCAAATGACATAATGAAGCACATCGACCTTGAGTACACACTTTTACATTTTATACAGCATATATTTCATATGCTCATGTAATTTACATATTTTTCAAACATTAATATAATTTCATAAAATGCTGCTGCTATTTATATCACGTCGTCTACATGATGTCTTTAAAACACGATATCAAGTATGTTCTTAAAGTTTGTGATCACATTTCTGCACAATTCTGAAATAACTTTCCGAATTCCCTCTGTATTGTCAACTTAGAAACATTTAGAATAGTTGACTGGGGTGAATACACTTTAACATTTAAATATCCCTTCAGAAAAAATCCACTGAGCTTAAGTCACCGGGGTGTGGCGTCCGCATGCAGTCAGGCAGTCCTAAACGAGATCAGTTTATGTTCAGGTGCTCTGCGTAGCCATTCAAGAACATGTCTTGATTTGGTTGATTGATTGATTAATTATTCATTGCTTTCCGCCACACTCAACAATTTTTCAGTTATCTGGTGGCGTTCAGTTTTTGTTGGTGGAGGAGAGAACCCAGATACAATGTACCTGGGAAGAGACCACCGACCTTCCGCAAGTGAACTGGCAAACTTGCTCACATAACGCCGCGGCCGAGATTCGAACACGCGCCGAAGAGGTGAGAGGCTTTGTGATTTTGAGCCCGATGCTCTAGCCACGGAGGCCCCTGTGTCTTGATTTGGGGTAGCCCCCTATTGCAGTAAACTAGTACCCCTCTTATGCAGTACTGGAATGAACCTATGCTCCATAGGATGCAAATACCGACCACTGTGTATAGTATTTATTCACCATCTGATGATTAAAATGGTGCAATAACATCATCGCTAGCGGATCCAGGCCTGCCCAGACTGTCCCTTTATCAATATACAATGGTTTCCCATTTCAATATTTCTCTACGCAAGGCAGTCTGGTTTGTTTATTGGTAATGGTAAGTGAATGTTTGGTTCATCAGAAAACTACACATTGTAACAATATCTATGTTGTTCGTCATCCATCGAAAAAAATCAGGTCTTCAGCATATATGAGATTCCTTCCGATTTTACATCATCCCCTCCGTGAAACACGAATTCCTTTTTACAGGAATTATAGATTTAAATATTATAAATTGTCATTTAGCAAATTTATACCAAATCTTTTGTTGTTTGACCGGGGAGATATGTTCACTCTTTGATCAATTGCAAATGAGGTGAAACTATGAAAAATGAAGATTAACCGTTTTTACTAAAAAAAATATAACGTAATTTCACAAATTGAATGGCTATTTATTTATATCAATAAGCATTTTGAAATATACAATATGACATTTGAAAGCCCAATTTCACAGAAAAGATATTTCTACCCCTGATCAAAAGTAGTGGTCATCAAGAGCAATTAATTAATTAACTTTGGTATGAAGTCAATAATCAATTACTAATGAATACTACTTTGGTTTAAAAAAAAGTCATTAGAAAAATTGCAAAGCATTTTAAAAATATACAAGTTGAAAATGTAGGCGGGAATCCAGGGTTACCGTACGTAGTTCTTTACAACTTCCTTTCATTTAAATGCCCTTTATTTGAAGAATGAACACGCATTTTATACAGATTATTGAAGAAAAATATACGCATTTTTGTACAAAATATCATGCATTTTATCTAGATTATTGAAGAAAAATATTTCTTTATTTATTTATTTTATTATTTTTTTTTTTACAAAATATCATGCATTTTATACAGATTATTGAAGATAAATATACGCATTTTTGTACAAAATTTTATCTAGATTATAGAAGAAACATATACGCATTTTTATACAAAATATTACAAAAGCATTGAAAGACGAATTTATGAAAAAATAAATAATAAAAGATTGACGTGAAGTGGAATTTGAACTATAACAGCGATGTGGCTTACTGGGCTTCAGCAATTGACGGTATAAATACGAACCAGGTTATCAAAAACAGGTTCCCATTTTATTTTTTACTACTATTACTACTACTACTACTGTTATTATTATTATTATTATTTTGTGAATTTTCGATCCCAGAACAGAGATGTCTCTAAAAATCGTATTGCAAATTGTCTTGTGGTTTAAAAATTTGATCAGAAAAGCACATGGTCCGGTTTTGCGAAGATTTCTCGGTAAACGTTATGTTGCTAATTGAATCTTTACGCGGTGCAAGCGATTTCTGTTGTTCAGTGTTTGCTTGCTTTCTTATAAACGAAACCTTGTACAGTGTAGATTTGTCTTTATGCATTATAAGGAATGAAGCTATCTAATTTTGACGCTTCACACAAACCGTTTCAAGCGTAAATTGCTCCAAGGTATATTGTATAACATCTGTCAAAATTAGCTCCATTCCTTAAATGTAATCTAGAAATGTAGAACTATGTTATTATATGATATTGTAATCTAGAAATGTAGAAACTGTGTCATGATATTATAATCTAGAAATGTAGATACTGTGTTATCATATGATATTGTAATCTAGAAATGTAGATACTTGGTTATCATATGATATTGTAATCTAGAAATGTAGATACTTGGTTATCATATGATATTGTAATCTAGAAATGTAGATACTTGGTTATCATATGATATTGTAATCTAGAAATGTAGATACTTGGTTATCATATGATATTGTAATCTGGAACTGTAGACACTGTGTTATCATATGATATTGTAATCTGGAACTGTAGAAACTGTGTTATTATATGATGCTAATAGCTGTACATACCACCATATGTAGGACGTCATCCTGTACATTTCTATAATGGTTGCACACACTGAAGGCGGAACTGTGACTAAATATAACAGGCGCCTCTGATACGTTGAGGGCGGCGATCATTGTAGCTTTGGCCACGTGTGACAAATCTACCAACATCCCCAAACGATTCATTTCCTTTATAACAACCTGAAAAGCAGGACTTTCTAATTTTAGAAATACTAGCACTGTGTGGGAAATTGTATATTTCTACATGCGAATTTTACTTGAGATTTGTAAGTTAGAATCACTGCATGGCCAGTAACTCGTTAAATTGTGCAATAAAATATGCAAGTTATATAAGTCTTGTTCATGAATGATATAGTAGCAGAGTAGTTCGTTTTAGCGCCTGTCCTCGTGAGCGGTAGGTTGTTGGTTCGAACCTCATCGCAAGATACCCGAGTCACGTTTCTTCGCCAAACTCTGGCTGAGATCTAATTTTCAAAACCGCGAGTCCTTGTCATGATTTGCTCTGGCACGGTAAATAGTGTGTTATCCTCCTTGCAGTGTTGCGAGTTCTCAACACACACACACACACACACACACACACACACACACACACACACACATACACACAGACATTCACACACATACACACACACAGACACACACACACAAACACACAGACATTCACACACACACACACACACACACACAAACACAAACATACACACTCATACACACACACATACAAACACACACACACACATACACACACACTCACACACATACATACACACACTCACACACACACACAAACACACAGACATTCACACACACACACACACACAAACACAAACATACACACTCATACACACACACATACAAACACACACACACACATACACACACACTCACACACATACATACACACACTCACACACACATACAAACACACATACACACACACACACATACAAACATACACACACACACACACACACACACACACACATATATATATATATATGTGTGTGTGTGTGTGTGTGTGTGTGTGTGTGTGTGTGTGTGTGTGTGTGTGTGTGTGTGTGTGTACATGTGACACTTTGACCACAGGTACAGCTGGTTTCGCTATTGGTGAAACATAGAATTGAAGAGACGTCAAACAACTAATGGCCGGTAAATGGTAAATCTACATTGAAAGCACTATAGGTGCATCATATTCACACATTCTTATGTGTTGTTATATGTGGTGTTAAACATGATCATTTCGAATGAGTTCTGGTGTTATCTTAGTGATATACTGTGTTTTCATCATTATATTATTTGTTCAATTTTCGTTGCTTTCCCGGCAAATCAACGTCAGGATATCACCAACAAAGTTCATTTTACCATGAACTCTCAAAATCAATTTACAAGTGTATTTTAGAAAGAAAAATACAGTACATTTGATATCCATGAATATTCATTAAACTACACCAATATTTTAAATCATATAGATATTTACAATGAATGAATGTATTGAAATGCAAATTATACTGTTGCTAATTTAGAAATACCTTTCCAAATTCTGATAGACCGTTGAATTCTGAACTATTTGTTTCGTCCATTTGCCAGTTGTCAGCCCTTTAAAAACATTCAATATTATTTAGTAACATTTAAAAATGTCATTCTTTGAAATACAAGAGGGTATGAACTGCAATGCTTCACGCCGACTCATACGCTCATTGTTCACAACTGCGGCATATTCATTAGGAAATGGCTATCATTACAATTTGCAAAAATATTAAAGGCAAAAACATTGAAAACGTAAATATTTGCACGTGTATTCTAACATTTTAAAGTTCGCATAGAATGATCGGATGACATACCGTGGCTGTCGTAAGTTTACATACTAATATTAGTCGTCGCTGTTATCGATTTTAGCTAGGCGATGGGATATCGCCGCACCTCATTTACAATAATGCAACGAGTAATCTGTAAGTGTCAGAATCTCTGCTATCCACAGAGACTTAGTTCTATATCTTTTTTTAAACATTGTGCATCTTTTTCTCCCCGGGACTTTGATTTAATACTTTCAATCTAATGACAATTAAATACACGCAAACGTAAATCACGACGTGAATAGATCGTGAATATTCGATCTATGAAATACGGCACCTACACCGTGGGACATTCGTTTTTGTTGGCAAGGTTATTTTTAAGATTTCGCACCAGGGTAATTTGATCTATGAGAATGAAATATACATTGAATGTTAATTTTTATTTTGAGTTTTTATGCTTTGTATTTCACTATATGACATTTTGAAGAATACTGACAAAGTACATAGTATTTAGGGTTCTCTATAAGTTTTGAACTACCATTATGGAATTATGGTTTAAAGAAATTCACTTTTTATCACTTACGGGTACCAATGGACTGTGTGTTCAGGAAATATATTAATGGATGGACCACTGGACTTAGAAACCCCCAATTTGACAACTTTAATGTATTGTGTATCTAAATATACTTTCGTATTCAAAAGATTGATTGATTGTTGTTTTCCGCCACACTCAACAGTTTTTCAGTTATTTGGTGGCGTCCAGTGTTTTATTGGTGGAGGAGAGAACTCTGATACAAAGTACCCGGGAAGAGACCACCGACCTTCCGAAAGTACACTGGCAAAATTTCTCACATATATTGGCGCGAGCGAGATTCGAACCCGCGCTGACTAGAGGTGAGAGGCCTTGTGATTTTGAGCGCGATGCTCTAACCACTCGGCCACGGAGGTGTATTCAAAAGAAAGTGGACGTATAATATAATTTATGCAGGAAGGAAGAAAACATGAATTTTCCCCCATCTTTCTATATTTTTCTTATGAAGAGTACATAATACGGAACAGAAAATTAAAATACACCGAATTTATACCTCATTCAGTTGAAAAGTTACAAAGGAGTAATTATATGAAGGCGCTTTTGCCATTTATGTTTTTGCTCCACAAATTCAAACCTCGTAAACATGCATGTTTGTCCCTAGGGATTTTTAAAAACTAAATAAAAAAATACAGAATAGTCTCAGAAGCAATTAAACTTGCACCTTATAACTCCCTAACGTACCCTAGTCACAGCGTTACAACTCCCTAACCTACTCTAGACACAGCTTTACAACTCCCTAACCTACCCTAGTCACAGCGTTGCAACTCCCTAACCTACTCTAGACACAGCGTTACAACTCCCTAACCTACCCTAGTCACAGCGTTACAACTCCCTAACCTACTCTAGACACAGCGTTACAACTTCCTAGCCTACCCTAGTCACAGCGTTACAACTCCCTAACGTACCCTAGTCACAGCGTTACAACTCCCTAACCTACTCTAGACACAGCGTTACAACTCCCTAACCTACCCTAGACACAGCGTTACAACTCCCTAACCTACCCTAGTCACAGCGTTAAAACTCCCTAACCTTCTCTAGACACAGCTTTACTACTCCCTAACCTGCCCTAAACACAGCGTTACAACTCCCTAACCTACCCTACTCACAGCGTTACAAATCCCTAACGTACCCTAGTCACAGCCTTACAACTCCCTAACCTACCCTAGTCACCGCGTTAAAACTCCCTAACCTACTCTAGTCACAGCGTTACAACTCCCTAACCTACTCTAGTCACAGCGTTACAACTCCCTAACCTACCCTAAACACAGCGTTACAACTCCCTAACCTACCCTAGACACAGTGTTACAACTCCCTAACCTACCCTAAACACAGCGTTACAACTCCCTAACCTACCCTAGTCACAGCGTTAGAACTCCCTAACCTACCCTAAACACAGCGTTACAACTCCCTAACCTACCCTAGTCACAGCGTTACAACTCCCTAACCTATCCTAGACACAGTGTTACAACTCCCTAACGTGCCCTAAACACAGCGTTACAACTCCCTAACCTACCCTAGTCACAGCGTTACAACTCCCTAACCTACCCTAGTCACAGCCTTACAACTCCCTAACCTACTCTAGTCACAGCGTTACAACTCCCTAACCTACTCTAGCCACAGTGTTACAACTCCCTAACGTGCCCTAAACACAGCGTTACAACTCCCTAACCTACTCTAGACACAGTGTTACAACTCCCTTACCTACCCTAAACACAGCGTTACAACTCCCTAACCTACCCTAGTCACAGCGTTACAACTCCCTAACCTACAATAGTCACAGCCTTACAACTCCCTAACCTACTCTAGTCACAGCGTTACAACTCCCTAACCTACTCTAGTCACAGCCTTACAACTCCCTAACCTACTCTAGTCACAGCGTTACAACTCCCTAACCTACTCTAGTCACAGCCTTACAACTCCCTACCCTACCCTACCCTAATCAATGCGTTACAACTCCCTAACCTACCCTAGACACAGTGTTACAACTCCCTAACGTGCCCTAGTCACAGCGTTACAACTCCCTAACCTACTCTAGTCACAGCGTTACAACTCCCTAATCTACTTTAGACACAGCGTTACAACTCCCTAACCTACCCTAGTCACAGCGTTACAACTCCCTAATCTACTCCAGTCACAGCGTTGCAACTCCCTAACCTACCCTAGACACAGTGTTACAACTCCCTAACGTACCCTAGTCACAGCGTTACAACTCCCTAACCTACTCTAGTCACAGCGTTACAACTCCCTAACCTACTCTAGTCACAGCCTTACAACTCCCTACCCTACCCTACCCTAATCAATGCGTTACAACTCCCTAACCTACCCTAGACACAGTGTTACAACTCCCTAACGTGCCCTAGTCACAGCGTTACAACTCCCTAACCTACTCTAGTCACAGCGTTACAACTCCCTAATCTACTTTAGACACAGCGTTACAACTCCCTAACCTACCCTAGTCACAGCGTTACAACTCCCTAATCTACTCCAGTCACAGCGTTGCAACTCCCTAACCTACCCTAGACACAGTGTTACAACTCCCTAACGTACCCTAGTCACAGCGTTACAACTCCCTAACCTACTCCAGTCACAGCGTTACAACTCCCTAACCTACCCTAGCCACAGCGTTACAACTCCCTAACCTACCCTAGTCACAGCGTTACAACTCCCTAACCTACCCTAGTCACAGTGTTACAACTCCCTAACCTACTCTAGACACAGCTTTACAACTCCCTAACCTACCCTATTCACAGTGTTACAACTCCCTAACCTACTCTAGTCACAGTGTTACAACTCCCTAACCTACTCTAGACACAGCTTTACAACTCCCTAACCTACCCTATTCACAGTGTTACAACTCCCTAACCTACTCTAGTCACAGCCTTACAACTCCCTAACCTACTCTAGACACAGCGTTACAACTCCCTAACCTACCCTAGACATAGTGTTACAACTCCCTAACGTACTCTAATCACAGCGTTACAACTCGTTAACCTACTCTAGTCACAGTGTTACAACTCCCTAACCTACTCTAGACACAGCGTTACAACTCCCTAACCTACCCTATTCACAGTGTTACAACTCCCTAACCTACTCTAGTCACAGCGTTACAACTCCCTAACCTACTCTAGACACAGCGTTACAACTCCCTAACCTACCCTAGACATAGTGTTACAACTCCCTAACGTACTCTAATCACAGCGTTACAACTCGTTAACCTACTCTAGTCACAGCGTTACAACTCCCTAACCTACTCTAGACACAGCGTTACAACTCCCTAACCTACTCTAGACACAGCGTTACAACTCCCTAACCTACCCTAGACATAGTGTTACAACTCCCTAACCTACCCTAGACATAGTGTTACAACTCCCCAACCTACCCTAGACATAGTGTTACAACTCCCTAACCTACTCTAGACACAGCTTTACAATTCCCTAACCTACCCTAGTCACAGCGTTACAACTCCCTAACCTACTCCAGTCACAGCGTTGCAACTCCCTAACCTACCCTAGACACAGTGTTACAACTCCCTAACGTACCCTAGTCACAGCGTTACAACTCCCTAACCTACTCTAGTCACAGCGTTACAACTCCCTAACCTACTCTAGTCACAGCCTTACAACTCCCTACCCTACCCTACCCTAATCAATGCGTTACAACTCCCTAACCTACCCTAGACACAGTGTTACAACTCCCTAACGTGCCCTAGTCACAGCGTTACAACTCCCTAACCTACTCTAGTCACAGCGTTACAACTCCCTAATCTACTTTAGACACAGCGTTACAACTCCCTAACCTACCCTAGTCACAGCGTTACAACTCCCTAATCTACTCCAGTCACAGCGTTGCAACTCCCTAACCTACCCTAGACACAGTGTTACAACTCCCTAACGTACCCTAGTCACAGCGTTACAACTCCCTAACCTACTCCAGTCACAGCGTTACAACTCCCTAACCTACCCTAGCCACAGCGTTACAACTCCCTAACCTACCCTAGTCACAGCGTTACAACTCCCTAACCTACCCTAGTCACAGTGTTACAACTCCCTAACCTACTCTAGACACAGCTTTACAACTCCCTAACCTACCCTATTCACAGTGTTACAACTCCCTAACCTACTCTAGTCACAGTGTTACAACTCCCTAACCTACTCTAGACACAGCTTTACAACTCCCTAACCTACCCTATTCACAGTGTTACAACTCCCTAACCTACTCTAGTCACAGCCTTACAACTCCCTAACCTACTCTAGACACAGCGTTACAACTCCCTAACCTACCCTAGACATAGTGTTACAACTCCCTAACGTACTCTAATCACAGCGTTACAACTCGTTAACCTACTCTAGTCACAGTGTTACAACTCCCTAACCTACTCTAGACACAGCGTTACAACTCCCTAACCTACCCTATTCACAGTGTTACAACTCCCTAACCTACTCTAGTCACAGCGTTACAACTCCCTAACCTACTCTAGACACAGCGTTACAACTCCCTAACCTACCCTAGACATAGTGTTACAACTCCCTAACGTACTCTAATCACAGCGTTACAACTCGTTAACCTACTCTAGTCACAGCGTTACAACTCCCTAACCTACTCTAGACACAGCGTTACAACTCCCTAACCTACTCTAGACACAGCGTTACAACTCCCTAACCTACCCTAGACATAGTGTTACAACTCCCTAACCTACCCTAGACATAGTGTTACAACTCCCCAACCTACCCTAGACATAGTGTTACAACTCCCTAACCTACTCTAGACACAGCTTTACAATTCCCTAACCTACCCTAGTCACAGCGTTACAACTCCCTAACCTACTCTAGACACAGCGTTACAACTCCCTAACCTACCCTAGTCACAGCGTTACAACTCCCTAACCTACCCTAGACACAGCGTTACAACTCCCTAACCTACCCTAGACACAGCGTTAGAACTCCCTAACCTACCCTAGTCACAGCGTTACAACTCCCTAAGGTACCCTAGTCACAGCGTTACAACTCGTTAACCTACTCTAGTCACAGCGTTACAACTCCCTAACCTACTCTAGACACAGCGTTACAACTCCCTAACCTACTCTAGTCACAGCGTTACAACTCCCTAGCCTACCCTAGACACAGCGTTACAACTCCCTAACGTACTCTAATCACAGCGTTACAACTCCCTAACCTACCTAGACACAGCGTTACAACTCCCTAACCTACCCTAGTCACAGCGTTACAACTCCCTAACCTACCCTAGACACAGCGTTACAACTCCCTAACCTACCCTAGACACAGCGTTACAACTCGTTAACCTACTCTAGACACAGCGTTACAACTCCCTAACCTACCCTAGACACAGCGTTACAACTCCCTAACCTACCCTAGACACAGCGTTACAACTCCCTAACCTACCCTAGACACAGCGTTACAACTCCCTAACCTACCCTAGACACAGCGTTACAACTCCCTAACCTACCCTAGACACAGCGTTACAACTCCCTAACCTACCTAGATACAGCGTTAAAACTCCCTAACCTACTCCAGTCACAGCGTTAGATTTACGTATTACGGACATTTTAATGCTTGTTCAATTTTTTATGGAGTGTGAAAAGTTTTCCTTTGTAAATATTGTAGACTGAATACAATAGATAGCGAATCAATGAATTGATCATATTAGTAGAAATCAAATAAATTACGTTGTTCTCATTAAATAGAGAACACATTGCGAAATCTGTATCGCATCCAATATTAGCCCGAGGCTCTAATATCAGCCCGAGACTCCAATATCAGTTCAAGCTCCAATATAAGCCCGAGACTCCAATATAAGCCAGAGACTCCAATATCAGTCCGAAGCTCCAATATAAGCCCGAAACTCCAATTGATATCATCCCGAGAAATCAATATAAACCGGAAGCTCCAATATCAGCCCAAGAATCCAATATCGGCCCGAGATTCCGATATCAATCCGAGGCTCCAATATATCAACCCGAGACTCCACTGTCATTAAATGTAACTATATATAGTGTCAATGTAGTTAAATTCCTAGCTCCATTAAATTCCTGTAAACTATCGCTCTTTATCAGCCATCTTTCTTTTAAAATATATATCTTAAAACTCCGAACCGGCATTAAAGCAGCGGAAACCTATCTGATTGATTGATTGATTATATATCGTTTAACGTCCCGCTCGAGAATCTTTCACTCATATGGAGACGTCAGCATTACCTGTGAAGGGCTGCAAAATTTAGGCCTATGCTCGGCGCTTATGGCGTTTGAGCAGGGAGGGATCTTTAACGTGCTGTGACACGGGTCCTCAGTTTTTGCGGTCTCATCCGAAGGACCGTCCCATTTAGTCGCCTCGTACGACAAGCTAGGGGTGCTGAGGATCTATTCTAACAACCCGGATACCCACGGGGTGAAACCTATCTGAAGTTTCCAGAATAATTAACTCATTAATGTTGTTGGTCAAATATTTTTAAATGATTTCCTCTTATCATCAAAATTTACCAAAGGATTTTGATCTATTTTTTCAAGGATGCTCTCAAAATGACCTGTAGTTGTACAAGAAAATCTGAAAATTTACGCGGAGAACAGTGGACTGAAATTTGAATCAAAATAAAATAGTACAATCGGACCCAAACTTCAGATATGTTATGTATATTTTTCTGATTAAATTTCCTTTATGAAAAGAAGGGCCTCCGTGGCGGAGTGGTTAAAACATTGTGCTCAAAATCACAAGGCCTCTCACTCTAATTGTTGCGGGTTCGATTCTCGCTCGCGCCGATATATGTGAGAAAGTTTGCCTGTTTACGTCTGTTGTCTCTTCAAGGGTACATTGTATCTGGGTTCTGTCTTCCACCAATAAAAACCTGGACACCATCAGATAACTGAAAAAAATTGTGGAGTGCGGCGGAAAAAACAATCAATCAATGAATCAATCTTTACGAAAATATGTGATATCACAATACAACACGTTATAATAACAGTTCATTGGGAAAATTGTGTATATGTACCGCTTACATCGTATCATCAATATGATTTTCATTGTGTTATAATTCAATACAATAAAGATTCGTTTCCATAATGATAGAACTTGAAATGCTACCAAATTTCATGCTAGTCAGTGGCGGATCCAGAATTTCCGAAAGGTGGGGCGCCAATATGAGAAAGTCAAGTATTAGTCAAAATACTCAGCCAGTATGGTTGCCAAATCTGGATTTTTCATCTATATATGCCAGTAATGCCTTGCAAATTTGTGGCGAAAAAGGGGGCCCCCTGATACCCGCCCCCTCTAAATCCGTGTCTGTGTTAAGTCCTCGCTACAGAGCGTAGGCCAGAACGTATACATTATTTACACGCATCTACTATTCCTTTGAAATTTAGCAGATTTAAACCACGTACGCGAGAGTAACACCAATACCAATATAAAGTGACTATCGCGCCTTCGTGGAACCAAGCTGCCGCTACACTGAACACATACTAATCCATAAAAACATCTTAACTGCATTTTGGTACTCGCGTGCCGCGATCGTTACATTTCAATAAAACCTGTCGAATTTATTTCAAGAATTTTGATAAATGACCCATTTTAAAGAGCTGTCATGTGACTTCATCAAATGCGAGATAAAAGTTAATTTCCATTAATCAGCTGATTCATATTGATATAAAAGTTAGGTATGGGGCTGTTTCAGTTTTCTTGAAAACGTAAAGATCTAGGCATTGTAATATAGAGGAATCCCGGAATCTATATCCATCCCCCACCCCGTGGGAATACGGGTTGTTAGAATAGATCCTCAGTACCCCTTGCTTGTCGTAAGCGGCGACAAAATGGGATGAGACCGCAAAAACCGAGGCCCCGTGTCACATTAGGTGTGGCACGTTAAAGATCCCTCCCTGCTCAAAGACCCTGAGCGCCAAGAATAGGCCTAAAATTCGCAGCCCTTCACCGGCAATGGTGACGTCTCCATATGAGTGAAAAATTCTCGAGCGGGACGTTAAACAATATATAATCAAACAGTTCATTCAAATCATATGACTAGCTGGTCGTTGTGGTAATGGAAGATAGGTAGGAACTATAATCCCATGGCCTTGGGAGTCGAGAGTACAGCGTATATGGCTGTTTTCTAAAGTTACCTTACTATAATACATGTCCAGTTGAATCCTTTGATAAAGGAATATGAAAAGGTATGATTCGTTGTTGTTTATATGAGTTTGGTCCCTTACATTTAATTAAGAAAAAAAATTATTTTTGAAACTATATGAGGACATGAACTGGACTCTTCACGCCGGTGTAACATTAAATAGTGGCCCCATTGAATAACGACCCCAGGGGTATTTTTCATCGCATGTTTGATCGAATTTCAACGTTGAAAATTGACCCAGACCGTTAAATATTGGTGATATTTTGACCCTTGTTAAAAAAGACCCTTAGAGATCATTATGGGTGGGGCCAAATTTCAACTATAATTAAAAAAATGACCCAAAAATGTGCAAAATATTTTCTGTACAGTCCATATCCCGGAGAAGTGTGGTCATATTTCAACATTAAAAACGACCCAATACATATGTACTATCCATGACGCAAAAACATTTCAAAAGATTCTTTGTAATCTGAAAGTCAGTCGGGTATTTTTTTTTGGGGGGGGGGGGGATTGTCATATTCAACAATGAAAAAAGACCCCAATGTACAAAAGGTTTTCTGTAAAGCGCAGATCTCAATCAGGTGGTTTGGTCCTATTTCAACATTGACAGAATATCCCAAATCACAGGTTTTTATGCAATCCATATTTCAGCAAGGTACCGGTAGTAAGGGCCATATTTCAACACTGAAAACGACTCCAAATCTGTGCAATCCATATCTTATAAAGAAAAGGCATCGCAGAATATCCCTACTACCTGAATGAGACAAGGACTGCACAGAAACACTGTATATATTTGGTTCATTTTTCAATGTTGCAACATGGCTTCGATTATTACCACGTTTGGGAGCGATTATATTTGCCTAAATCGCAACCTATCCACCTATTGTGTACATTTCTGTTTCTCCTTCGAGCAAAGGAATTTCATGTACATAGGAGTAGAAAATTTCTTCACGTAGACAGTCTTTTCTTGATAAAGTTATAGTCCAATAAAGATTTAACTCTAATCTCAAAGGAAGAGAGACGAAGGAAAAGACAATCTGGAGAATATAGGGATTAAATTGCCTGGGAAATAAGACAGGACTTTCCAGATACGAATCCACTTTGACTTTTATCGCGCGTTGAACGCAATTGTAGAGCATGTCACTTCCGGAAATCTTACAATATAATGGCTACGCAAACAAAATCGAAAGACGATGTCTATCCAAGAAAAGGATCACTACATTAATCATTCATAGGAAAACGCATTAGATCAAATTATGCGAGTTGGCGAAGGAAATAAATCTCCAGAACGTAGATATAAAAGACAATTATGCCGACATGGATAAGGATATTGATAAAACTTCACGCCTTGCATCCAAAGATATATGTCTATATGCATCCTTTTCTTTCCATCTGCTTTAGACTCAGGCACTGAGCACCAGTAATGACTGATATCGTCAGCGTTCTTCCTCTTTTTAAGACTGCGCATAGTTCTTCACGGACCGTCTGCTAGCGAAATATTTGTATCGATATCAACTTTGCCCTACAATTGGTTATTATCACGTGACCGTGGTGTATAAACGTCAATTATAAGCGGTCGTTCTGGCACACTCCGGAAGTTCCGTATTCTCTCTCTCTCTCTCTCTCTCTCTCTCTCTCTCTCTCTCTCTCTCTCTCTCTCTCTCTCTCACTCTGACAATCCATTTTTAAACATTATGTATGTAACATTGAAGTAGCAGTTAAAAATGACGCATCACTGATCAAAATATAACGTTGAACACATTTCAATGGCAGTTTTATCACTTTGTGGAATGAATACTAAAAACGGCGCCTTATATATTATGACAGTTTTATGCCCCCGTAATTGAAGATCGGGAGGCAAATTGTTTTGTTATGTCTGTCATTCTGTCTAAAACGTTTATCTTCCTGATAACGTTTGAAAAGTGAATGCTAGTGCTTTGATATTTCACATGATTATGACCTTTCCTTAGGTACTAAAACTCTTGACCTTGGTGTTTGACCTACCTTTTAAAAACTGTAACCTTGAACATAACCTTTAAATAGTACTAAGATTTTCATATTTTACAGCAGTATTCTTTTTGACAAGACCTTTCTGTCTTTACCAAAACTTTTTACCTCGTGATCTTTGGGTATGACATATTTTTAAAAACTTTAACATGGACTCTACCTTGTAAACGGTAAGTACTGTGGGTTGCACATGAGTGTTGTGACAAAACCTTAGTATTGGTGACAAAATGTCCTTGACTTTGGTATCTGACCTATTTTAATTTTGCTTGACTTATAACTTTTAAATGGTGAATATTAGAGCCTTCACATTTCACGTGAGTATTTCTTATGACAAGATCTTTCTAATAGTACCAAGATATTTGACCTTGTGACCTTGACATTTGACCCACTTTTTCAAACTTTAACATTGGCATGGCCATCATTAAAATTCGCCATTATCGGGAGCATTGGTGTTTCAAAGACACATCATGTTGTTATTGTTGTTGTACTGTGCCAAACAAATCTAATTTATCTCATATCTCATTTTCAGTTAGAATCCAATATATAATTGGTTAGGTAGGGTAAAGAATAGTTTTTCTCCAATCATTCGTGTGTGCCTCTTATTTGAATGAGTATATGTAACAAAGAGCGTTACACGTACATGAAATACACATGTATATATTTATTCAGAGAAAGGGATTTAAGAAGAAGGTCTGACTATTGTTAACGATATAAGGTTATAAACGCAATCGAACTCTTACCATGGCGTATTACAACTGTGTGTTACTGTCATATACCGTACTCCAAGGTCATAAAACATGCGCAGATTTCCTAAACTACTATCAATGGAATGGCCACCTTCCAGTCCCATCAGACTAGCGAATTTATTTTCGTTGAAAGCATCTAATATACCTGTATAATGGAAGTTATCAAAGAGTAATGGATGATAATAACAACCGATCCAACAGCCTGATCGGTTACCTGAGTACAGTTGTATCATACAATAGACTGATCGGTTACCTGAGTACAGGTGTATCATACAAGAGTCTGATCAGTTACCTGAGTACAGGTGTATCATACAAGAGCCTGATAGGTTACCTGAGTACAGTTGTATCATACAAGAGCCTTAACCGGTCGCGGTAGCTCAGTGGTTAGAGCGTTCGCTTCGTAACCGGAAAGTCATGTGTACGAACCTCGCTCGTGCCATGGCGGCATCAAATGCAAGATGTAAACATAGGTAGTGATTGCTCCTTTGCCAAACGCTCGGCATTTAGAAGTGAGAATCATGAGTCTTTCAGAACG
This sequence comes from Ostrea denselamellosa, assembly GCA_024699665.1. Taxonomy (NCBI): domain Eukaryota; kingdom Metazoa; phylum Mollusca; class Bivalvia; order Ostreida; family Ostreidae; genus Ostrea; species Ostrea denselamellosa. Next base: position 1,383,067 of record JAMZEH010000065.1, on the reverse strand, counting down.
GAGGTCCTGTCAGGCGTTGACAAGTTAAAGAACCCTCACTGCTTCGGCCCTGAGCGCTAGACATAGGTCTAAATTTGTGATATTTCACCGACAGCTAGTGACGTTTCAGTATGAGTGAATAATTCTCGACGGGAGGTAACACAAACAATCAATCAATACCAGAGTCTTGTCGGTTACTTGAGTACAGACATATCATACAATCAAGAGTACTGATTGTGTGATAAGTGTAAATATTTAACAATTGCATGTTTCGAGATCACAAAATTGTGGTCTGAACTAATTTTGTTTTATCTAGATACAACTACATGAATCTTTTTGTCTTTAACTTAATCTAATGTCTTTATTGCAGCATTCAAACACACAGTATAACGCTCTTATTGACGTTACGAGTCCGAGAAATGAGTTTGTTTTCACCCTTGCCCATGGCCCATCGATGTTAGATCAAGTTCATTGCACCACTGTCGGGTCACTAGTAAATCCCTTAGCTTCTATTGTGATTTCAATGATCTGATCCCAGCAAATATTTCTGGGTAAATTGTACTAATAATTTTGATTTTGTTTAAATGATCTGGTCATTATATGACATATCGTACAAGAGTTTTCTAATTCCAACAATACACTGCAAAATTGGGACGTTAGACCCATGTTTAGGTAAACCTTACCAGTGCGTGGATTATTAAATAAGAATAAAAATCTCTTTAGAACAAAACGCAAAGGAAACTAATACAGCTCTTCCTTTAGATGGGGAAAAACGAACATCTTAGTTAAATGAATTCTCTCTGTGTGTGTGTGTGTGGGGGGGGGGGGGGGGGGGGGTACGTGTGTGTGTGTGTGAAATGTAAGGAACATTGGCCATGCAAGTAGTATCCAAGAATATTACTGCACAACATATTACTGCACAACAGTTACCGCACGATGGATTGATTGATTGTTTATTGTTTTTCATTACACTCAAAAAATTTTCAATTATCTGGTGGCGTCCAGTTTTTATTGGTGGAGGAGAGAACCCAGATACAATGTACCCGGGAAGAGATCACCGACTTTCCTAAAGAAAACGGCAAATTTTCTCACATATATCGTTACGATGCGAGAATCGAACCCGCGCTGACTACAGGTGAGAGGCCCTGTGATTTTGAGTTCGGTGCTCTAACCACTCGGCCACGGAGGCCCCTAGAGTTTTATTATCACAAGAGTATGATACGATGGACAAATATGGTCACCCAAGTGGTTCAAGTGATCTAATAATGGTGCAGTTTGATAAGCGTCTAAAAGAGAAATTTACAAACCCTGTGCGGTGGTAACAAACTTGAAGACGTCAGGGTACTTTCTGATAAACTTTCTGATTGTATCCACTTGGTCCAGAGACAGCTTGACGGCGTCTTTGTATTGACTTTTACAACTGACATACACAGCCCAAAACTACAAAATATAAAGGTGAAAACAACGAACAGTGATCAATATCATAACTCCTATAGAGAATACAAAATTAAGAGTAGGGCAAACACGGACCCCTGGACATATCAGAGGTGGAAATCAGATACCTAGGAGGAGTTAGCATTCCCTGTCGACCGGTCACACCTGTCAATGTTAATCAGGAAAAAACGCAGTAATCCGTAGTCAGAGTCAGTGTATAAAGAACGATCTAACTATTTATATGCGTCAGACAGCGTTTGACCCAATAACATGTTGTATTGGTAAATTAGATCGTTATAACGATCATATAATTGCGAAATGCTGACTTTAAGCGAGACTGTTGAAACCACTGTAACATCAACTTATTTGTCAGTAGCCTGTCTTGATTTAAGATTTATAGTCAGAACAAGTCCTTGCGTGTCTAATCAGTTGACAGACATAATCACCATATGCATGTGATAATGGAATATCGTTACATAATGATAATCAACACATACAATTTTAAAGTGCTAACAACTAAACTACACAAAACACCAAACTACGCAACAAAAACACACACTTAGTTCTCCAGAGTCCAGAACTACACAACAAACATACACACTTCTACAGAGGTCCACACAGAGAGAGAGAGAGAGAGAGGGGGGGAGCATACTACACTACCTACACAACAAATATACACACGTTCTACAGTGTCCAGAACTAAACAACGAACACATGGTTCTAAAGAGTCCAGACCTACACAACGAACAATCACACAGAGAGAGAGAGAGAGAGAGAGAGAGAGAGAGAGAGAGAGAGAGAGAGAGAGAGAGAGGGGAGTTTTACACTACAGAGTCCAAATCTACACAACAAACACACACACAGTTCTACCGTGTCCAGAACTACACAACGAACACACAGTTCTACAGATTCTAGAAATTCACAATGAACAAAATCACATATGTACACTTTTCCGGTAATATATTGCTTTCAAAAACTAGTATAATTTAGTGGGCGTTTTACGTTACCTGACAGAAATAAATAAAGGGGACTCATTATCTCGTCTCAGAATTTATAGTTTAGTATAGTTCATAAATGAATCTTAATTTATCATTCAATTCTTCACTCATACATTCTGTGCATTTATATGTGTGTATAACTACACGCAGAGAAGTTTACATTTACCTGAGCAGACAACCTTCCCTGTCAGACATTTACCTGAGCAGACAACCTTCCCTGTCGTATCCTTACGATGTCTGAGTGTATTGTGGAGTTTGGGAATATCAGCTGTAAGTTCTGTCGCATGTCCACACTGTAAACGTCATTGTGAACGTTCTCATAGTACCAATAGGCCAGATCATTGTGTCTAGTGAATCAAAAATACAGTGCTGTAAACATTCGTGTATTACCAATAGGCCAGATCATTGTGTCTAGTGAATCAAAAATACAGTGCTGTAAACATTCGTGTATTACCAATAGGCCAGATCATTGTGTCTAGTGAATCAAAAATACAGTGCTGTAAACATTCGTGTATTACAAATAGGCCAGATCATTGTGTCTAGTGAATCAAAAACACAGTGCTGTAAACATTCGTGTATTACAAATAGGCCAGATCATTGTGTCTAGTGAATCAAAAATACAGTGCTGTAAACATTCGTGTATTACTAATAGGCCAGATCATTGTGTCTAGTGAATCAAAAATACAGTGCTGTAAACATTCGTGTATTACCAATAGGCCAGATCATTGTGTCTAGTGAATCAAAAATACAGTGCTGTAAACATTCGTGTATTACTAATAGGCCAGATCATTGTGTCTAGTGAATCAAAAATACAGTGCTGTAAACATTCGTGTATTACAAATAGGCCAGATCATTGTGTCTAGTGAATCAAAAATACAGTGCTGTAAACATTCGTGTATTACTAATAGGCCAGATCATTGTGCCTAGTGAAACAATAGATTGATTGTTTATTGCTTTCCGCCACACTCAACAATTTTTCAGTTATCTGGTGGCGTCTAGTATTTGTAGGTGGAGGAGAGAACCCAGATGCAATGTACCCGGGAAGAGACTACCGACCTTCCGAAATTAAACTGGCAAACTTCCTCACATATATCGGCGCGAGCGAGAATGGAACCCGCGCCGACTAGAAGTGAAAGGCCTTGTGATTTTGAGCGCAATGCTCTAACCACTTGGCCACGGAGGCCCCTCTAGTGAAATCAAAAATATAGCGCTGTAAAAGGTCAAATCATTGTGCCTAGCGAACCAAACATGCTGTACTACAATATATTTATGTATTACCAATACATGGGGGTCTGGGTCCCCTGTACCCCTTGCTTGTCGTAAGAGGCGACTAAATGGGGCGGTCCTTCAGATGATACCGCAAAAATCGAGGTCTCTTGTCACACCACATGTGGCACGATAAAGATCCCTCCCTGCTTAAAGGCCGTAAGCGCCGACCATAGGCCTAAATTTGTAGCCCTTCATCGGCAATGGTGACATCTTCACATAAGTGAAAAAATCTCGAGTGGGACGTTGAACAATATGCAACCAACCAACCAGTAGTTGAGATCATTGTGTCTAGTCCTAAAACAGTTATGCATTACCGATAGGACAAAACAGTGTCTTTGATAACTAAATTATTTCGAGTTAAATATATCTATGTATCTACATGTATAGGCCTTGAGGTTGGGAGAGGCTGACATAGACTTCTGTCCAATCCCTTTCACTATTTGTGAATTAAATGATCACAAATCAGAATTATGTCGTACTGTAAACATTCATATGTTACCAATCAGACAGGATAATTGTGTCCAGGGTTTAAAATATACCATACTGTAAACCCTCGTGTATTAGCATAGGTCTGGCCTGGATTACTCAAAATAAACTGAAATCGAAATTTGAACTAAAGTGTGAGTTTTTACTCAACTTTTGACTGCTCACATAAAATTTACGGTTGAGATTTTCCATTGTGTTTAATGTATGACAATTTAAACGTTGCAATATTTAATCTATTCCGTTTGTATTGTAGAATTGTTTTTATTTGTATTGTATAATTTTCTATTTGTATTCTATATTTTCCATTTGTATTGAATGATTTTTCTTTTGTATTGTATTGTAAATTTTTCATTTATATTCTATATTTATCATTTGTATTGTATAAGTTTTCTTTTGTATTGTATAATTTTCCAATTGTATTCTCTATGTTTCATTTGTATCGTATAATGTTCCATTTGCATTGTACTTTTCATTTGTATTTTATATTTTCTATTCATATTGTTTAGTTTTCCAATTGTATTTCCAATTTCCAACTGTTTTTCAATTGTCTATATTATATTTTCCGTTTGTCTCATTCATATATATATATATATATATATATATATATATATATATATTCAGTTGAATTGAATAATTTCCATTTGTATTGTATATTTTCCATTTGTATTGTAAAATTTTTCAGTTATATTGTATCCGAGGAATTGTTTATTTTGGGTTTGTTACGAAGGATTTCATTAGTCAACGTCCCTTCGAGAATTTTCCACTCATATTGAGACATCACCGACTGTAGGTGAAGTACCACAAATTTAGACCCATGCTTAGCGCTCAAGGCCGTAGCACTGAGGGTTCTTCAACGTGTCAACACCTTGCGTGACACAGGATGTAATATCCAAGATACATGATTCTCACTTTCAAATGTCGGCATTTCGCGATGAGGCACCTTACGTTTGAAGCGGCAATGACACAACAGGGGCTGGAAATCACGGCCGGTTCGCAGGACTAGTTGAACACTCAGCTAGTAATGGTGAATTCAGCGCCGGGTACACCCCCCACCCTACCCCTCACAAATATGATATATTTTTATAGAAATGTCCAAAAACGATTTGTGTTTTATTTTGTCAGAACTCCGCCCCTTGGGCCCCTACCAAGGCTTTGCCCTGAACTTCCTAGGAATCTCAAGACAGCGCCCAGATCCCCAGCCCTTTATTGTATCCTCCCATTCAGAAATTGCTATATTCGCCACTGGTTAAAAATGAGGTTGATAAGCGTAAACCATCATGGGCATCTCGCGCGTTACCAAATTCGATAAACGATAATTTAAGATTAAACCAATGAAACTCTTCGTCACAAACCAAAATAAACATTCCCTCGGATACAATACAAATGAAAAATTAAAAGAAAATACCAATGACTTTTTACAACACAAATGAAAGATTATACAACACAAATGGACTATGGATCAACAAAATCTGTGCTTGGTAACGAAAAGATAAAACATTTTACTCCGTACTTAACTGTAGTGTAAGGTGGTGCTTTTGTGAGGGTAACACTTTTCATTTAGCACCAGTAGGTAGTTCAAATCAATATCATTCACCTCTTGTAACATGTGAAAGTTCTAAGATTATATTGGTTGCTAAATGAATTATTACAGAGATGAATAACAACTGACAGTACCATGGGACTCGGTGACACATTCTGCAATAATAATGTGTCAGTGATTCTAAACTTTACGGTGTCAGAATAACAGATAGCTATATATGATGTATTGCACAGAATTTTATTATTCAATAATTTACCATGAAATCAAAGGATAGACTCAAATCATATTTCATGCTAGTGAATGCAATTAGCACATTCTGATGTATACAAATATTTCATCAGTGTGAAGGGGGTTGTAGCTACTCTCTCTCTCTCTCTCTCTCTCTCTCTCTCTCTCTCTCTCTCTCTCTCTCTCTCTCTCTCTCTCTCTCCACATATTCTATCGTAATTTTCTGTTCAATGGGAATTTGAATTTCCTTCGCCCCACGTTTAACTTAGAAAGCTTCGTTCGATCGCGAAGATCTTGATTTATAATGATTTTATAGATCTACAATGCTGCATACATTAAATCATAAAGGTTCTCAGTACAGCAATGATGAGTGTGTTACTCAACTCAAATACCTTGAAAATGCAGTGACAGGTGCCCGTTTGGTAGAATGTTCTATCGTTTAAATGATAATGCCTGCGGACCATATGTCCAATATACGCGCAATGTTGCAAAACAGGAAGTGCACACATTGCATGTTTCGGTAAAATCATAAAACACATCATTAATATAGACACATACAAAGAAACGTTAACTTCACGCTTCAGTTGCCGTTAATTGCATTTTAGTAAGCTTGAGGGGAAAACTCAAACCCACGAGTTTTAATTTTGCTGTTTAAACTTTCCATTTTATCGGAAATTGCCATCGCCAATGCTTCTAATACTGAATGAGGTGACCTTTTGCAAAAAATGTTATTACTACCTTCAATATGTCGTTATTTTATAGGAATATTTAATTCATAGTTTGAAATAAACAATATATATATATATATATATATATATATATATATATATATATATATATATACACCTTTATTTCAAACTATGAATTAAATAAAAATCCAAAATATAAGTAAATATCCACACAAGTAGTAGCATTAATTAAGGAAATAAATCAACCAGTTTCATTTTTAATCTAATTTAAAGTAATATGACGGTATAATATTCTTCCCTTTTCATGTTTGACGAAAATTTGATAAATTTTTCATTGATAATAAAATTACTCAAGAGTGCACGGAGGCATGCTGAAATCAGGAAAACAGTGCAAATAAGTATAACACAACTTTATGACAAAGGGAATGATTTCAGCTTCTCCATCGTGAACTTCCCATATTTATTTAAATAGCAACATTCCATCATCACCTGCACATGGCGTTTATATCTCTCAACTGATTCGATACGCAAGAGCTTGTTCTGCGTATGATCAGTTTTTAAATCGATGCAGGCTATTGACAAACAAGTTAATATTACAGGAATTCAACAGTGTCGATCAAAGTCAGCATTACGTAAGTTCTGTGGTCGTTCTAACGATATAGTTTGGCAATGCAACCTGTCATTGGCTCAAATGGTGTTCGATGTGTTTCATACCAATTGTTAGGCCGTTCTCTATACACACTGATTTTTGACTACGGCTTACTCCGTTTACCTGATCAAGGTAAAGGGCTCACGGCGGATGTGACCGGTCGACGGGGGATGCTTACTTCTCTTAGCTCACAGGCATCTGATTCCACTTCTGGTGTATCCAGGGGTCCGTGTTTGTCTGATTCTTTATTTGGTATTCCTTATATGAGTTATGATATTGGTCACTGTTCGTTATCTTCACCTTTCATTTGATTTACACACTACTTCTGGCATATGTTGTGGCACAATACGTTTGAAAGTGTTTTCACAGCAATTTATATTTTCGTGAAGGTTTGGAAGAATATATACTGGATCCAGCAACGCAGTTATGTCGGATTCAATAGTGGTTACTGCATTCGTATACCAGATTCTACCTAAAGTATACAGGTTCACGTTTTAGAAATACACCGTGATCCGGTAGTTACACGGAAATCACCACCATCTTCGTGATTATTAGCGTGAAGAATTGAATCGACTTGCTCTCTTTTATAAAGTGGTTAAATTTAAAAAAAAAAAAAAAAGCATTTTTTTTTTACCACATAGCTTAGTTGAGACTCTAGCTCTACTACTCAGGTATGAAAACGTCCATATAGAAAAACTATCCGAATTCAATGTACCTATCTTTATGTACTCATCATCACTGCTAAATCAACTATCAAAAAATTAATTGAAAAAAGCTGAGGGAACATTTTGAATACGATTTGACAGCGTAATGCAATTTTATAACAGCGGTAAATATTTTCCTTCGAAAGAAAAACATCGATAATAATTCATTTCACAATTAAGGATTTTATCCCTCATGCATAGCTCTCATCCTAAGCAGGGTATGGCTCCAGAATTTTTTTTTTTTGTTGTTCTTTCAGGTCTTCCAAGTTTGTTCTTATTTAGAATTTCCAACATTTTTTACTTGAGCATCACGAAGAGACATTATTTGTCGACATGCACATCTGGTGCATCAAAATTGGTACCATTTATGTTTTATAATACATATATTCGTTATAGTTATTTTTAAAGACTGTCTCATTTTGAATTCAAATAGAAAATGTAGGAGGCGTTAAAGTAATATTTTAAATTGATTGGCAGATTACACTGTTTTAGCAACAGCGGATCAGTTGTTCATCAACATGGCGAACGATAGTCTACAAAAATTATGTATCTCTTTTGAGTCATTATCTGTTACAAGTTTTATTGAAATCGGAGAAGAAACCTATCTACCCGAGGGCAGCACTCCCATTCGCCACTGTTGCGCGGCGCTAATTTCAAAATCAATTCTAACATATCAAATTATATTGTATTCATTTATTCATAATTGTTATATATACATATATATATTTTTATATATAATATACCATTTTATACCTGGTTGGTTGTAGATTGTTTAATGCCCGGCTCGAGAATCTTTCACGCAAATGTTGACGTCATCATTGTCAGTGAAGAGCTGCAAACATTTAGGCCTATGCTCAGTGCTTACGGCCTTTAAGCAGGGCGGGATCTTTATCGTGCCACACCTGCTGTGACACAGGGCCTTAGTTTTGCGGTCTCTTCCGAAGGACCGCCCCATTTAATCGCAACTTACGACAATCAAGCAAATATTTGAGTGCGATTGTCATACCCGATGTATACTTTAATATACATCATCTTTTTATCCACCTGTTATCACTTTCTTTCCTAACCTACATTTCTTTGTCAACAAATACATTTTAATAAAATCATTTGTAGAATATGGCAACAGATATAGTATGATGCATTACATTAGTTTTCTTCAGCACTAGATACCCATTTATGAAATTCTAAGAAGTACGTCTAAGAATTCTGGATTGAATATCAAATTTCCGGTATTTTATATTCAATCAGTCATTAATACTTAATTAACGCGTGTATGTCATTGTATAACGGGAGGAGTCGAATGGACCTATTGTCAACACATCAGCTACAACGAAAAATTAGTTTGTAGGTTCCTAAGTTAGGGACCAAACGAAAAATACATGATTGGCGACAAGGTCAACGAGAAAAATAGTATTGAAAAGTCCGAACTTCCTTAATTGAAACAATTTCTTCCTTTAAAACAATATACACCATCTTCGCCACTCAAGGGGTTCACAATTCACTCTGTTCTCTACAACTGGAAAAACAGAATAAATCTTGGTCTTGGCTACCGAGTATGAATTTACATGTACTTGGGTAGATTCTGAGAGAGATATTAAATTCTCAATTTTAATTCAATGGATTTTATCTTATTGAATGTTGATAAAGACGATTTATTCATCGTCTAGATAAAATTACGCTTGCTATGGCTATGTAAATTAGAATATTGGTTTTATTGCTTACTTTGATATCAGGAACCGAGGTTGCTTAGCAGATCTGTATACAGGTGCGAGTTCGAGTTCTGAGAGATTTTAAATTTCCCTACAAATTCAAAAATTGTTGATCTAACTGAATATAATTTGCTGGCTAATTATATTACCTTTGGTAGAGTCTCGCTCTCTCTCTCTCTCTCTCTCTCTCTCTCTCTCTCTCTCTCTCTCTCTCTCTCCAAAATGAAATTGGTTGTTCACGACAATCAATTGGCATTGGATTACTATATCAGTCTTATTGCAAATTGAAACTTTGAAAAAAAAAACCTGTTGATTTTGTATGATAAACGTTAATTGCATGGATGTCCTGGATAAATGCAGTTTTAATCAACCTCAGATTTAGGGACAAGGCGGTCTAAATTCTTAGAACTTGTGCCTGATCCCTTCGTAATTACATTACTATGATATCCGTTCAAATCAAATCAATCATCCTCATTAACAATTATAATAATTAGTGAGGAACAATAATAATTAGTGGGGGTGAAGGAACGAAGCATCACATCCCCCTGTCAATAGTGTATTGGTCATACTTTGACAACGAAAGGATGACGTACCACACAGATCTTAGAAACAATTAACTACGGTTCACACTCGATATCAACAATAAAAACGTCACTGACTAATCAAAACCGCATTTGAAATATCTGCATAACTCAACATTTGAAGTACATTCGGAATGATCGCCCTTTGCTCTATTGAAATATGGACAGTCAACATGGTAGTTACATTTGAAGTATGTTATGTCAATTCGACAAACTTCAGTGAATTATTTATGTTCTACAGGTAAAATTGCACCTGTATGAGTTTTCTGTATTGGTCTTTGTGTATAGAACAACTTATCGACATAAATAATAAATACGTCAGATATATTAATATTATATTAAATATTAAAGTCATATATACTTACGACGATGATTATTGTTCGTTATCTTGTTTTTCACGCAACTGATTTTCTCTGATTTATTTATCATTTAATTAAAATTAATTTATAATGTGAAATATACTTTCAAATGAGTCCAACATTTGACCGAGTTATCTCCATATTGAAGTATGATTTGTAAATTGAAGATAATGAACAGTGATCCATTTCATAAATCCTATACAGAATACAAAACCACAAGTTCGGCAAACACGGACCCTTGGACACACCAGAGGTGGGATAAGGTGCCGAGGCGAAATAAACATCCCCTGTTGACCGGTCACACTCGTAAGATAAAACGTCTTATGTTGCCATTTTCGATTTCATATGTAGTCAACTCTAATATGTTATTCAAATGATTTTTTTTTCAAAACTTTTATATACATATATATAGTTGTAACCCCACAACTCCTGATGTATACCCCAAAGAACTCTCTTTTTTTACCCCAACTACTTTAAGCGTTTATCCTAACAACCCTTAATGTTTACTCCAACTTTAAATCTTTAAGCCAATAACACTCCAGGTTTACCCCCAACAATTCTTAATGTTTACCCCAATAAGCCCCAGTGTTTACCCCAAAGGACTTTATCATTTACCCCAACTACATTGAATAGTTACCCCCCCCCCCCCCCCCCCCCAAATAACCTTCAATGCTTATCCCCAACAATCCTCAAGGTTTTATCTAAACAGAAGTAACTATATGTTCTACCAAACGTTATGGGAAATTTCAGTTGAACTGAATTACGTCCGTTAACCTGAAATAATACTTTTACCGTATAACGGGTATTTTCTGCGATTGGATTTTTTTTGCGCGCGATTTGATCCGTAAATGATAGCAAATTATATATTATATTCTGCGGTTTATTATATATATTATATATATATATATATGCGTTTATATATTTTTTGCTATTGTAACTTGCAAATTTTTCCTATTTGCAAAAACTGGACAACCGCAGAAAAATACCCGTGATACGGTATGCACATACCCGTCTATCAGAGGGTAACTGTCTAGGACACAATAGGCTACTTGTAGCTCTGTCGGGTGTGTCCCATACTGTTCCAAACAGGTTGGGGTTGCTTTTCCTGACGTCACTTCTGGTTCTGGTTTTGTTGAACTCGGACATATTATTACCTGTGGTTGGCACGATTGAGTTTGCAGCGGATAAGATTTTAGAGTATTGGAGTTCCCCAGTTCCTGGCTGTTGGGTTTCTTGTCCTCTTTATTTGCAACAACGCCAAGTGCAATTGAAAGGGAAAGGATGATAGCCAAAGCAGCTGCACCAAAAGCGTAAATGATCCGTTTGTTCATCACTTGATTCCGTGCGGTGACGGAGAGGTTGGAAACGAGATCTGACTGTGGGGAGTATGACGTGGACATTTCAGATCTTCGGAATAGAGAAATGATTGAAAATACTCTTCACTAAACTTGTCCTCAATCTTATCACTGTCATAAATTTTAACAAATAAATTTTATAACACGTGGTTACAATCGCGTATTTGAAAAATATTTCACAACTGCATTTGAAAAGTAGGACGCTCTGCCTTTTCAGTAATATGTAAATAATGTCAACCTGCGCGGATACCTTCTTGTCTCTGAGTAAATATATCGGCTTGGAAATTAAACGGTTATCAACGCATGCAAATGATAGCAAGACTGGTATAACGCGTTTTCAATGAAGTATGGTACTTGGCGAAACGAGAATGGGGTCTCAAGTGACTGATGTGAATCGGTCTACAATCTACTAGTAAAATTCGAAATTAGGACACAGTTTCTACTCAACAGAAGCATTCATATGAAGTTATAAAGTGCATCATTTTATTTTTGCTACGTTTTCTAATGGTCATATCCGCCCTTGGTTTAACTGTTCTGTAACGAAAATGGTACTTGAATTCAAGTAACGCGTCAGACCTTTTCTCTTGTGTGTAGTACATCGTGGGGATCCGGGTTGTTGAATAGGTCTTTAGTACACCTTCGTTGTTGTAAAAGACGACTAAATGGGGCGGTCCTTCGGATGAGACCGCAAAAACCGAGGCCCCGTGTGTCACAGCAGATGTGGCACGATAAAGATCCCTCCCTGCTCAAAGGCTCTGAGCACCGACCATAGACCTAAATTTTGTAACCTTTCACAGGCAATGGTGACGTCTCCATATGAGTGAAACATCCTTTACAATAAACGTAAAAAATAAAGTATCGCAACACCATAGTTACTCCATTATCAAATTTTTGAAAAATGAGCAATAATTTTAAATTCAGTTATGCAATTCATTCTGTTCAATTGTCCACTCTGTTGGTCGAGAATTGCCAGTGCGACTGTTGTACTCGCTTCCAACAGAACTGTGAGGTTTGTATTCAGTGGTTTAGCTCTTTATTTAGTTTAACAAATTAGATTTGCATTTCTTCCACATGTAAATTATGACAAATCATGGGAAAGAGGGAATCGGGTTTGTCAAACTAACAGCTCAACTTTATGACAAACGGGATGATTTAAAATTCTCCATCGTTAACTTTCATTATCTATGTGACAATATTCCATCATCACCTGCATATGGTGTTTATATCTCTCAACTGATTCGATACGCACTAGCGTGTTCTACATACGATCAGTTTTGAAATCGAGGCAGGCTACTGACAAAGAAGTTGATGTTACAGGGGTTTGTATAGTCTCATCTAAAATCAGCATTTCTCAAATTTTATAGTCGTTTTAACGATCTAGTTTGCCATTACAATTCTCCATCAAGTCAAATTCTGTCTGACGTGTTTCATACCAATTGTTAGGCCGTTCTTGGCACACTGATTCTGACTACGGATTGTTCCGTTTACCTGATCGGAATATAGGACTCAAGGCGGGTGTGACCGGTCGATAGGGGATGCTTACTCCTCCTAGGCACCTGATCCCACCTCTGGTATGACCAGGGGTCCGTGTTTGCCCTTCTCTCTGAATTGTATTTTCTATAGGAATTACGAGATTGAATACTTTTAGTTATCTTGGCCTTCTCATTGAGACAAATTATTCGTCAAGTGGATCAGCACCATTCAACCATGTCAGAAAGGATCTATAACAGATAATAAATGACGCCAAAGATTGTGAAAGATCTGGAAGACGCCGTAAAACATCTAACTGGGAGAACAATGCACTCAGAAGGATGGTTATAGGAAACCTTTTAACCAATAGGGAATTGCTGACACATCCTTTCTTTTCAATGTGAATAGTGCGGAATCGCCATAGTAATAGGGCCATAGTGCAAGAAAAGGCATGAAGAGACCTTTTCTTCCATCTAACCACACATGCAATGGTGTCAATCTCGTCAATGTCGGAACCTAGCCTCTTAGAAGAAAGTTCATTGATCGGACAAGAGTCGCTTTTTGTCATATTTCACATGGACGAATGTGTGTGTGACGGCAACTGAGAACTGCATAGTAATTATGCTGAACAAAATATTGTAGAGATGAATCCGTTTGGTGGTGGATCATTCGTGGTGAGGACTGTGTTTGATACCACTGCAACATGGATCGGTTTAATCACCTTCATCGACCAAGGCCAGAGTTCATGGATGACAAACGCCAGACAACATCATGCTCGTACTGTGAAGGATTTGGGTTTGTTTTTTGGGTGTTTTTTTTTCACAGACAGTACGTTACGATACTGCTATAGTCTGCGCAAAGTCAAGAACACATTTGGTACATCACTGGTCACCGAGACCATCAAAGGACATCTTTAATTCAAACATTAGATGGCGCGGTAGTACATCCGGAGTGGCAAGCTCTACCACAACGTCAAATTCAACGTTTAATCAGAGGCTTAAACAGAAACCTAGGGTCCGTAATACTTGCAAACTGAAGTTACGCTAGATACCAAACACCTTGAAGTTTACAACATGTACACCTTATTTACTTTATTTTCATTCATAATAAACATTTGATTCCATAGAAGCATCTTATTTACGGTAAAGTTTCCTCAAAATATCAAATCTTCTTATCTTTAAAAAAGAATGACAATGAAAACATAGAGGATATCTATATTGCATGATTTGATAGTTGCTCTATCCAGCGAGTTGAAATGGTGTATTTATTCGCGAGGCTTACCGAGCAAATAAATCACCAGTTCAGTGAGTTGGATACAGCAAATATCAAATTATGAAATTATAGATGTTCTGTTTATCTCATTAGCTCTTTCTATCACTTTAGTTTTGAGATGATCCCCAATACAACATAACAGCTGATTTGAATCATTCCCGTCATAAAACTTTGAGAATTCTTTAAAAAATTCTGAAATCAACTCTTGAAAATTTCTCAGCTAAGAATATTTTCAAATCGACTGTCATAAAATGATTTGAAAATATTCGTAGCTGAGTAATTCTCAAGAGCTGATTTGATAATTTCCTCATATTCATATTCTCGCGAGAACGTTTTCGCGGATGTTTTTTTTTTAAATTTTGAAGCGAGCTAATGGAACTCTTTTCTGTCAAAGGGTAAGAAAACATACAATGCGATAAATATTATACAGTTACAAAGATTTTTATTCATGCCTATCAATGAATTTCTTGGAAGACATCCAAATAATTAGACCTAGTATTTAATTATTACATTTTTTTTATATTAAACTATTATATTTCTTTACCAATTATTTATATTGCTGACGTAACGCCTTGACGTACTTGAAAAAAGTTTTGGTTGCAACATTTTGAAAACGCATCGAGGATCAATGACGGGGGACTGATAAAGCAGTTATTTTAGTGAACAAAGTGTTTGTTATTGGAGTTACATTGTTTTTGAAATTTCACGTGTTTTCGTGGATATTGTAGGGGGGGAGACAGGACTTGACTAAACAACATGGCCTACTACTCTATGTTCATATATTCATTACGTCTGTAATGGCTTTAGTTATTGTTTATACTTTTTAGTTCGATTGATATTTTGAAAAGATAAAAAAAAAAAAAATTCTTTTTTTTTTGTTATTATTATTCTTTTATCCTATTAAGAAACAGGAAAGTAACTTGAGAATATTGAAGTGGGGATGACCTCAAAATTAGTTCGGACCGGAAGTGTTTTATACATGTGCGTTTGATAACACTACGTTTGATAACGCTACGGTATATCACAATCAACGATAATGAGATAAATAAAATTTACTGATGGAACTTTTACGGTTGTGTGTGTGTGTGTGTGTAAAGGTCAAACTTTACACCTGTTATTCATCCTATACTGTGAAATTATTCATCATACTCAGGCTAAGAGAATCAAGAGGCTCACAGGTCTTATTAGTATTAGTTAAAAGTATCACCAGCGCGAAGTGCCATCAAATCTTTATTAATGTCCCTGTTCCGCATACCTAAGTTGAATTCTGATATTCAACAATATAAACAAGATGTCTTCTTAAAACATAAATGCGTCATTCTAGATATCTATTTACTTTCATTTTAGTATCACTAGCATTAAAGAAAATATTATTTGAACCTTTTACACATATACATATATACAACAAGTATGACCCCGCCCAAGAGTCAGAACCTCTACCCCGGGAATCATGAAATTTACAATTTTGGTAGGGGTATTTCTGCTCTTTATAACTGTGCATTTAGTGTTTCTTACAAATGTGCGGCTGTAGAGAATTTTTTTTTAAATTGGTCAATTTGTTTTGACAGTTGTTGCCACACCTCTAAGGCCCCGAGGTGCAGAAGTTCTGAAATTTACAATTCATGCCCCATTGCCCCAATTGATGCTTCATACGAATTTGAAAAGAACTTACATGATAGTTATGAAAAAAAAGTCAAGAGTGTTCAATTGTGAACGCACATATTTAATCACTTAGCCATTTTGGCCCCACCGTAGTACCAAACTCTCTACCCCCTGAATCATGAAAATTCATCAAGTCAGTTGTTAACGGATGACACTCGACCAATAGCACTAGGTCACCCGGGTGACCTAACAAAGCCGGTGTTGCGATAACTTTTTTCATGTGTATAGTAATGATTTTGTTTGTTGCTTAGATTTTCAATGTTTGAACATTTCAGAGTAAATATTTGCACTGTAGATAATCTAGGTTTCCTTCCACTTGTCGCACTCTTCACCCTGTCATGGATCTTTCGTGCTATGTCCCAGTAGTACACAGGCAGTTCACCAATGATCATTTCTGGGGCGGCAATCCTGAACTTTATATGGGAATCATGGGTGGTATCCTAGGATCCCTCACGGACCCGCCTATGATTCTACTTTGACTTTCATGCACTCCGTATTGTGTTACAGAATTATACGGTAATTATATATGTTGACTAGCAAAACCAATAGCTTTCAAACTATTTCTAGAGGTACTCTACATCGTCATAATGGCTGGATTTCTTTTAAAACATGAATGAAAATATAAATTTCAGTAATATTCATTTATTCATTTCAAATACCACTGCCAAGACGTGTAGCTCAGTAGATTATCACGATGACTGCCGAGTGCTGAACTGTAAATAAGTTGGAGTACGGAAGGGGTTTTATTTATTTATTTATTTTTTCAAATTGCTTTCTTCTAAAACTGTATCTTTTGACTAAAATAAAGTACATTCAAAAGTTTTCAGTTGCAAAATATTGTTGTACAGATCCTCCACTTTTGATCCACATCTGGTGTGGCATTCCTCCTCAAATGCAGCTGCCCTGAAAGCCGTGCAGTGCTCTAACAGCAGCTCCCCGAGAATCAACCGCGTATTAAAACGAATCACTGGCATATATGCAAGTATAAACCCGCGGGCCGGTCTGCTAACCTGTTGGTCTTGCTATTGTCACCTATGTAGTCTCACTGCATCTAATTTCTATGAATAAAATTCATTTTAACTTAGTTTGGAATAATACTTGTATCAATTTCTTGGAGTAAAATGCGAAACGTTCACTTCTCAAATAAATATACGAAGTTCCATAGGCCAAATCAGCGTCCTTTCCTGAAAATCAAAGGTGACATGCAGTAGGCCAACACTGGTTAATTTTCACGTAGAAAATTTTTTTTCCGTATGGAAAAAATATAAAAATATGACACTATAAGTAAAAACCCCGGTTATGATTATTTGGGGAAAATCTTGTGAAAATTATATTTCTCTTATAAGAAGTTATTTCATCTTAGGTATTTATTTTTCTGGAGGAGATGGGTTTGGAAGCACTTGCCTTGGTTACTTCAGGTGGTATTTCTTTGTCTGTCGATTGCTAAGGAAGGATAGATATTAAAATTTGTTTATTATTTTAAGTACATAATGGTGCAAATTTTTACTTACAATATGATAAAAGTATTCAAAGCATTTACCTACAAAAGTCTAATACTTTCAAATAAGTTTTAAGAATTATGTTATCTCGAAATGATTTTTTTAATCTCTCGATGGAAACCCGCGTCTTTACTCACTTTCGACTGCCCTGCACAATACTTGTAAAGAAAGGGTGACTGGGAGTAATGATCATTGAATTATAGCAACATCGAACCCGATCTAAAAATGATTGGTCAAACTTCATTTGGTACATGAAAGTTCCACGTATTCTAGTAACCATGCAGGTTCAATGTTTTGAATTATTCAATCATATGATAAAAACAATTTCTGACATTAAACCCGAAGGGCCAAGTGAATATTGTATTTCTCAGGTAGATAAATCTTCGTATTGACCTAAAAGCTGTCAATAGTTATATAATATTACAAAAAAGTTTAAATAATTGAACAAGTAAATTTAGGCATATATTTAATTTCATCGACGTTTTTGTACCTTATATTATTTCAATGCACACTTTATTTCTCTCTATATATATAAATATAAAATCTCTGACCTTTCCACTTGACAAAAAATCCTATACAAAACATACAGATAATTATTTTTTTTAAAGGGCAGTATAGACGTGAAAAGAATGATCTATGTTGAGAATGACTAGAGAGAAATAACAATATCATATATAAAATGAATTTAACTTTTAATAATAATACCAGTATTACATGTAGAAGTAGGACAACACCGTATCTTAGCCACATACTGAGATCTTCACAAAACAATTTTAATGTCGCTCAAGCTTGAACATGCGGTGAAGACATGTGAGGGTTCCGGGTCTTTTTCCCTTTGCTGAAATAAAAATAGAGAAGGAACAAAATATCCCAAAACATATTTCAATAATCATGCAAATGTGAAAGTGAGATCGCATACCCTAGAGTTCCAAAATAAATAGATATTAAATAAATAAAATAATAAGTCAATAAATTACTCGAATCTGAACAAACCTGCTGTTCTTCACTGCGCAACAGAATATATCGTCGACTATTTTCGAGGCTGTGTAAAATATTAACAATAATATTCAAAAAGTATACATATAAAGTTAGAAACACAAAGACCGACGTAATTATACATAATCAACAATTTCTTGAACACCTGCTACATTACAATTTTCTCTGCCTGTGCAGTACCCACTAGGAACTTCTCGCACACTGATCTCCGATGTGATTGGATTGTCATCATACTGGGTTTTATACTCACGTGAACAAAACAAACTCGTTTTCACAAGTTTAGCTTTTGATAAAAGATTAGAAAGTCAGCCATTAAAAAGATGCATGTAGTCTAAAGTACACCTAATCTTATATGTAACTGTATACAGAATCTCTCTCTCTCTCTCTCTCTCTCTCTCTCTCTCTATATATATATATATATATATATATATATATATATATATATATATATATTCCAAGCAGAGAGAGAGAGTATCGGTTTCCATGAATTGCTATTGTTAAAAAAATGAATGGACCGAAATTAAAACTAAAAATAGAAAGATTCACAAAGAGAGAGAGAGAGAGAGAGAGAGAGAGAGAGAAACTTGTTTACGTCGACACTCTCATCCGATTTAGTGATTGGGGAATATTAGGCTTTCTAGAAAGTTTCAGTGTAACCCCCCCCCCCCTACTTTGAGAAAAAAGGTACGTGCCTAGAAATATTACATGCTACATATATAAATATTACATGGGTATCTGGTACATCAAAATTGGTACCGGTTATGTTTTATATTAGTATCACTGGATCGATGCCTCTGCTGGTGGACTGTTAGTCCCCGAGGGTTTTCAGCAGCCAAATTGTTAAGTACTTTGGTACTAGCACGAAATATAGATTAAAATTTGCTGTGATAAAATTAAGAAATTCATTTCAAAATTAAGGATTATCTCCCTCATGCATACCTCTGATCCTTAGCCGGATTTGGCTCCAGTATTTGTTATTTTTGGTTCTTTCAGCTCTTCCAAGTTTCTTCTTATTTCGGATTTCCAACATGTTTTACTTCAGCATCACTTAAGAGACATTATTTGTCGAAATGCGCATCTGGTGCATCAAAATTGGTACCGTTTATGTTTTATATGTAAATATACACGCTACGCATGTTAGAATTCGAAAAATAAATTCCTTATACCACTTAATTTTTGCTGACGTCAAAAGGTACAGAGAGAGAGAGAGAGAGTATACATCCCTGAACGATTATATCTAGATGCGCGCATTTTTTATCCTGCAGAATACATTTCCATGTGTAAAATATCATTTCAATAAATCATGGTACTTGACTACAAATATAAATTCATCGCGGTGATATACACACACACACACACACACACACACATATATATATATATATATATATATATTGAACTCTGCATCAATCACCTATGGGACCAAGGACGTTAATGATGAAAAAACAAAGATAGAAAGGCGTTGATTCGAAAGTGAAAAAGAAGTAAGAAGGAAGCTGCACGAAAACAAGTGGGAGGGGGGGGGGGGGGGGATAAAGATCAAGAACACACAGAAAATGAAGATCAAGAACTTGTGCCTACCCAGTGACAGGCTCCTTATGATGAGGTCTTAATTAAATATCTGCCTTTCTATGTAACGGAACTTTTAAGTCCGATTTTCAGGTTTAGTCCCCGATTCAGTTTGGACTAATCTTACCGCTGGTCGTATGGCTTTTTGAGAAACAGACCCCAGAAGAACTGAGTACCCAGGAGACCTCAGTCACAGAATTTGGGTACAAGCTCTCGTAAAGAAGTCCAATTTTGAAACCCAAGTGGCCGATTCGCTTACTTTCGTGAAAGTAAAGGAATTAGACACTTGACGTGCGAAGATGGGAAAAGTTGTATCCGGGTACAACGTCTCCATGAGAAGTAACCTATCTACAACAGGTACAAATTTATTTGAAGAAAAATTTTGTCGTTAGTAAAATTCTGGATACAAGTTTTCCACAAGTCGTCAACTTACAGTTTCGTATCGGGGGAGCAGTTGTTGGAGCGAAGGCAATGCCCTCTGGCGTAATAATGAGACATAAAATGACGAATGGAGTGACACGTGATCATTAGGGGATTAACGAGGAAAGGGGAATCACGGATTGAGTCTTAATAAAATTAAGAATGTCAGGTTGCAAAATCTAAATTATGATTTAAAATGTAACGAATGTAGAATGCAATGAGGTGAAACGGAATTAAGAATGCGATATATATATATATATATATATATATATATATATATATATATATATATATATCCAATAATGAAAGTCAAGAAACACGAAACGCGAATTAATTACATTCCGCTGTAAGCGCTTTTGGCTTTAATGCCTCTTCGGACAGTTATAAAATTAAATTTAATTTTATAACTGTCTGAAGAGGCATTAAAGCCAAAAGCGCTTACAGTGGAATGTAATTAACTCGAGTTTCGTGTTTCTTGACTTTTATTATTGGATATAATTGCTGTATAAAATAGTGGATTTTTTTTTTTTTTACAAATCATATATATATATATATATATATATATATATATATATATATATATATATATAATTAAAGATGTAAAAATGAAGCAAGACGAAAGCAAGTAGAAAATTGAAATATAATAATGTGACATGGAATTAAGGTGTCGGGTAGCAAAATAAAATTTAGAATTAAGATCGATTGATTAGATAGATATTGTTTAACGTCCTGCTCGAGAATTTTTCACTCGCATGGAGACGTCACCATTGCCGGTGAAGGACTGCAAAATTTAGGCCTATGCTCGGCGCTTCATCTTTATCGTGCCACACCTGCTGTGACACGGAGCCTCGGTTTTTGCGGTCTCATCCGAAGGAACGCCCCATTTAGTAGCCTATTACGACAAACAAAGGGTACTGAGGATCTATTCTAACAACCCGAATCCTGACTTTAGAATTAAGAATGGAAATTAAGATGTTATAAGGTAACATGGAATTGAAAATGGCATGCAGTAAAATCAATGTTAGAATTAAGAATACAAGAAGGTTGCATAGAATTATGGCGGCAATTCCCTGCCATACCCGTGACCTAACATTATTTATAGAATGCACGGCTTATCGATTTTCTTGACCTCTTAACTGCTATGCAAAGGATACCCTAATCCCAAGAATTGGTAACCAGTCTATGCGAAAGTTTCAATGCACATATTCTGACTGATTTTCTTAAATCATATTTTAAAGGGTGTGTACAAATGAACTTCTTAATAAAGACTTTATTACAGAGTCTATTTCTAAAGAATGACCTTCTTGGGTCTTATTTTCCCCAGAATTCCAATCCACGCTAACGCATTTGAAGTTTTAACCCACTACAATTAGTCAGTCTGCGGGATAACTAAGAATAGGTCTGTGTCGTGTAGCCGAAGCTTAACGGAATCATGCGAGGATTGCCGAATGGTGCAATACTCTTTTATTCTGTCGGCAATGTCTACGATTTGGAACGAACTACGGACAACCATTTGTGTTTTGATCGCACTAAAAGGGAAAACATAGATATACGTGAGATTTTAAAGAGTGTTTGGATATCGATGTCATTAAAAGTAACACGTATACTAACAAAACTCGCCTATGGATACTGTAGGCAGTATCAAGTCATTCACATTTTCGCCTGCAGCTTCGTAAGACTGTCAAAAGAAAATATATTGTTTTTTAGTTTTTGTCATTAGGCATGAGGTATATTATGTCATTTAACACTATTATGTATAATGTAATTAATAAGCAACGAGATTGACGGTAGTTACCATAGCTATATTGTTTACGAGAATCATAAATCAGCTCAAAATTTGTAACCGTGTATATGATATAGCACTACTGATTAAATTACATGAACTCATACCTACAAGTGCTTGTACTACACGTAATCACTGACAACTGTCATAATGAAAACTGTCCTATAATGTAATGAGAAGGGTGGAGAGAAAGGGAGAGGAGAAGTAAAAAATGATGAAAGGAGAGAAAAGGAAAGAAAAAGGAGGCAGGAGGTGGGAGACGTTCGTCTGCTGCCCCGGTGATTAACAAAGGTCATATAACCACCATGCGCAGATAGTTCATTGTGTTGGTGCTGCTGAAAACGTCACAGAAAACTTGCGATAGTAGTGTACATGTAGAGTGCTATTCTACCCACTTTCCAGGTCATTTAAGGTATGTGGTAAATTCAGTTTAAATTGTTTTTGGTATCACAACTGCGTAGAAATTGTCCCAGTAATCCATAAATAATCTTTATATTTCACATAGCGTATTATCTATAAGTATTGGTTTTATATCAAGTTGATTGATTGATTGTTTTACGTCCCGTTGAGAATTACAAACAAACATAACAGGTAGACTACTGATTACAGTACTGTACAACAGAGCTATCTATAAAGAGTGACTCTGCCTCTAATGACCCCCCCCCCCCCTTTCTGCTCGGTACACTTTTTAGAATAACCCGCCTTATTTCGTCGACTAGAAATTACCGCGAAAAATTGTCAGCTGAAGCAATCGCATCTACCCTAGCAATGCTAAAAATAAAGTAAAATAAAATACAAATAACATGAAATCCACTAAATAACAAAAGACATAGAGTGAATTCGTTATAACTAGAACTGTCCTAACGGGACTAATACCCCTTGCAGGACACACTGGATGGTAGGAAATAGTGAATTTGTGCTCATTGAAGAATAAACGCACTCATCCTTTTGACATGAAGACGAACTCAGTTCTCTTGAGAGCAATTACTGTAAAATGTAATACTATATACTCTGCAGTAAAACAATACTCACAATATTTAAGATATGTTTAATATAACTTCTGAATATTATTTCATGGATAACTATTCAACATACATGAGCCAATGAAAAAACAGCTTTTTATTAACAAAATCATTTCCACAGACAGAGAGACAAATATACTTATGATTCCATTATAATCTCTCCTAGACTGATGCAGTAATCTACGTGAAAGAACAGAACATTACAAAATCTAAAAAAAAAAAATGACCGAGTCAATAAAGGTTTTTTTTTAAAATAAAAAAAACAAAACAAAAAAACCTATGTAAAATGAAAATAACTATAACTTCCTTGAATCTCAATAAAAATAGCAGGTGTACAACTTCATTATATACATAATGTATATAAAATTTGAATCAAATCTGTTCATTGGTTTACGATATACTCTGGAAATTACATCATCCCCTCCAAATGGAAAAAAAAAAATCCATAACTTCCTTGAATGTTAAAAAAAATCTAAATTTAAAAAAAGCAGATGCACAACTTCATTATTCATAATTAAGATATAGATAAAGTTTGAATCAAATCTGTTCATCGGTGTTAAAGATATCCTCTGGACAGAAAGACAAATGGATGGACGTGATGATTCCAGTATACCACCAAACTTTGTTTGTGGGGAACATAAAAATGGCATTGTGCGTTGGTGGAGTTTTACCACAGGGTAATGAAATGCATCTAGTGTGGCGGCGATCAAAATTGTAGATTTACTCCTGTCGCTGGATAGGAAGGAGAGTACCAAACCCCCGGATGTGTAACTCGGACGTAGTTTACCCCATGATTGAGCGGAGGTATAAATGTTTAGGTGTAGCGTGATTGGCTAATATCAAGAGTGAAATTATTTGAAATTGAGAGAAATAATATAGAAGTTTAAATTAATTGTCGGGATGAAAAATTATCACACAAAATCGAGAAATGACTAAGGAAATTACCATGGTAGGGGTGTGTTTGAAATGAAAGGTGTAGTTTTCTGAAAATTGCTATGTGTTGTACAAATATGACCTATAAAAGCAACGGGACCCTATGTTTGTTTTTGTTTGTTTGTTTGTTTATAGCCGCCTGAGCAATTTTTCAGCTATCCGGCAGCTGCGGGACCCTATGTAATTTTTGTCGTTTTTTATCAGCATTTGGAATGAGCTTTGAAATGTTGGCGGTCATTTACCTAAAATTAATTAAGGTCATATCCGAAAGACCCGTGATCATCACCACTAAATGCCGAGGCGTTTGGCGAAGGAGCAATCACTACCTATTTTTCGTCTTAGATTTGACGCGGCCATGGCACGAGCGGGGCTCGAACTCACGACCTCCCGGTTACGAAGCGAACGCTCTAACCACTGAGCCACCGCGACCGGTTGTGGACGACGTTGGGTCGTCAAACACTATGTAAGTAAATCCATCCGGTGAGATGAAACTCGTTAGCAGAAGCTGTCGTCTAAGGGATGAAAACCCCAACAGAAAAATTGCTGGCTCTCCGAGCTCAGGAGGTAAGCGTAGGGATAATCACCCTGCCTTAGAAGAAAATATAAATTACAGGACCGATCATAAAAGCAACAACTCTTTCTCGTCAAAGAGTCGAGAAAGTAAAAACCAACAAAAAGAAAGCAGCAGATGACCTGAAAAAGGACAGATCTGTTTTCAGCTAAATACACCAGCAGAACATTTTTGTCTTTTATAATTAATGTCTTGTATGCTTGATTGATTGATTGTCTATTTTTCACTTATATAGAGACGCCACCATTGTCGGTGAAGGGCTGCAAAATTTAGGCCTATGCTCGGCGCTCAGGGCCTTTGAGCAGGGAGGGATCTTTATCCTGCCACACCTGCTGTGACACGGGACCTCGGTTTTTGCGGTCTCGTCCGAAAGGACTTTTTAATATATAACGGATTTTAACAAATGATATGCATATATTGATGTATTTACGATTAACTACTACGTCTGTAATATTTCATGTGTGTGTGTGTGTGTGTGTGTGTGTGTGTGTGTGTGTGTGTGTGTGTGTGTGTTACTTAGGCCAGAAATTGACTGCTTTGTGAACAAACATTTCTAAAATCTTAATAATTTATTTAACGGTACAATATATTTATTTGTACGAATATATTCATATTTGAGGATGTGTCCACGGACTCGGGTGTGTATTGTTAATTTCATTATTAGACTCAAAGATTACCTTTTTCAAATGCTTTTTTAACTATGACAGTACTGTTCAGTCGTAATACTCATTGTGACTTATTTGTATAATAGATATAGTCTTGCGTTGCGTTGCTATGATAAATAAACACGACAGATGAAAACCGGTAATAATTAGAATGTGTTTAGAGTTTTTAAAATTTTACTCCAATAAAAGAGACTTTGATTAAAATATCTGTGTAAAATTCAGAAATTAAAACTTTAGATGAAAGCTTAACGTAGGCTTTCATTTAAGAATACTCATGCATAACATTTTAAATCTGTTTTCAACCCTCAGGCGTTCCCTTTTAAATCTGTTTTCAAAACAATTTTAAAATGCAACGCCTAAGGATTTTGAAATGATAGCGCTCAAGCTTAAGCGTTAAAATTTAATTTTGTGGTTTTTTTTTTCATTTAATTTAATATAGATTATATATACAATACTCCGACTGTAGAGAACTACGGTCGGAATAAGACAGGGCTGTCTGCTCTCACCCACCCTCTTCAACACATTCCTGGAAAGAATCATAACTGACATACTTAAAGATCACAAAGGGACAGTCAGTATTGGAGGCAGGACAATCAACTCCTATGTTTTGTCGATGATATAGAGGGATTGGCAGCTGGAACGGAGTCAGAGTTAGCTAAATTGGTGGAGCGGCTTGACAAGACCTCTACAGCCTGTGTACGACATGCAAATCAGCGCAGAGAAGACCAAACTGATGACTAACAACATCAACAACATCAACAACATCAGCAGAAACATCAGTGTCAGAGAAGAGAAACCGTTCAAAGCTTCAAAAATACTTGGGAGCCATAGTCACCGATGAAGGATTCATGCCTTAAATACGCTCAAGGATCGCTCAGACCACAGCAACGCTCAGTACACTCAAGACCATCCGGGACGACAAAAACATAGCCCTTACCTCAAAGGTCAGACTGGTGCGCTCCTCGGTCATGTCCACATTTCTGTTTTCTTGTGAAACCTGGACATTAACAGTAGAAATAGAAAGATTTTTAAAGGTGACTGCCACTTCTAAATACCGAGCGTTCGGCGAAGGATCAAGCAACCACTTCTTATGTTTACGTTTTAGGTTCGACGCTGCCATGACATGAGCGAGGCTCGAACTTACGACCTCCCGATTACAAAGCGAACGCTGTACCACTGAGCTCTCGCAACCGGTGGTAACAACAGAGTAATTACCATCATTCGCAGACATAAATTGTAGAACCCAAATTATCGAGAGAAAATTACGGCTAGGGTAAGCTGAAGGCAGAGGAAGTATGCTTCCCAAGCTCGTAGATGAATTGAATACGGGCTGTGGAGATGCGGTTTTATTGTGCGTTGAACGTACTTGTAGGGCGTGTCACTTCCCGGAAATCTTACAATATAACAGCTACGTAAACAAAATTGGAAGACGCGATTTTTCCAAGAAAGGGACCACTACATTAACCATTCATAGATTAAATTATGCAAGTTAGCGAGAGAAATAAATCTCGACGACGTAGAAATGAAAGACAATTATGCCAACATGGAAAACGATATCAGTAAAGCTTCATGCCTTGCATCCAAAGATATATGTCTATATGCATCCTTTTCTTTCCATCTGCTTTACACTCAGGCACTGAGCACCAATACTGACTGATATCGTCAGCGTTCTTCCTCTTTTTAGGACTGCACATAGTTCTTAAGGTATCACACCGGTAATTGTCCAATCAAAATCAACTTGGTCAATTGTAGTTCCGTATATTTAAAAGAATATTTTTTAATGCGTGGTTTTTCTCATTTCCCCTTCTTCTTTTCTCTTATATTTTGTACCCCTGATTAGGAAATTTTGTGTAATTTGTAGATAAAATCAACTGTTTACAGTGGAACAATATATTTGATGTTGGTAGCTGAGGCTACTTCCTGAGGAGTACTAGGGCTGTTTACACACATGAAAAACACGCCGATTTGAGGGTAGTTTTGTTTGCGGGTAACATTTTTTAGAAGATGTCGTGTAGGGTGTCTTTTTTTCTGGTGTCAGCAGACGAAAGAGGCAACAAAGAACATTTCCGAGTGCATTATTTGGCATCAATTTTGTAAACTGATATTTAATGATTTTTTCCATCTATAGTAATATATAGTGAAAATAATTACCGGTGTGATACCTTAACGGACCGTCTGCTAACGGAACATCAGCTCTGTCCTACGATTAGCTAGTTACTATCACGTGAACGCCGTGTATAAACGTCAAATGTAATCGGTCGTTCCGGCACATCCCGAAAGTTCCGTATTGTACACGGTGTTTATTTCCCCCTTTATTTATTCCCTCAATGTTTAATTGAATTACCAACTTATTACATCTCTGTTAAATAGCCAGATATAGTTCAAATTGCATGTTCATATCTCTAAATGGATTTAATATAAATATGATTTAATAAACATACGGCGGTGATAAGGAAAGTTTATAGTAGAATTTCACAGAAATAAGTTGTGATTACATGCAAAGATCTATTCATATATAACGATTGGCTTGACTGCATGCTTGATCCGTTACTGTCTATATATGTAAACAAGTTTAACACCTCTCGTTTACAAAAGCAGGATAATTATACACAATGTCCTTTGAATTGAAGATCTAAATCTGTAATAGAACAAGAATAGACAATTGTCGTTCTAACAGTTTTTGGTTTGGGAAAGCACTGAATCCGGCTTAATGACAATCCTCTATTTCCATATTTATTTAGTTGTATACCATGGTGAAAAAATCCATAAGAATTGTTCGTAAACATTGCATATTTCAAAGTTTTAAAGGATAATGTGTGCTCAGAACCAGAATTGTGGCCGCAGCTAAACTTACGCGGGCGGGAACGTAAATTATAGTGCGGAACAAATATTGTCGGTATCTAGAACGCTAAACTACCCGGAACGTAAATTATGTGACACCGGAGAGTCAAAATATCGGGTATTGAAATGACATAATAAGTTATGTGTTGAAATTTACTTCAAAAGCTCCAACACTGACAATCTCTTATGATAAAGGCACCACCTTCTCCAAATTTTGGAGATCCAGTTTGGAGCTCCAAAGGCAGTATTTCACACTGTGACGGATCTGATTTTATGTTTAGTATTTAGAATTGCTTATTCAAACCATGGTTGTTAAATCAGCTTCTTATTACATTTGAAGTTTATTTACTTAGTGCCAGTCATTTATTTTGAGTACTTTTCATGTTTAGATATGGTTGATACATTCCATATGTTTTTATATTCAACAGGAAGTGTCATCTTTGTTGTCAAGCTTTCCTGAGTGATAAGCTATCGATTGCCTGATTGGATTGGTCAGGGTAGTATCTTTGGTTTTGATTGGCTTAAGTTAGTGAATATAATTCAGGGTATATAAGGCTGTGTTTGATCAGTTTTGGTCACTTGGTTAGGCACTGACCTCATGGTTAGTTTTCTTTTCTTTTATTCTGAGCAAGTAAACCTCAAGGTTTTAACGCTCTGAATAGTTATTAGCATGAAATAAGCACGATTAGGAAAGAAGTTAGGGATTGCTTAAAAAAAAAAAAACAACAAAAAAAAACCCACAACAAAACAAAACAAAAAACAACTCAAGGTTAACAGAAGACTTGTAGTATTTATTTGGATGAGATATTGATTGATTGTTGGATGGGATATTGATTGATTGATTGTTGTTTTCCGCCACACTCAATAATTTTTCAGTTATTTGGTGGCGTCCAGTTTTTATTGGTGGGGGAGAGAACCCAGATAAAATGTACCCAGGAAAAGACCACCGGTCTTCCGAAAGTAAACTGGCAAACTTTCTCATATATATCGGCGCGAGCGAGATTCGAACCCGCGCTGACTAGAGGTGAAATGATAAACGTAAAATGATGTCCCACAGATACAGATTATGTAGGTGGGACGAAACATTTAATAGGTGCCGAAATACCTTGGCACTAATTTGACAACCCCCTCTGAAACGTTCAAGCGACTAAGAGAATTTGTTTAGATTTTATGGATCAGTGGATAGACGACGCCAGATTCTTATTAAATCGTCAGAAAACAAGGTCTTCTGTAAGTTGATATGGGACATATATTGTACTTTTTGTAATTTATCTTGTGTTGTATATCCTGAAATAACTGTGTCGTTAATTTAACATTGTAGCAGACGTACACAATTGCATTGTTTTGGGTTGGTCAGCTTGTGTCTGTTTGGGTCCTGGATTTGCTAAATATAACACTTAGTATTGATTTATCTGTTTATGTTTGTTAGTTTTGACCTCATTGCACGTGTTCTATTTTTAGATATTTAATAGAGAGAGATTGATATTTGATTGAAAAGAAAAAATACAGATAATTCTGGTTGCGTTATACAGTCAAGCAGAGCAGAAGTCACAAATACGCATATTATGTAATGATATTCATTTTATGTTATTGTACAATATACTATTGTATACTAGTCGTGAAATTTAAGAAATGAAAAATTCTCGAGTTATTCTCATTGTATTGCAGGTTAATAATTATTTATATACAGCCTAATACAGAATAGCACATGGGACTTAGTTTACAAGACTTCTGTAGTAGTAGTAGTATCTGAAAACAGAGTGACCAGTTTGCAGACAGTGGTAGAATACAGAATGATACAATATAAAATGTATATAGAAGTTAATTATATGCATACTATATTTATATGCCTACTATAAATCAATGGATGTAAAGAAGGATGAAAATCAATTTGATGAGTTTAACTTATTTCTGAGATATTTGCAGATTATACTGTACTTAGCTGAGATCTTTTCAATTTTCTGTGAGACTGCAACATTTTGAAAACTGGATTTATTCAATGTATTTCTCATTGTCTAATCAATTTGATTTAGATTATATTTTAATCTGCTGGTAGGAACTGATATGATTGAAAAGTGAAACTTTCGACCATTTGCTATTATTAGAAACCAGTTGGCTGTGCTGTATACGTGTATATTCTAACATTCTCAATTAATGCAGAAATCTCAATAAACCTATTCTGGTGTCATGCATGATAAGGTTAAAATCATCTCAAATTTTAATTTACAAGTTGTCACTGAAAAGAGTCATCATGATGCACTATTAGTTGTGCATGACCTGCTGTGATGGTCAATCATAATGAAAGTGTCAACAGTCATGGTCATTATGTATAAGAAATATGCCTGTTTTGAGATATATCTGAGCTGTTTCCCTTGGAGAATTCCAGTCCATAGTAAGACGTGAAACATTTTGTTTACTTGTGGGACAAATATTCATCACTGCGTAAGTGAATGTTCTCAGTAAGTTTCTCGTACGCAGTTTCATCACCTGATTGTGACTGATACATGAACTATATATATAAGTATTCAGGAAGTAATTAAATACATGAAATTCTTATTATATCACATTATTTCTTTATATCTAGGATATTACTTGCAAATATGACATTGGTTTAATATTTCCACTTAGTAAAATATTTATTTTGATTGTATTTTGTACACTACACATATTTAAAGATAAGCTGCTTTAATACATTTTATTGTCTTCCTCACAGACTGTAAGTTCATTATGTCCCACTTAAGCATTCAAAATTTCACTAAATGCACCTCCTAAACAGAAGAGCTCTCATCTCCAAACCGGCGTATTACAGTGGGCCATATATTTTTTACATGTATGGGGATGTTATACCTAGATGTAGGGATGTAACGATACAATTGAGATTATTCATGGTTGATTAATGATTATATATTGTTTAACGTCCCGCTCGAGAATATTTCACTCATATCGATACGTCACCATTACCGGTGAAGGGCTACAAAATTTAGGCCTATGCTCGGCACTTATGGCCTTTGAGCAGGGAGGGATCTTTGACGTGCCACACCTGCTGTGACACGGCACCTCGGTTTTTGCGGTCTCATCCGAAGGACCGCCCCATTTAGTTGCCTCTTACGACAAGCCAGGTGTGCTGAAGATCTATTCTTACAACCCGGATCCCCACGGGCTCGGATTATTCATGGTAGTTGGTATATATACCTATATGTATTGTGATAAATGATGACTATACATGATAGCGATATGTATTGTGATTAATGAGAAATAAAATAACAACATGCATTTTTGTGGGTGTAAACTTAAAAAAAAAACCAGTAGCACATTTGTAACACTTAGTTTTACTTGTAGCCTTTTAGTTTGGCATGTACTCAGGTGATTTTACTGACATCTTTTGTATGATTGTATTGTTTGTCGGGGCGATAATTGAAAAGCTTAAATATCTTTTACAAGTGTCTCAGTCTAATAAAGGAACCAAAATGGCAGATGATATAATAGCAATGAGAAATGATATCACAGACTATATGGAAAAAAAGAAAGAAAAAAACGAAGTGTATTTTGTATTGTGATGCAGTGCAGAATTTTTATATACATTGCAATATACCAGTATATATATTGTTATACCACTACTTGGATAGATATCTACCAGTATGTGTTTTACATGGTATATTATAGTATACAGTATCGATGAGACTTGAAACTTTACACACCCAAATGAACCCAGAATCTGAATCTCAAGGGTTCGCATTAAGTTTGCACCTTGAAAATTTTAGATACATGTAAAGAAAGTAGGAAAGAATTCTACTTAATGTAACTGTTCATGGCATGGGAGATATTTCCTAAAGAGAGAAGGTGTGTGTGTCATACTGTTTCACAATTACTTCTTATTTCTCTGTAGGTTTTATTGGAAAGTAACAAGGCAATGTGATCCATTATATAACAATCTAATGGAGGCAATCTTATTGCACACCACACTATAGTCTTAGAACCAAATGGCAGAATATCAGACTCAGTACCAACCCCTTGGGTCATGTGATGATGATACGGATGATAATGATGCCCCCACGGGAGATACTGCTAACCTGATGATCCATGTAGTCCCAGAGAGCAGTATGTACATGATTTTGTTGTTATCTAGAGTGTTAGCAATGCTGTTCAGTTACTGTCAGACATTTGTATTAGTAAATTTTATGTGTAGCTTACATGAACCAGTAATCTTTTGTGAATGAACTTTGTCCATCTCTGTATTTGTCATGTCTTTCCATACTTTAATTTCCAAAACCAAAGGACCATATATACAACAGAACTTTGCACAAAGCGTACTTTGGTAAGGGTTTAGATTTGATTAGATGAAGAGCCATACTTTCTAACTAGAAATTGTTAAACTGATTTATGAAAATGGTTTTGCTTTCCTTATTGTTTACAATCAGAATTGACCAAATTTACATGAATTTGATGAAGGTATAATCTGTTATTTAAAACAAATGCAATTTTTTTAAGATATGGACCAAAGGGGTCAGGGAGAGACCACTGTAGATGTCTCAGTGTTTGTTGTTTGAATCTTTCAGATTTTGTTTTTGTCAGAATGTACAAAGAACAGGAAGATTACAAACTGCTGTTATGGGTTACCTAAAACATTGTAGTTTGCAGGCTTTCTCAGTAATTATAACTCTTAAGTTTTGTCCATACCACAGTACTTGGGGTTAAGTCACAATAGGCATTCAGAATTTTACATTGAAAATTAATTAAAAATATATAATGCATGTAGGTGTATATAAAATGTAAGTAAATGTGAATAATATTATTGAATCCTGTTAAGATCAATTAAATGTGATTGAATTATCTCTCATATTCTTGAATTTTTTCATTAGATCAGCTGAGGTTTGATTAAAGATAATCTGTATTTATTGCATACCACTTAGTCCAGTTTTTTCTGGGGACTGTGTTATCCTGGGGCTCCCACTGTGAATTGCCAGGACCCTTTGGTTATACTTAATACTTAAGATTTTAATAGATATTAAATAGATACTTAATGCTGTCTGATGTGTTTCATACCAATTGTTAGGCTGTTCTTTGCACACAGATTCTGACTATGGATTACTCCATTTACCTGATGGGGATGTAGGGCTCATGGTGGGTGTGACCGGTCAACAGGGGATACTTAATCCTCCTAGGCACCTGATCCCACCTCTGGTATATCCAGGGGTCTTTGTTTGCCCATCTGCCTGATTTGTATTTGTTATAGGAATTACGAGATTGAATGCTGTTAGTTATCTTCATCTTTATATTTGTGGTCTTCCTACAAATGGAGCCCTATATATATGGCCTTACAACAAAAACTCAAAGCTTGTAAGACTCTCCTCTATGTAAGAGCAAGGTGCTTCAGGCAAGTGACCCTAAGCTGTTGATCTCTTGGTCTTTTAACTGTTGACAGAAATTCCAAAATGTGCATATTTTCATTTTCACTGTACATTAAATTACTGAATTTTTAATTTTAGCTCGATGGAACCACATAGAAAACCTGGATGACTTTTTCACCCGTGTGTATCATTACCACCAGCGAGGGGGATTTGTGTGTATGATGATTAGTGATATACTCCAACTTATGTTAGTACTATAAGTTCTTACAGTGTACAGTAAATTACTTTTATTTTTCTGAAAGCCAATTTCTAATTATGTGTCATGCATACATGTGATATTTTATGCTTTGCACATGAATCTCGTGCTCGTCAAGCCTATCTCACATTCTCATGTGCAGGAAACAAATTCTCATGCTTACCCAAATTCCCTAATGCTCATCCCCACCTCTCTCCCCCCCCCCCCCCCCCCCCCCCCCCAACTCCCCCCCCCCCCCCTCCAAAAAAAAAAAAATTAAATAAAAAGAAACAGCAGTTTTCATTGTGTTTAGTTAAAAATGTCAAAATGTCATACTTTGGGTGAATATAAGAAGATGTGATTAATATATGTCTGTGGTCCACAGTTCATCTGCTGTAGATAGACCTAGATATTATCAGCTAGAGAAAATATCAGAGTATGTGTAACAATTCTTAGCACATTTGATAAAATTAATGCTTGTGTTTTTAATTGGAAATTTCTCTGTTTTATGTAAAGCAACACCACACTTCGTTATTTTTTGCTATGCTACTTAATGCATAGTGTATTTTAATCTTTCACTAAGTAGTTCTGCTGTACCTATGAGCTGGCATATTAGTGGATCATAAATATAACAGGAAATAACTGAAGACATTTTTATAAATATTGTCTCTTTTTATTCATAGCAACAACACACATCCCTGTTAATTATAGTACACAGAATGCTGTGAAGGCTTTAACTGATTGCAATTTTATATTATTTTAACAAATTCAGTTTGCTACTTTATAGGATAGAAAATGATTAATGCATTGAAATAATGTTAGGTCAATACATTTTAGGATGAAACAAATAAAACTATGTTCAAACAATTTGACATTGATCAAACTGTTAAGGACATGCAATTATGAAAAAGATTAATATCAAACATTGCCAGGGTAATGAATTTGATAGTTGTATTTACACTGCAGAGTTACAATGATTAACTTTTGGTTGATTTAAAAAAATGTTTAAAA
Organism: Ostrea denselamellosa; assembly: GCA_024699665.1. Taxonomy (NCBI): domain Eukaryota; kingdom Metazoa; phylum Mollusca; class Bivalvia; order Ostreida; family Ostreidae; genus Ostrea; species Ostrea denselamellosa. Next base: position 1,347,790 of record JAMZEH010000065.1, on the reverse strand, counting down.
GAAACTCCAATTCCAGAGAATGAGATTTAGTGATAAACTGTGAGAACACAAACAATGACACTGTGTCAAATCCTTGCTAGTGTTAATGTTCATATTTTGATAAATTATGATCTTCTTCTTATACATTTGTTTGAAAATGAAGAACATTATTTATTTCAAAACAAGGCCATCAATTATACATAAAAGATTATTGTCAAAATCTGGGTGTTGTGAACCCGATAGAAATCTCGCTGGAAGACCCTCCAATATCACCCCTAAATGAGCAAGTGAATTTATCACATGTCTGCTTATGTTCAAATTTCAAAGTGTGGGGCCAAAGTTGAGCAGTGACTTGGGTGAGTAGTATGACCCCTGGGCCTTTTTTCTTGTAGTGTGATATGTTAGTGATTTGTTTTTCAAGTACATGCATTGACTTTATAGATATTGCAGTGAAACTGTTGAGTTGTGAAGTTGAATCTTATCTTAATGTTTTATTGTGTGATGAATGTCTTTCAAAATATGAGGTGGCAGAGTTGGAAGTATGTTCTATTTCTACATGCTCTGTGTAATCCAGCCATTTCTCTGATGTAATTACAATCATGGTGAATAAACCTGATACAAGTTTCACAGCACTTGATGTCAGATATTATTTTAGATGCATCAGCTTGTAATAGTACATAATCTCTGTTTTTTACTCCAGACAATTCCTGTTTGTGGTTGGATTCTCAACTTTCCTGTTAGAGTGTGTGAATTATGATATTCTTTTTGCCAACTCCAAGAATGACACTCACAAGGTCACCATCCCAGAGGCTGTCATCCCATTTGGCCAGTGTGTTCAAGAGTAAGTGTTGTATATAGAAAAATTTTTAAATTATGATCATGTTTGCAGCATTTTATGAAATTTGTCTTGCTGCACATGTATAACTTTTATTATCATTATTGTAACAGTTATGATCTTTAATTTTCAGCCAATTCCTTATCAGTGAATAATTATTAAGAAGATTTAGAGATATATATATATATATATATATATATATATATATATATATATATATATATACAGAACAATCACAAGTGAAGCAGTCTGTGCAGTCATATTTACTCGAGTCACTCTGATGACCTGTTGCTATAGGTGTTTGTCCATCGTTCATTAACTATCTAATTTTAACTTTAAACTATCATTTAAATTCTTTTCAGATTTGGTATAAAGCATCTTTGGGATAAGGAGAACATAAAACTGCCAAATATTTAACAATAATTTTCAAAAATTTCTGTAGAACTGCACATCTGTTAGAAAAATGAAATGTATAGTCATGTGAAGCAGTAACTCCTGTGAATTTCATGATCCCCAGGGGTGGATGTTTTAACTTGAGGGTGGGGGTCAGACTTGGCATACAATAAAACATTTAAATAAAACATATCCTTTAATGCTATTGATACTAAATTGAAACTAAATGGATATATAGGAAAAGGTAGTCCTTTACCAAAAATTGTGAATTTCATGATCCCGGGTACCAGGTTTTGGTACCAGGGTGGGGCCGAAATGGTTATAGTGATCGTGCTTTATACTGCTGCTGAATATTAGAATTTAGCTTAGATGTGCAGAACAGGAAAATTATTTTCGATTTCATATCCCTGGGGGCTAGTAATACAGGTGATTCTCGATGGCTCGAACTTTGATCTCTCGAAGTTCCTGATCTCACAGTCCCTGATTTTTTCCTCTATCTAACTAAGCCAATTTACTCTAGATCTCTCGAACATTCAATCTCTCAATGTGAAATTTGGGTCCCGTATTTCATTGTTTTTTGCTCGAGATCTCTAAAAGTGGTGGTAGTGTATACCCATCATCAATCAAGTGTATAAATATTTCCACTTGGACCTTACAGGGATAAGAGTTAATGCCTAGGGCAAGTCAGCTGGTTAGTTTGGTGTTTATATAGGGTACACAGTGTTTCCTTGTGGTGGAAGAGTTAAATGTTTTAATTAATTGGGCAGTTTCATTACATCCAACTTAAAATGTAGGCTAATTTGGAATTAACAATGAGATGATAATTTTGAGAATATAATTTAGAGACATGCCAAAGATCATTCTTATTTATTAGGATCTGTGCTTGGCGTAAAGTGACTGAAAATTGTTAACAATTGTGTGGTGGATTTTACTGCGAAACTTTGTTATGGACGAAACATTTGTCTTGTGAATATATGATTATCATAACTGGAGAAAAGAACAAATAAGTACATAAAGTTAACTTTAAAAATCTTTTTATAAAGTTCCGTGTTAAAAAACTTACATTTGCTGTGTTTATACTGCACCAGGACATACAAGATCATATTACGATGTTACCGGGGTTCAACATTTACATTTGTTTGATTGTGCAAGTCCAAATCATTTTGTGTTCAGACAAGTCCATGTTTTACTATTATCAAGAACGGGGGAGGTGGGGGGATATTGTAATACTTAGGTGACTCAGATGACTGATAAGGCCTGTGGCCCGCCTCTTGTTTTTCTTAAAGAGTAAATAAAAATGTTGTGCCTAACTATTTAAATATACTTGTAATTATCTATAATGGTTAGTACTAATTACAATTTTTCTTCTCTTACAATGATCTAAGTAACATTTCTATGATTATTCAACATGATATCTTTCTATATATATATATATACACACACACACACATTATTTATTGATTTTTAATGGAGTGTTTTTTGTTTACAGGTTTGACTTTGGGATTGTTGTCAGCTTGCTGGTTGCATTAACCTTTTGGTTTTTCCGTTTAATTAAAGTTCTCTACAACATCTTTAAATACTGGGAGATTCGCTCATTTTACCTTACAGCATTACATATATCTGCAGTAAGTGAAAACTTATTTCATTTAATTCAGAAATGAAATTGTTTCTATTAATACAAACTGTGAGAGGATATACATGTTGCTAGAAGAATGCATGTGCATATATTTGTATAAACTTTGTAATATAACAGGACAGCTTTAAATGTATGCTTTTGTGTTTATGCAGTCAAAAGAAAAAAAGGGGCCTCCATGCCGAGTGGTTAGAGCATCGCGCTCAAAATCACAAGGCCTTTCACCTCAAGTCGGTGCGGGTTCTATTCTCGCTCGTGCCGATATATGTGAGAATGTTTGCCACTTTACTTTCAGAAGGTCGGTGGTCTCTTCCCAGGTACATTGTATCTGGGTTCTCTCCTCCACCTACAAAAAACTGGACACCACCAAATAACTGAAAAATTGTTGAGTGTGGCGGAAAACAACAAACAATCAATCAATCATAAGAAAATAAAAGAAAATTGTTACCATGCCCCATGATCATGAAACGTCAAATTTTCAATATGTTAAAGTAAAACTGGAATTGTGTAAACTGTGATAATAAAACCAATTATTATCAAATTTAGATATTTAGTGATAAACCATTTGATTCCAAGTTTAGACTGTTTATTGATAAACCATTTATTATCAAGTTTAGACTGTTCAGTGATAAACCATTTATTATCAAGTTTAGACTGTTCAGTGATAAACCATTTATTATCAGGTTTAATATGTCCATTTGATATATCCCGATGAACTCGGAATAAAGGACACTACAGAATCTGATGTGTCTGCTTCATATTTGGATATTTTACTTAATATTTTACTTAATATTGACTGACAACTACATTATATGACAAGCGTGATGACTTCAACTTTGCAATCATCAACTCTCCATATCTATGTAGTAATACACCACTTTCGCCTGCTTATGGTGTGTATATCTCTCAGTTGATTCAATACACGAGAGCATGCCATTCGTATGAGAATTTTTTAAAGCGAGGTCAACTACTGACAAAAAAATTGACGTTGCAGGGTTATAACGAATCTCGCTTGAAGTCATCATTCGCAAATTTTACGGTCACTATAATGACCTTGTTTGCGATTACAAAGTGTCTCTGGGACATATGTTGAATGATTTGTTTCATTCCCTTTGTTAGACTGTCATTTTTCATACTAACTTTGACTACGGATAATCCCGTTTACCTAATTTCGACTAAGGGCTCACGGTGGGTGTGACCGGTCAGCAGAGGATGCTTACTCCTCCATGGCATCTGATCCTACCTTCGCTTTGTTGGAGGTCCGTTTTGCCCTACACTCGAACTTGTATATGTCTTTGGGATTTATGATTACGATTTACACATTGTTTACTTCGCCATTCGATATATAAACTGTACAGTGATAAACCATTTATTATCAAGTTTGACTGTTTAGTGATAAACCATTTATTATCAAGTTTAGACTGTTGGTCTGATTTGAAAGAAAAACTTGTGCCAACAGCACCTTTGTTCTGCTATAGTTAGGCATTCTGTTCTAAGATACACAGGTAATTGTTCTGTGATACACAGGTGATTGTTCTGTGATACACAGGTGATTGTTTTGTGATATACAGGTGATTGTTCTGTGATATACAGGGGATTGTTCTGTGATACACAGGTGATTGTTCTGTGATATACAGGGGATTGTTCTGTGATACACAGGTGATTGTTCTGTGATATACAGGTGATTGTTCTGTGATACACAGGGGATTGTTCTGTGATACACAGGGGATTGTTCTGTGATACACAGGGGATTGTTCTGTGATACACAGGTGATTGTTCTGTGATATACAGGTGATTGTTCTGTGATACACAGGGGATTGTTCTGTGATACACAGGGGATTGTTTTGTTCTGTTACACTCTGGAGATCATTTCGAACATTGATTTGCTGGTTACCGTTTCGTTGTGCGATACTCAAATTTCTGTCTGTTCGGTGATTCAAAGGTGATTTTTCTGTTCTGTGATTCTCAGGCTATTAGGATTTTTGTTTACTGTACATTATTTGAACACCAAAATAATGAACACCAAAATGATTATAATATTATATTTCTCAGGACTTTGGAAAGCTGTTTAATGTTCATGTCAGATTTATTTCAAAAGTTATTAAAAATACAATTTGGTACTACATGTATATACAGTTAAACCTCGTTATCTTGAACTCAATGGGACCAAGAAAAAACTTTGAGATATCCCAGCATGCGGGATATCGAGGGTAAAATACTTAAAGAATAAGTTGTTGGGACTTTTGAATCACTTTGAGATGTCCATGGTATTCAAGATATTGGTGTTCAAGATATTGAAGTTCATCTATATGGAATTTTCTGTGTAGTACAGTCTGTGAAATGTTCTATTTTGCCATTTTTTCTCTCATTGTTTGTTCACTGTGCATTTAGAGTGTGCTCATCATGTGCTTATGATCACTTTTTTGTGCTCACCTTTCACAAAACATTCAGCATTCACTCATTGGACAGTCACTTTGTGCTCATGTTCCCAACAAAAGGTGATATAGCTTTTACTCTTTCTTAGATTTCTGTTGTTTGAATTATTAGTCCCCTATTAGTGAAACCAAAGGGAACTAATAAGTTTCCTTTTCATCTGTCCGTCCATCTCTGTCGATCAGTAATTCTGTCCCACTTGTTTTTCTGCACTTTTTTGTTGTCAAGCTTTCATTTACGAAACTGAAATTTAGTGTGTGGTTCACTACTGTATGCTTACAGATCAAGTTTATTAGTTTCATCACAGATGAGTGATTTTTACAAGATGTATGGGACTTTGTGCTGAATAAAGATTTCTGGACCTTTTTCCATTATGCTCTTTTACTTGTAAATCAGAAATTTGGTATGTGGTTACCTAACGAAGAGATACAAATGAAATTACAGTATTGCTACTGTTGATTCATTCTAACAAAAATTGTAAGACTTAGCTTCATGGTTGAATGAACATCTTCAAATTTTGTTTTCCAGACTTTTTTCACCATGATTTGATTTAGGAAGGTGAGATTTGGTATGCGATTTACTAATAAATAGTTACAGATCAAGTTAAGGTGTTGTCACAGCGGACTGATTTTTTCGAGATTTATGGGATTTTGTGCAGAATGGTTTTTTTTCTTTTCTACATTGTCTTAACTGAGGAATCTGATTTTTTAAGGTGGTTATTGAATGAACAGGTACACAGTAAGTTTTACCTTTATTGTTTACAGTTGAATTATTTTAACAAAAATTGTTAGTCACATGTTAGTCACATGGTTGACTGAATTATCTCTTGTCCTCTGTCTAGTTCTCTGTATTTTTTTTTTATATTTGTGGGATCTATATAATTTAAGACATACCAGTTTGTAATTGAATCTGTCAGATTTGCTGCATTTATTTACAAGAGACTGACACAGTAATATATCCTGGTATTAAAAAATATTGTTCACCCACTTGTCCAAATATACAAGGTCTGCATGTAATGCCATCACTCATGTAAAAAAGGCTCATTGGTAGGGGACAAGTACCGTGTTTGTAATACTGTCAGAAGTTTGTTTTGTAGTATTATTTCCATGGAAAAATTTGCAAGACCTACTATATTAACATGTAGTTCATTATAAGAATAGCAAAGGAAACTTGCTAGAATATATAAGGGTTAAACTTCTGTCACACCCAGAATCATTCCAGATTAATGACAAAAATGACTTACAACTGTATTAGGATATCACACCTACAATATGATTCATGTATCATACAGACAGATCAATACAATCCTTTATACTTCTAGTCAGCATCACAACATTTATTCATTGATTATGTTTATCTGTTGTTTTTTTTTTTTTTTTTTTTGTTTTTTTTACACCCTGTGGGGATCCGGGTTGTTAGAATAGATCCTCAGTACCCCTTGCTTGTCATAAGAGGTGACTAAATGGGGAGGTAATTTAGATGAGACTGCAAAACCAAGGCCCTGTGTCACAGTAGGTGTTTTTTTTTTTACACCCTGTGGGGATCCGGGTTGTTAAAATAGATCCTCAGTACCCCTTGCTTGTCATAAGAGGTGACTAAATGGGGAGGTAATTCAGATGAGACCGCAAAACCGAGGCCCTGTGTCACAGCAGGTGTGGCATGTAAAAGATCCCTCCCTGCTCAAAGGCCATAAGCGCAGAGCATAGACCTAAATTTGTCGCCCTTCACCGGCAATGGTGATGTCTCCATGTGAGTGAAAGATTCTCAAGTGGGACGTTAAACAATATTTAATCACTCAATCAATTTGGTTTTTTTAATGTTTATCTTTTTTTTTAACCAATTTCCACAATGTATGTGATCTTGTAAACCCTTGGCCTTAAGTACCAATGGACTATAAAGTCATAATTTAGATCGTAAGAGAGGTTTTGCGCGAAATGATGTTTAAACTTATTATAATCATTGACCTAAGTTGTAATTACAAAATTTACCTTTAGATGACCCTTATCCATATTTATTATTGTTTCTGATTTATGCAGTAAGTCATCATATTTGAAATACCTTAAATTACAAGATATGTTCCTGAAAGTTATTATTATACTTATTATTATTATACTATTTTTATATAGCACCTTATCTAATTATATAATTACTCTAAAGCGCTTAACATGTAAAACAAGGGCAATATAAAAACGAACATTATATAAATTGAAAGGTCATAAAAATAATAATCATCTAAAGTCGAAATGGGAGGTATTAGTAATTTTATTTATTTTTTTTTTTTTTGTATTATCATTTTTTTGTTAAAGCAAAAATTAATGATGGAATCAGAATCGAGATGTGTTTTGTTTGTGGCAAATTGAAACATGATAAACAACAAGCATGATAGCTAAGCATGAGTGGCATGAGATTAACTGCTTTGATCATAATTTTATAACTTTTAATGCAGATGATTAATATAATTTTATATATATATATATATATATATATATATATATATATATATATATATATGATAAAAATATCACAATGCCAATTGAGTTAAATTGAAGAAACTAGTCGAGTATATACTCAATCGGCTTTGTGATATTTTTATTATACTACTACTTGTGTAGATTTTATATATATATATATATATATATATATATATATATATTCCTAAAATAAAAAAAAACCCAATTAAACTATTTTCTAATTAAAGCAATATTTGAAGTTGAAAGTGCTTCTCATATATATATATATATATATATATATATATATATATATATGGATTCAAGCCAAATATTGACATTACAAATGGTATATCAAACATGTATTTCATAGAGTAACTGCTGAAGTAAATCGCTGTGTTGATATGATGAAACAGTTTAATATGATTATTTTGTAAAATCTGTGGAATTGATGAAACTGAAAAGTGTTGATCCATGGAAATGAACAAAGGTACATATAAGGTATTCACAGTAGAAATGTGTATAAAAGATTAATCCGATGTTCCTTAATATAATTAGCTGTGTTCCTGGGAAGAAAATTTTCAAAAGTACGAAAAATAATTTAGGGAAAGCCCTACTTTCAAATGCAAATACAATGAATAGGAGAACAACTGTTTAGCTATCATGTCTAACATAAACCTGTGCAGTCATTCCTTGATAAAATAAAATAGATTTATTTTCTGAAGCACTATCATTTCTTGACAAAGTAACAAAGACAGATAAAAAAAATCATTTTCTAAAGCACTCTCATTCCTAAACAAAATAACAAAAAGACCGACTGAAATTCATTTTGTAAAACACCTCATTGCTAAGCAAAATAACAGAGAAGACTGAAATTCATTTTCTAAAACATCTCATTGCTAAACAAAATAACAGAGAAGACAGATAAAGAAAGTCATTTTCTGAAGCACTGTCATTGCTAGACAAAATAACAAAGAAGACATTAAAAAAAAATCATTTTCTAAAGCACCTCATTGCTAGACAAAATAACAGAGAAGACAGATAAAGAAAGTCATTTTCTGAAGCACTGTCATTGCTAGACAAAATAACAAAGAACACAGACTGAAATTCATTTTTTTAAGCACTTATAACTACATTGGATTGAAATAGACTTTCTGAAGCACTAACTAGATTGGATTGTTTTAGACTGACCTGACAAATATGACTTGGCATGAAGTTCAGCGCTGTCTGCTGGAGGTCCAGAAAGAGCAACAGATGTGCATCCATAAACAGGAGCTGACAGAGCTTGGTAAGATCTCAGCTACAATATTTAAAGCCACTGCCATGATTCATGTGGTCAAAACTACTTGGGAATCTCGCTTGACAAAGAAATCTGAAGTGGGAAGTTCCAAGCATGCCGATACCTTATAGCATGTGACTTTGCATGAGCAGTTATTCCCCTTGCTGTTGCTAGGTGGACTGTAAACACACTGCCATTTGCATTTTCACCTCAGATACTGAGATTCTGCAGTGAAACACGTCAATGTTTCATTAAAAATTGATTAGAAAGCCTAGCAGCATTTGATCATAATGAAGCGGGGGTATTTAATTAGCAAATTAAAGTTATATAATTTATTAAGTTTTTAGCATGTATAATTGAATCAGAATTTTCTCATCTTCATTCTGAAATCTGTAAACCTAGTTACTGGATTTCTGGAAGAAGGAACTATGAATATAAAAGTTAAAACTGTATCCCAAAGTGTGCAGTGACCTTGTCTTCACTGGGAAGTGGGTTGTTTGACCTTGTAAACAAGCCAACTCTGGTCACATGATTCATGGCCAATGAAGCTGTAAATTTATTGCCTTCATGGCATTTAGGTTCAAGTATGTGGACATAATTTACGTGATTGTTAAATGAACAATTGCAAATTAATATTCATACATAAGTGATCACCTTTCTGCATGGAAAATGGTCTCAAAACTTTTTTAAATTTAATATTTGAATTATTCATTTTACCACTGAATCCACGTGCATAAATATATAATAGTAATATTAATACCAGAGATTAATTTGTAGACAGATATATATACTGGGAATTAACTCATAGACATATATTACATGTATCTATCAATAATATTGATACCAGAAATTAACTCACAGACATATATTACATGTATCTATCAATAATATTAATACTGGGAATTAACTCATAGACATATATTACATGTATCTATCAATAATATTGATACCAGAAATTAACTCACAGACATATATTACATGTATCTATCAATAATATTAATACCGGGAATTAACTCATAGACATATATTACATGTATCTATCAATAATATTAATACTGGGAATTAACTCATAGACATATATTACATGTATCTATCAATAATATTAATACCGGGAATTAACTCATAGACATATATTACATGTATGTATCAATAATATTAATACTGGGAATTAACTCATAGACATATATTACATGTATCTATCAATAATATTAATACTGGGAATTAACTCATAGACATATATTACATGTATGTATCAATAATATTAATACTGGGAATTAACTCATAGACATATATTACATGTATGTATCAATAATATTAATACTGGGAATTAACTCATAGACATATATTACATGTATCTATCAATAATATTGATACTGGGAATTAACTCATAGACATATATTACATGTATCTATCAATAATATTGATACTGGGAATTAACTCATAGACATATATTACATGTATCTATCAATAATATTGATACTGGGAATTAACTCATAGACATATATTACATGTATCTATCAATAATATTGATACTGGGAATTAACTCATAGACATATATTACATGTATCTATCAATAATATTAATACTAAAAATTAACTCATAGACATATATTACATGTATCTATCAATAATATTGATACTGAAAATTAACTCATAGACATATATTACATGTATCTATCAATAATATTGATACTGGGAATTAACTCATAGACATATATTACATGTATCTATCAATAATATTAATACTGAAAATTAACTCATAGACATATATTACATATATGTATCAATAATATTGATACTGGGAATTAACTCATAGACATATATTACATGTATGTATCAATAATATTGATACTGGGAATTAACTCATAGACATATATTACATGTATCTATCAATAATATTAATACTGGGAATTAACTCATAGACATATATTACATGTATGTATCAATAATATTGATACTGGGAATTAACTCATAGACATATATTACATGTATGTATCAATAATATTAATACTGGGAATTAACTCATAGACATATATTACATGTATCTATCAATAATATTGATACCAGAAATTAACTCACAGACATATATTACATGTATCTATCAATAATATTAATACCGGGAATTAACTCATAGACATATATTACATGTATCTATCAATAATATTAATACTGGGAATTAACTCATAGACATATATTACATGTATCTATCAATAATATTAATACCGGGAATTAACTCATAGACATATATTACATGTATGTATCAATAATATTGATACTGGGAATTAACTCATAGACATATATTACATGTATCTATCAATAATATTGATACTGGGAATTAACTCATAGACATATATTACATGTATCTATCAATAATATTGATACTGGGAATTAACTCATAGACATATATTACATGTATCTATCAATAATATTGATACTGGGAATTAACTCATAGACATATATTACATGTATCTATCAATAATATTGATACTGGGAATTAACTCATAGACATATATTACATGTATCTATCAATAATATTGATACTGAAAATTAACTCATAGACATATATTACATGTATCTATCAATAATATTGATACTGGGAATTAACTCATAGACATATATTACATGTATCTATCAATAATATTGATACTGGGAATTAACTCATAGACATATATTACATGTATCTATCAATAATATTAATACTGAAAATTAACTCATAGACATATATTACATGTATGTATCAATAATATTGATACTGGGAATTAACTCATAGACATATATTACATGTATGTATCAATAATATTGATACTGGGAATTAACTCATAGACATATATTACATGTATCTATCAATAATATTAATACTGGGAATTAACTCATAGACATATATTACATGTATGTATCAATAATATTGATACTGGGAATTAACTCATAGACATATATTACATGTATCTATCAATAATATTAATACTGGGAATTAACTCATAGACATATATTACATGTATCTATCAATAATATTGATACCAGAAATTAACTCACAGACATATATTACATGTATCTATCAATAATATTAATACCGGGAATTAACTCATAGACATATATTACATGTATGTATCAATAATATTAATACTGGGAATTAACTCATAGACATATATTACATGTATGTATCAATAATATTAATACTGGGAATTAACTCATAGACATATATTACATGTATGTATCAATAATATTAATACTGGGAATTAACTCATAGACATATATTACATGTATCTATCAATAATATTGATACTGGGAATTAACTCATAGACATATATTACATGTATCTATCAATAATATTGATACTGGGAATTAACTCATAGACATATATTACATGTATCTATCAATAATATTGATACTGAAAATTAACTCATAGACATATATTACATGTATCTATCAATAATATTGATACTGGGAATTAACTCATAGACATATATTACATGTATCTATCAATAATATTGATACTGGGAATTAACTCATAGACATATATTACATGTATCTATCAATAATATTAATACTGAAAATTAACTCATAGACATATATTACATGTATGTATCAATAATATTGATACTGGGAATTAACTCATAGACATATATTACATGTATGTATCAATAATATTGATACTGGGAATTAACTCATAGACATATATTACATGTATGTATCAATAATATTAATACTGGGAATTAACTCATAGACATATATTACATGTATGTATCAATAATATTAATACTGGGAATTAACTCATAGACATATATTACATGTATCTATCAATAATATTGATACTGGGAATTAACTCATAGACATATATTACATGTATGTATCAATAATATTGATACTGGGAATTAACTCATAGACATATATTACATGTATCTATCAATAATATTGATACTGGGAATTAACTCATAGACAGTCATTTTGCAATGGTAAAATCTGAGTATATATACCACATTATTTACTGACTGTAAATCACTTTTTATTCATGGGGACATTATTTTCATGTAAGTTAGTGGCATTGCCTAGAATAATTACATTGTATACTGGTGCACAGTGATAGACGAATTATGTGTAACAGTATGTAAATTATAATTTACTGATAGATTCGACAAGAAAAGGAAGAGATATTGCAAATACAGTATTGAGGAACATGTAATTTGCGGTTGTACAGTCATGTATATCTGAAAAATGTTTTATTATACTTGCAGTATATAAACATAATTGAATTGATGTTAAATTTTTAAAAATTCTTTAATTTGTAGATATTTATCATCGAATACTCCGTTTTAAAAATTACATGATAGCTATGGAGAGGAAGTCATTGATGCCACTGACACATGACATACCATTTATAGGAGAGTGGTAAGTTGAGAATGTAGATTTGAATCCAATTAAACATGACCCACCATTTATAAGTGATAAATGAATATATAGGTGCAATCACACATAGGTTAGATTTTTGGCATTTCTTTAGATTTTAGAACCTGCAGATTGAAACTTCAATATAACATCTGACTCGCATTTCATTGGACAAGTGTCTCCTCCCCCCCAAGTGTGAGTGTGTTTATTCTTCAATGAGCCCAAGTTCACTATTTCCCACCATCCAATGTGCCCTACAAGGGGTATTAGTCCTGTTAGGATAGTTCTAGTTTAACCCAATCTTGCCACAAAGCTTGCTTGGGTAAATAGGATTCAGGTTTGTTCAAATGAAGAGCCACACCCTTTTCCAAGTGGAGATAATTAAGAATTAATAAAACTTTGTGGCATCATTTAGAAATCTTCTCAAGAACCACCAGGCTAATTTCAAACAAATTTGACACAAATCGTTCTTGGGTAAAGGGGATTCATGTTTGTTAAAATGTAAGGCCATGCTCTCTCCAAGGGGGAGATAATCAAGAAAATGCAAAAATAAGATGGGGGTCATTATTGATTATTTGTTGGTTTCCACCACACTCAACAATTTTTCAGTTATCTGGTGGCGTCCAGTTTTTATTGGTGGAGGAGAGAACCCAGATACAATGTACCCCGACAGATACCACTAACCTTCCGAAAGTAAACTGGCAAACTTTTTCACTTATATCGGCGCGAGCAAGATTCGAACCTGCTCCGACTAGAGATGAGAAGCCTTGTGATTTTGAGTGTGATGCTCTAACCACTCAGCCAAGGAGGCCCCTGGGCGTCATTAATTAAAAGTCTTCTTATCAAGAGCCACTAGAGTGGGCCAGAAAAGTTGAAACTTACATGTACATGAAAGCTTCCTGATATAGTGTAGATTCAAGTTTCTTTAAATCATGGCCCCCAGGGGTAAGTTGGACTATAACAGGGAATCAGAGTTTTATATGGGGATTTATGGAATAAATCTTTAAAAATCTTCTTTTCAAGAAAAACATCATTTCTCATATTAATATGCAAGCATTCCAAGGTAGTGCAGATTCAAGTTAAACTTGTTCAAATTGTGGTAACCAGGGTAGGATGAGGCCACAATAAGGGATCAAAGTTGGAAATTGTGGGAAAAATCTTTAGAAATATTACAGCAAGCCATGAATACTCATACTGATATGCAAGCATCCCAAGATTGTGCTAATTGAAGATTGTTGGGGGGGGGGGGGGAATTGGGGCTACAATTTTTGGATCAATGTTTTAAATGGGAATACAGTATAAAAGATACCTCTTTAAAAATCTTTTTCAACCTCAAGGACAACAGGGCCATGATTACTCAAAGTGATATGTAAGCATCCTCATGTAGTACAGATTCAATTTGTTCAAATTGTGAACCCCAGGGATAATGTGAGGCCACACTATGGGATCAAAGTTTTAGATGGGAATATATAGGAAACTTCTTTTTAAAATCTTCTGCTCAATAATAGGAATATATAGATGTGAGTACTTCCAATTAATATGCTAGATTAAGACTGTATTTATCATGATTCTGACAAGAATTAAAACCCTTCAAAATACAAATGAATGACGGACTAGTAGAGTATAGGATCTGTTTGTATCCAATGCCTTACTATATTGTGATCTGTAGCTCGTTCTGTGGCAGCAGTTTTCTTGAAAAGTGATCTCTTTAATAAGAAAAGGGACTTGGATTCAAATTATGGCCCATGGGTCTCTCATTTAATAACTGGAATATGAACTGTTTGTAGTGTATTTTGTTTTACTATTTTGCAGTGCATTCTATAGCATTGGATTAAAGTACAACCTTGACTTTTTACTCTTCTGTAAGTAAATAAAAAATTTTTCTTATACATAAATGTATTGTTGAGGCAGTCCACCACAACTCTGGTGGACTGAAATTCTAAAACTCCTGGTATACAAGCTACATTGTCACATGGATTTTATCAACTTATTAAATGGTACATGTACCTTGACAGTAGAATTGGTTTCTCATTGGTTGTCAAGAACATTGAAAAAGTTCAAGGTCACTGTTACAATTATGAGGCATTGTACTTTGTATTAAGATCTATTTGAATGTTGGAGACATTTATAATCATGAAAATATTCTTTGACATCTCTGAGTAAAGAGGAATTTCTTCAGTATTCTTTTGATAATACTTGAGATTATGTGTATGAAATTTCCATACATTTATGGGTTGTTTTTTTTTTTGTTTGTTTTTTTTTTTCTTTTTTTTTTTTTGTAGGGGGGCCATGGTCGCCCTTTGAAAATTACTGGAAATTAAAAGACGAGTACAAAATTTATCACAAGAGAAAACAGCTGGCAGAAGAGTAAGTGTTACAAGACTCAGTGAGCACTATCTATATTGTTTAGTACCAACCAGAGAGAGAGCCTACGTGTAACCACAGAGCACAGTGTGGGGAATTATAACTTGCTACTCACTCATTTTCAGCTTGTCTAAGAAGATCCTGTGGATTGGGATTGCAAACTTTGCCTTCAGCCCTCTCATTCTGATGTGGCAGATTCTCTACTCTTTCTTCAGATATGCTGATGTAAGATCATTTTGTAGAACTTGTGTAGGCTTTAAGTATTTGGAAGATGTTTCAGTTTGATGCATTTTAATTGTAATTTAATTGGCACATTATGAAAGATATATTTTATAAATTGTGTTTTTGGCAAAAATTTACAGAGGTAGACAAATAGATTTTTGAAGTACTTGCCCAAGGATAGGTAGAAACACCAAAGTCACTTCCCCCACCTTAAATTAAGACACAATATAAATTATTTGAAATTGTTTACTTTGTATTTTATAAAATCAATTCATTCTTATCTCATTGCTCATTGCAATAAATCAGTGATCAAATTTCCTCCCATAATTTGAGATATCTCCGGATTTTCTTGGTTTTGTCGTACTTTGCATGCTTTGTAGATACAGAAGGTTGTTTGCGATTATTGTTACATTCTGGGTCCGTATCTTTTTTTTCCCACTAAATGTCACAAACTTGTCCATGTTTCAATTCATCAACACATTGTGTATTTACCTTGACATTGAATGTAAGTAAATTTGACACTTCTTTGCAATCGAATTTAACTTTGCCATATTGAAAAATAGCTACACATACACTGATGGTAACGTTATTTTTTAAACAAATTCAATGCATATCTGGCTTTGCTGTATATATTCTGAATATGTGTTACTTATAACACATTTACAAATAGAATGCTATTGACCTACTTTATAATTATTGTGCTTCTCTGTAAAGAAGAGGGATGATTTTGTTGCATCGGTCAGTGGCAGAAAGTTTCATAGAAAGTTTGTCAGGCTAGTAGATGAACCCAAATGATTTCCAGATCAAAAACCCAAAGGTCACTCTGATGCAGTACTTTCATGGACACATATAGTAATTATTGTACTACTGATTGAGAGCTTTTTGCCCGATGGTCATCAAACTTCATAAAAAGGCTCATCACAGCTAGTACCTACTGACCTTCATCTCAAAGGTTCAAAATTCACTGGGAATTTTTGCATGCATACATCAATTGTTTTCGGAGCAAGCCCTTTGCTTGATAATGATGGCCAACAAATTATTAGAGGTCTTCTTCTAGCCCTGGTCAACCTGCTTAATATGAAGTTCCGTAATACCAGTCTTATAGTAATTGTTGTCTTACCAACACTAGAAAACCTTTAAGCAGGTGGTCATGACTTGTATGATTGAAAGTTATTGATTTTCAGATAAAAAGTCGCAAGGTTTTCTGCATGTAGTATATAAAAGAAATAGTCAGAGGTTATTTTAGCAGGAAAACATCAAACTGTAAACATGTAATATAATATGAGTTGAAGAAAATTATGGTGAAACTTTGGCAGTTTGATGTCATTTTGAGTATAATGTTACCTCATTATGCATTTGATATTCCAGACACTTAAAAGAGAACCTTCCATGCTAGGATCCAGAAGATGGTGAGTTTTATAATATTGTTGGAATCGTAAGTTTAATGTCAGTATTTAGAGAGGTCAAGATGCAGGCTTATATTGATGATTGTAAAAATTCGAGAAATATCTGCGTTAATGATTTTATATGAGAAATACTGTAAATATAAATTATATTCAGCATGTACAATATCTAAAAGGAATTTGATATTTCAACAAGTTAGTGTAGATTTCATTTAACTTTTTCTAATTGTATTAATATATAAAAATATATATATTTACGTGAGACATTTAGTAATGTACTTGATTTAGCAGAAGCTGCTTTCCATGAAAGGCACTAAATAAAATACACAGCCAAATGTAATATGTTAACAGTATTTGTTGCTATTAAAGTAATAGAATGAGATGATTGAAGTTATGTTTGAACACATATGAACCTTATCTGTACCATATATTTTGATTATTTTAAATTTTTCTATAATGATAAAGGCACAGTGAATGCTTAGACTGATCGATATAGCCTAATGTAATGATAATCGGATGTTAGAACTAGTCGCATAATTATAATGTCCAATGACATCACATTGAGGGTCATGTTCTGGTAACCCGAGACAATGAATAATCACGAGACTGTTTTAGCCATTCACAACATGACTGACTTTGAAAGTTGAGAGAGTTTCCAGTCTGTGATTATTTGTTTGCTCATTTAACTTGTGTACATGTAGCTCTATGTATATATCTGGAGTAATCATGGTTATGCTATTAGGATTTTTCACATGATTTTGATAGAATGTTGCAGACTGTAACACAATTTGACACATTTATATGTCATATTATGAGTGTTGTTAGTGCAGGAAAATTGAGTTCCTATTAAACAGTGCAAGTAAAGCAGGGCCTATTGGTAATGTGAGTTGTTATGTATGTAAATGCATGAAAGTTGGTACCTGTGGTAGCTAGCTTGTAGAAGGTCATATTGCGTAAGTCAGGTTGTGGATAAATATAGAGGTTTGACGGGAAAACCCCTTTTGTATCAAAAACTGCCACAACATCCTTTTATATCAGTTCTTGTAGGAATAATTAGGTTTAGCACAGAAAACTTTAAAATTTAAGTCTTGTGCTACACGTCATGGTGTATACACAATTAAACTTGAAAAACTTTAAGTTAAATTTTCTAAACAACCTCTTAAGATTTCTTCAGCAGTGATTTCATTGGCTGGCAGAGAGGTTGCTATGACATGACTCCAAACAGGGATGTTGTTAGATCCATGTGTAGCAAATTACATGGAATATCTTAATTGAAATGTGTCCTAATAAACATTTTTTAATTTACAGGTCAAATTATGCAAGACTATATCTGCGTCATTATAATGAGTTGGACCATGAATTCGATGCAAGGTGAGATTCATACAGAATTAAAATTATTCATTGACATGAAGTATTCTGGTTTTTGTGTGGACTTATACAATGTGTACTAAACCTGGTTGAGGGAAGGAATATTTTCACAAATAAAGTTGGGGGATGGGGATGTATGTATATATATATATATATATATATATATATATATATAGGAATCACCCTATAGACTTGAGGGGATTGGGATGTGTGTGTATATATATATATATAGAGAGAGAGAGAGAGAGAGAGAGAGAGAGAGGAATCACCCTATAGACTTGAGGGGATGGGGACATATATACTGACAGACTTTTAAAATGCAACACTTGATAATTTTATATAATATAAATTCATTCATATATCTAATAAACAAATTCATAGTGGTATATTATAAACCATGTTAACTGAATACTGTTTCTTTGATTTTGAACATCATTTTTTTCACAAAGAGGCTATAGTTGAAATGAATGTCAATGAGGGGTGTGTCAAAAATGTGGTTTTGTTCACTAGTACTGGGTATGACCTTCATTAGCAGTGATGACAGAGCAAAGGCGATGTGACATTGATTGACAAACATTTCGGATTGTCCTCTGAGAATATTCTGCCATTCCTCCAATAAGACTCTCCCTAATTCTTGCGGATTCTGAGGCTGGCGGCTGCGCACATATCTCCCCAGTTCGTCCCACAAATGCTCGATTGGATTCAAGTCTGGGGACATAGCGGGCCAATCAAGGACATCAATGGCGTTCGTTGGAAAAAAGTTTTGTGTCAATCTTGCCGTATGTTTGCGCACATTGTCCTGTTTGAAAATTAACTCATTTCCTTGCCTATGCTGCTGCATTAATGGTGCTACAACAGGCTGCAGCATTTCATCCACATACCTCCTAGCAGTGAGGGTTCCATTTAAAACAACCAGTTGTGACCGAAAATTGTGGTTAATTGCACCCCAGACCATGACGCCTCCCCCTCCAAACCTGTTGCGCTCGAGAACGCAATTGTTTGCAAAGCGTTCATGTAAATGACAGTAAACTTGACATCAGCCTTCTGTGTTGCTCATCTGAGAACACAACATGTGACCAATTTTGACGTTGAGGCAGATGCTGCCTTGCCCATTGCAGTCTGTACCGTCAGTGATGCGGTTTAAGCTGTAGTGCCTATTAAGGTCTTCTGCAGCGGATCCCATGGCGCTTCAAAATTCTGGAAACGGTTCTAGGATGAATAGGCCTTCCATGATGTCCAATGATTTCTCTCACTGTGGTTGCAGCGGCCCTAAACCTATTGCACAGATGACGTTGCCATATAAACGCTTGATGCCGTGGTGTTGTCACAAACAGTTGACCAGGTCTTGGGCGATCATTTCGGGATCCTGTCTGATGAAATTGTGACAACGATCGGCTAACTGTGCAAGGATGGACATTAAAATGCCTTGCAACCTCACACTGACTAACGCCTGCTTGCAGCATACCAAGTACCTGATTGCGCATTTCATTGCTTAAGTGCGGCATAGTCTTGGTTTTGGATTTTTTCTGTTAGTGGTGTCTATGCTTTCACCAACAAAGTTGTTTTATCGCAAAAAACTCCTATATTACCTTTCCACAGGTTTGAAAAAAAGCCCTGAAAATTTCGTGCGATACTACTCACAATGCACAAACAATGAACACAGACAGGTAAATGGAGAGATGGGTTTTAAAAATCAATATGATGTATGCTGGGTAAATTTTGCAATAAAAGTTTTATATGTAATGTTTTCAGTAAATAAGTAAAAATAATGTGTGTTGCGTTTTTAAAGTCTGTCAGTATATATAGGAATTGCCCTAAATACTCAGTCCTTCCACTTATGTAAAGAGTTTATTTGTTGTGTGAACTATAATTTTGTAACAAATCAACACTTGATATTCGTACTTCAAATAAGTTTGTGTATGTTTATCATCCTGGAGGTCGTCATCGCTCATGACCCTGGCTGAAAGTCATTGGATAAGATCTAGGTATGGTTGGTACAGTCTCAGCCAAATGGCTTAGAAAAAGAAACCCAGTTAAACTAGGATTCAAATGACTTTTAACTGTTTCCCCATTAAACAATTAAGGATTCAATCTACACTTATCACTTAAACAAAGATTTAAACAACACTTACCACTTAAACAAAGATTCAAACTACACTTAAACAAAGATTTAAACTACACTTACCACTTAAACAAAGATTCAAACTACACTTAAACAAAGATTTAAACTATACTTACCACTTAAACAAAGATTTAAACTACACTTACCACTTAAACAAAGATTCAAACTACACTTAAACAAAGATTTAAACTATACTTACCACTTAAACAAAGATTTAAACTACACTTACCACTTAAACAAAGATTCAAACTACACTTACCATTGAAACAAGGATTCAAACTACACTTTAGTCTGTATTACTCATCATCATATTTCGCAGATGTTAATATTAACTTCACTATTGCCAATTTACATTTCAGTTTCATAGACATATTGACAACAATTGCCAGTTGTGTACATTAATTCACTTTTCATTTAATTCAACGACTGATAAACAATACAATGACTGCAGTATGAAGTGTGTCTCAAGGCCACATTTAAAACTGAAATCTATATAATTTTGAAGTTTTGGTTTTTGCTTCTGAAAATTATTTCATTTTTTGCATGGCCAGCTCTGGTATTAAGGAGTGAATTCACTTTTGTCTGATAATGAAATAAAATGGTGTCTTATTTTCAGGTTGAATCGAGGTTACCGCTTAGCAAATAAATACATGGATATTTTTACCTCTCAGCTGATTGTTTTATTAGCGAAGTAAGTGTTATGAGTTTATTGATCTTGACTGTTAAAGTTTTAATAGCAAAATAAGTGTTATGCATTTATTGATTCACTAGGCAAGTGTCTGATTCACTTACTCTCATCTTCCATGTCAATGGGAGATGAGAATCAGTGAATCATTACAGTGATATATGTACAATAATACCATAAAAAATTTCTTATCCTGTGTATTGCATTATTCAGTTGTATTTGATGTGCATTATATCTATCATTGAACCCCTTGAGGATCAGGGTTGTTAGAATAAGTCCTCAGCACCCCTTGCTTGTTGTAAGATGTGACTAAATGGGGCGGTCCTTCGGATGAGACTGAAAAAACCGAGGCCCTGTGTCACAGCAGGTGTGGCACGTAAAGATCCCTCCCTGCTCAAAGGCCATAAGCACCTAGCATAGGCCTAAATTTTGCAGCCCTTCACCGGCAATGGTGACGTCTCCTTATGAGTGAAAAATTCTCAAACGGGATGTAAAACAATATATAATCAATCAATCTATATCGTTGCTATATATTATCAGTGATGTGCATCATGTTTTATCAATGATGTGCGTCATGTTTTATCAATGATGTGCGTCATGTTTTATTGATGATGTGCGTCATTTTTTATGGATGATTAGTGTCATGATTTTATTGATGATATACGTCATGTTTTATCGCTGATGTTCGTCATATTTATTGATGATGTGCATCATGTTTCATCAATGATGTACATTATGTTTACAGGAATGTGGCATTTTTTGCTGGCTCTGTGCTGGCTGTGCTTGTTGTGCTGACTGTGATTGATGAGGATGTGCTGGCTGTGGAGCACGTGCTTACTACCATGACTGTGGCTGGTATGTACATCAAATATCCACACAAATTCCCTCAAGTATTGTACAAATATCTGCACAAAGTCACTCAAGTATTGTACAAATATCCACACAAAGTCACTTGAGTATTGTACAAATATCCACACAAAGTCACTCAAGTGTTGTACAAATATCTACACAAAGTCACTTGAGTATTGTACAAATATCTACACAAAGTCACTTGAGTATTGTACAAATATCTACACAAAGTCACTTGAGTATTGTACAAATATCCACACAAAGTCACTCAAGTGTTGTACAAATATCCACACAAAGTCACTTGAGTATTGTACAAATATCCACACAAAGTCACTCAAGTGTTGTACAAATATCCACACAAAGTCACTCAAGTGTTGTACAAATATCAACACAAAGTCACTCGAGTATTGTACAAATATCCACACAAAGTCACTCAAGTGTTGTACAAATATCTACACAAAGTCACTCAAGTGTTGTACAAATATCCACACAAAGTCACTCAAGTATTGTACAAATATCTACACAAAGTCACTCAAGTGTTGTACAAATATCTGCACAAAGTCACTTGAGTATTGTACAAATATCCACACAAAGTCACTCAAGTGTCGTACAAATATCTGCACAAAGTCACTCAAGTATTGTACAAATATCCACACAAAGTCACTCAAGTGTTGTACAAATATCCACACAAAGTCACTCAAGTGTTGTACAAATATCCACACAAAGTCACTCAAGTGTTGTACAAATATCCACACAAAGTCACTCAAGTATTGTACAAATATCTACACAAAGTCACTCAAGTGTTGTACAAATATCTGCACAAAGTCACTTGAGTATTGTACAAATATCCACACAAAGTCACTCAAGTGTCGTACAAATATCTGCACAAAGTCACTCAAGTATTGTACAAATATCCACACAAAGTCACTCAAGTGTTGTACAAATATCCACACAAAGTCACTCAAGTGTTGTACAAATATCCACACAAAGTCACTCAAGTATTGTACAAATATCCACACAAAGTCACTCAAGTATTGTACAAATATCCACACAAAGTCACTCAAGTGTTGTACAAATATCTACACAAAGTCACTCAAGTGTTGTACAAATATCCACACAAAGTCGCTCAAGTGTTGTACAAATATCTACACAAAATCACTCAAGTATTGTACAAATATCCACACAAAGTCACTCAAGTGTTGTACAAATATCCACACAAAGTCACTCAAGTGTTGTACAAATATCGACACAAAGTCACTCAAGTATTGTACAAATATCCACACAAAGTCACTCAAGTGTTGTACAAATATCCACTAGTATTGTACAAATATCCACACATAGTCACTCCAGTATTGTACAAATATCCACACATAGTCACTCCAGTATTGTACAAATATCCACACAAAGTCACTCAAGTGTTGTACAAATATCCACACAAATTCCCTCAAGTATTGTACAAATATCCACACAAAGTCACTTGAGTATTGTACAAATATCCACACAAAGTCACTCAAGTATTGCACAAATATCCATAAAGTCACTCAAGTATTGTACAAATATCTACACAAAGTCACACAAGTGTTGTACAAATATCCACACAAAGTCACTCAAGTATTGTACAAATATCCACACAAAGTCACTCAAATGTTGTACAAATATCCACACAAAGTCACTCAAGTGTTGTACAAATATCTACACAAAGTCACTCAAGTATTGTACAAATATCCACACAAAGTCACTCAAGTATTGTACAAATATCAACACAAAGTCACTCAAGTATTGTACAAATATCTACACAAAGTCACACAAGTGTTGTACAAATATCTGCACAAAGTCACTTGAGTATTGTACAAATATCCACACAAAGTCACTCAAGTGTCGTACAAATATCCACACAAAGTCACTCAAGTATTGTACAAATATCCACACAAAGTCACTCAAGTGTTGTACAAATATCCACACAAAGTCACTTGAGTATTGTACAAATATCCACACAAAGTCACTTGAGTATTGTACAAATATCCACACAAAGTCACTCATGTATTGTACAAATATCCACACAAAGTCACTCAAGTGTTGTACAAATATCTACACAAAGTCACTTGAGTATTGTAATGTTACAGGTTTGGAAAGAGTAGGCTAATTTTTATCCAGTACTTGATGTCAAAAAAAAAAAAAAATTGAATGCCAAAAAAATTTTCAGTTTTTATGTATGCCAACTGGACATTTGAAGGTACTCCTTACTGTTTCAGGATTGATTGTGACAGGCTGCAAAGTTTTTATTCCTGATGAGGTACTGCATAAATCATATTACTATATAGCATATCTTTTTGACCAAAAGCTAGCAACTTACAAGTTCATGGTCAATGTTCCATAGTGTTTGTGATCAGTTTGTATGTCATTGTCTATCAGAGATTAAACTACGAAGGTACATTTGCTTATCCATAGTACATGTATAATTTATTTCCTTTCACCTGTTTGATTATGTTCACCTTTCCAGCATTTAGTGTACTGTCCGGAGATCTTGATGAGAAACATCCTGGCTCACGTCCACTACATGCCACCAGACTGGTCAGGAAATGCTCACACCACCAAAGTCCGCAATGAATTCTCAATGTTTTTCCAATACAAAGTAGTAAGTGTACAACATTTAGTATCTGGTTAATATTAATTGTGTGTAATAAAAATCAAATTGTCTTCATGTCCTTTTGATACGCATTTTAAATTATTTTTGATTATAATATGTACTGCTTTGATTTGTAATCACAAGATATTTGGTGGGGTCTTGTTTGTTTACCTCTGCTTTGATTTGTAATCACTAGATATTTTGTGGGGTCTTGTTTGTTTACCTACTGCTTTGATTTGTAATCACTAGATATTTTGTGGGGTCTTGTTTGTTTACCTACTGCTTTGATTTGTAATCACTAGATATTTTGTGGGGTCTTGTTTGTTTACCTACTGCTTTGATTTGTAATCACTAGATATTTGGTGGGGTCTTGTTTGTTTACCTACTGCTTTGATTTCTAATCACAAGATATTTTGTGGGGTCTTGTTTGTTTACCTACTGCTTTGATTTGTAATCACTAGATATTTTGTGGGGTCTTGTTTGTTTACCTACTGCTTTGATTTGTAATCACTAGATATTTGGTGGGGTCTTGTTTGTTTACCTACTGCTTTGATTTGTAATCACAAGATATTTTGTGGGGTCTTGTTTGTTTACCTACTGCTTTGATTTGTAATCACTAGATATTTTGTGGGGTCTTGTTTGTTTACCTACTGCTTTGATTTGTAATCACTAGATATTTTGTGGGGTCTTGTTTGTTTACCTACTGCTTTGATTTGTAATCACAAGATATTTTGTGGGGTCTTGTTTGTTTACCTACTGCTTTGATTTGTAATCACTAGATATTTTGTGGGGTCTTGTTTGTTTACCTACTGCTTTGATTTGTAATCACTAGATATTTGGTGGGGTCTTGTTTGTTTACCTACTGCTTTGATTTGTAATCACTAGATATTTTGTGGGGTCTTGTTTGTTTACCTACTGCTTTGATTTGTAATCACTAGATATTTGGTGGGGTCTTGCTTGTTTACCTACTGCTTTGATTTGTAATTACTAGATATTTTGTGGGGTCTTGTTTGTTTACCTACTGCTTTGATTTGTAATCACAAGATATTTTGTGGGGTCTTGTTTGTTTACCTACTGCTTTGATTTGTAATCACTAGATATTTTGTGGGGTCTTGTTTGTTTACCTACTGCTTTGATTTGTAATCACAAGATATTTTGTGGGGTCTTGTTTGTTTACCTACTGCTTTGATTTGTAATCACTAGATATTTTGTGGGGTCTTGTTTGTTTACCTACTGCTTTGATTTGTAATCACTAGATATTTTGTGGGGTCTTGTTTGTTTACCTACTGCTTTGATTTGTAATCACTAGATATTTTGTGGGGTCTTGTTTGTTTACCTACT
The DNA here is from genome assembly GCA_024699665.1 of Ostrea denselamellosa. Classification (NCBI taxonomy): domain Eukaryota; kingdom Metazoa; phylum Mollusca; class Bivalvia; order Ostreida; family Ostreidae; genus Ostrea; species Ostrea denselamellosa. Next base: position 1,321,429 of record JAMZEH010000065.1, on the reverse strand, counting down.
GCTTTGATTTGTAATCACTAGATATTTTGTGGGGTCTTGTTTGTTTACCTACTGCTTTGATTTGTAATTACTAGATATTTGGTGGGGTCTTGTTTGTTTACCTACTGCTTTGATTTGTAATCACTAGATATTTTGTGGGGTCTTGTTTGTTTACCTACTGCTTTGATTTGTAATCACTAGATATTTTGTGGGGTCTTGTTTGTTTACCTACTGCTTTGATTTGTAATCACAAGATATTTTGTGGGGTCTTGTTTGTTTACCTACTGCTTTGATTTGTAATCACAAGATATTTGGTGGGGTCTTGTTTGTTTACCTACCTATGCATCATACAAATTCAAAACCTCAATGAAATATGAAATTTATATGAATTTTTTTGAGAGTTGGAAGATGTGTGTGTGAATGATGGAAAACTTGTTTCTGAGTGATGGAAAACTTGTCTGTGAGTGATAGAGACTGACTTGTCTGTGAGTGATGTAGGACTGACTTGTCTGTGAGTGATGTAGGACTGACTTGTCTGTGAGTGATGTAGGACTGACTTGTCTGTGAGTGATGTAGGACTGACTTGTCTGTGAGTGATGTAGGACTGACTTGTCTGTGAGTGATGTGGGACTGACTTGTCTGTGAGTGATAGAGACTGACTTGTCTGTGAGTGATAGAGACTGACTTGTCTGTGAGTGATGTAGGACTGACTTGTCTGTGAGTGATAGAGACTGACTTGTCTGTGAGTGATGTAGGACTGACTTGTCTGTGAGTGATGTAGGACTGACTTGTCTGTGAGTGATAGAGACTGACTTGTCTGTGAGTGATGTAGGACTGATTTGTCTGTGAGTGATGTAGGACTGACTTGTCTGTGAGTGATGTAGGACTGACTTGTCTGTGAGTGATGTAGGACTGACTTGTCTGTGAGTGATAGAGACTGACTTGTCTGTGAGTGATGTAGGACTGACTTGTCTGCGAGTGATAGAGGACTGACTTGTCTGTGAGTGATGTAGGACTGACTTGTCTGTGAGTGATAGAGACTGACTTGTCTGTGAGTGATGTAGGACTGACTTGTCTGTGAGTGATAGAGACTGACTTGTCTGTGAGTGATGTAGGACTGACTTGTCTGTGAGTGATGTAGGACTGACTTGTCTGCGAGTGATAGAGGACTGACTTGTCTGTGAGTGATGTAGGACTGACTTGTCTGTGAGTGATAGAGACTGACTTGTCTGTGAGTGATAGAGGACTGACTTGTCTGTGAGTGATAGAGACTGACTTGTCTGTGAGTGATGGAGGACTGACTTGTCTGTGAGTGATGAAAGACTGACTTGTCTGTGAGTGATAGAGGACTGACTTGTCTGTGAGTGATGAAAGACTGACTTGTCTGTGAGTGATAGAGGACTGACTTGTCTGTGAGTGATGGAGGACTGACTTGTCTGTGAGTGATAGAGACTGACTTGTCTGTGAGTGATGGAGGACTGACTTGTCTGTGAGTGATGAAAGACTGACTTGTCTGTGAGTGATAGAGGACTGACTTGTCTGTGAGTGATAGAGACTGACTTGTCTGTGAGTGATGGAGGACTGACTTGTCTGTGAGTGATGTAGGACTGACTTGTCTGTGAGTGATGTAGGACTGACTTGTCTGTGAGTGATAGAGACTGACTTGTCTGTGAGTGATGTAGGACTGACTTGTCTGTGAGTGATAGAGACTGACTTGTCTGTGAGTGATGTAGGACTGACTTGTCTGTGAGTGATGTAGGACTGACTTGTCTGCGAGTGATAGAGGACTGACTTGTCTGTGAGTGATGTAGGACTGACTTGTCTGTGAGTGATAGAGACTGACTTGTCTGTGAGTGATAGAGGACTGACTTGTTTGTGAGTGATAGAGACTGACTTGTCTGTGAGTGATGGAGGACTGACTTGTCTGTGAGTGATGAAAGACTGACTTGTCTGTGAGTGATAGAGGACTGACTTGTCTGTGAGTGATGAAAGACTGACTTGTCTGTGAGTGATAGAGGACTGACTTGTCTGTGAGTGATGGAGGACTGACTTGTCTGTGAGTGATAGAGACTGACTTGTCTGTGAGTGATGGAGGACTGACTTGTCTGTGAGTAATGAAAGACTGACTTGTCTGTGAGTGATAGAGGACTGACTTGTCTGTGAGTGATAGAGACTGACTTGTCTGTGAGTGATGGAGGACTGACTTGTCTGTGAGTGATGTAGGACTGACTTGTCTGTGAGTGATGTAGGACTGACTTGTCTGTGAGTGATGTAGGACTGACTTGTCTGTGAGTGATAGAGACTGACTTGTCTGTGAGTGATGGAGGACTGACTTGTCTGTGAGTGATGTAGGACTGACTTGTCTGTGAGTGATGTAGGACTGACTTGTCTGTGAGTGATGTAGGACTGACTTGTCTGTGAGTGATGTAGGACTGACTTGTCTGTGAGTGATAGAGGACTGACTTGTCTGCAAGTGACAGAGGACTGACTTGTCTTTGAGTGATGGAAGTCTTGTCTGTGAGAGATGGAAGGCTTGTGTATAAATGAAGGCAAGAAGAAGGTCGGGTGAATTTAGTGACCTATGTGGATCTTTCATTGAAATTAAATGAATAAATTCATTTTTTTTCAAGGTTTATCTCTTAGAGGAACTGTTAAGTCCACTTGTGACTCCCATTGTGTTGTGTTTTTCCTTGCGTCACAAATCCATGGAGATTGTGGATTTCTTCCGTAATTTTACAGTGGATGTGGTGGGAGTAGGGGATGTGTGTTCATTTGCACAGTTGGATGTCCGCAAGAGGAACAATAAACCACAAGATATGGTAGGCAGTGTGTTTTCTGTTACTTGCAACAAACCAGATGATGTGATAAGCATTGATTTCTTGAAAATTTTATATTAGCATATGTCCCCCAGAACTTTTTCAAAGTTGAGCAGTCCAAACCGTGATCAGTTTTAGACTGAACTATAATTTGATGTTATCTGAAAAATTCTCGATCTTGATACAGTTATACTAATTATTCCAGATGTTCTTAAACTGTATGTTAACTTTATTTTTGTATCAGGAGGAGCCATCAGAACCACCAGCAGGAAGCAATGTGTTTATACCGGAGCACTGTCCATCACAGGAGGGCAAGATAGAGATGTCACTGATGCATTTTCATGTAAGGCTTTGAATTTCTTCTGTGAGTTATAGTCTTGTTTAGCTGCAGAACTGTAGTGTTATGGTTTTATATTTTAGTCTAGTTATGGTCAAAGACTAAAATTTAAAGCCATAATGCTACAGTTCTGCAGCTAAGTCTTGTTCAACTTTCATTGATGTGGTACAATCTATAGTACATTTGTTTTATTTCAGTTAACAAACCCAGAATGGAAACCTCCAAAGGACTGCAGTCTATTTATCAATGATATTAAAGAGCAAGGTAAGTACAAAATGTATTATGGCTGGGGAGATAAGGTGTTACATTAGCTCACATTGTTGAAGACTAATTTGAACAATTGTCATTCTGGTTTTAATGGTAGTACAAGTACTTCTGCCTGAGTCTACCACTCATGGAAGATCTGAGTTCCTGAGTTTGTCCATATTATGAAAATTTTAATGAAATATGACCCTCTTCAAAAAACTCCTGATTTTGTGAATACGGTAAACAATACTAACTAGAGTTTTCTTATTTTTTAACAGCCCAGAGAAATACAACAAATCTCAGTATATTTCACCCTGTGACCCAAAACATGGTGAGCTCATCTCAGGGGTCCCTCACAGGGTATCTGTCTGGACTGCAACCAAGTGGGATGACAGGAATGGGGGTGAGAGGTTCTCTACAGATTAATTGATACATTGTATATATTTCCCAGAAATAATTTACCTGAACCAAAGACTCTTTCAGTTTTTTTAAACTAAAGTTCATACATATCCTACATCTGTACAACATATATATCTGTTTATTTTAACATTGAGGCAGTGCAGCTGATTTGTTTCACATGGGGATTGTCATGTATATTTCATGGAAGGTCTGGTCATATATCATGGAATTCCTTGTACATATCTTGGAATGACTCATGCTGTGTTTTAATATGATAATTGTTGTATACAAACTTGAATGCAATACACAGGACTAGTGAATTTTGTTTTAGGCCAACACTTTTTCCCAAAAATATATTTTGTTTGTTGTCTTCTCAAGTCCTGCTGGACCACAAATGTCAGGAAGCTTGTATGTCCATTTTGACATTTGTGTATGAGTCATTCCAAGATATGTACAAGGAATTTCATGATATATGACCAGACCTTTGTCACCAAAATACACTTCAAGCATTCAGTCAGAGTCCTGAAATGTAGTGTGTGTCAGTTGTCCGATGATAACGGGTCTTGGCTTTTTGTTGGGCCACTGTTACTAAGTCACATCTCTGCATGAACCAGCGAACTGACTCATCATCATATAGCAGTCCGTAGATCTGTTGTTGTAATCTGTCACCTGACACCCTAGAGTATTTAGCGTGATGCAACACAATCTGTGTATTGAGGGATTTGTGACAAGACTGAGGAGTATGTTCTGATACAAGAATAAGTAATGCGTATACTGATGGTTTGTAATTACAGTGTATATAGTACGTATAATTTATGTAATCACTGGGGGGAGAGCAACTGTACTGACTCTGTAGTAAGGCTCAGTGTTGGAAACTTCCATATGAAAAAGTTTAAGGTTCATGCGAGAAAATAGTAACCTGTTAGTAATAATAGTGAAAGATAGTGTTTGACTTTGTTCAGAGCATTTTATACAGATCATTCTGATCACTCCCATCTGGATATGCATATTGTAATCCAGTGGGATGCAGTCTGGTGGGGTATTAAAATTCATTGGTAAAGATGATTGCATTGAGCTTTGCACCACCCAGTGTTCTATTGTAATGAGTGATATTGTTGCAGGAAAGTGTAACAGCCCAGAATAATCAGGTATAGTGCAACAGAAAAAGAACTTGAAATAGTGTATTAAGAGCTAGAAATGAAAAGTACTCTACACTTCATGCTTCTTGTGCTCTCGTGACTTTATAATAACAGTCCAGTACTTTCAGCTTGCAATAGCTTGTAACATGTAATCCTCATTAGCTACTAGTTTATGCAACTTAATTAAAGACTAGGGGGAGAGGCTGAAAGTATACCAGTGTGAGGAGGGTGAAATTGGCTGTCACAGTGGGGCACTAAGGACATGCACTTCACAAGCACATCCTTTTTTTGAAAAGATGGAAATGCCACTTTTATACATATAAAAAAACATATACTTGTCTTTTAGATATTATGTAAAGAATATAATTGTCTTTTAAATATCATGTATAGATATATATTTTGCTGACAACTCATAACAGTTCCAAATCTTCACTGACCCATTAATTCAGCTCTCCTTTTGCTTCAGCATGCACAAAACATTCACAAAAACTCAATATGTACTAGTACTTAGTATTTGTTATTACATGTAATATTGAATTCTGAGACCATTCTCTTTGACAGTACACAAGCCTGGCATCCAGTATTGCTGTACGGAGTGGTCTGTACCCACAGTCCACTCAGGTCTCCATGGCTCCCAGTGTGACCGGCATCCATCACAGGCTGAGGGGGGCCATCTCCGCAGCAGAGGGTCCCCTAGATCGATCCATTAGTGGACCATTTAACATGCAGGCTTCCACTAGTATGATGAACAGTGGATTCGGATTTCATTCACTGAGTAGTTCAAAGCCCAGTGTGGATGAAGGATCCTTGGAATTAATGTCACATGACATGAGTGTTAGTGCTTTGTACTTGCACGACCTTCAGTCTCGCAAAATGAGAGGTCAAAGTCAGACTGGTGGATATGAGAATTTGGAGGACATTCGTGCCAGAAATTTGTGGCAGAGGCAAGATAGTAACCAGGGAACAGGACATGTCCAGATGCCGAATATTCAGGAGAAGTTAGAGGAAGTAGAGGGTGAATTTTCACAGACAGTCACAAAATCTGTCTAGTGCCAACCCAGCCTTATCATGCAAATTGTGATTTTTATTTATCCGCCATATAGGTGTTTTATGTTTGCAGTAAGATTTTACCCTTTATTCCTTGTTTTGTTCATTGCTTCCTGCTCTGTTCATGGTATTATACACTGTATGATTCATGATAGTATGATTAAAGTTTATGTATATGTAACACAAACAAAAATATTGATAGTGAATGTGTGTGTGTCTATTAAGCAGAACCTATACCGCCCCAATTTTGAAGGGTATGCAAAGTCTGGAAAAATGCTTTGAAATTCATGAAACTCCTCTGCTTGAAGTCGCATATTTAAGGATCTATAAAACTGAACAGAGTAAAAGCAGAATTTTGTAATTTTAACAAATGATACGACGCAACCTCCTGTACTGTTTCAAATATGTCATATCCTCCCCAGGGGTTCAGTGCAGGAGATCACAGTCTCTGATTTTGTCCATTACATATTTTTATGTTCTAGCTGTGGATATAAGAATGCAGTCCTGTAATTACTACAGTAGGCATGCATGGCATTGCAATGAGATTTCATGCAGTGACAACTTTTGATGTGAAGATGGATATTATGTATTGAAATTTGAATAGAATGATACAGTAATTGAAAATTTAACAGATTTAGGGATCACTGGAAAGAATAAAAAAAAAAGAAAAAGAAGAAGATATCAGCCCATAGGTACTCAGGTTATAGATAATGTTAATAAAGAGTGTAGAGATATTGAAAAAGTTAGAACTAGGATTGTGATATTTTTTCCACTTTCTGTAATCTATCAATAGTATATGAGTTTTATATTGCCAAGCTTCTTTACTAACCATGACTTTGAATAATACCAATCATTCATAACTCCCTTACAAGAAGTTGTGTTTTATGAAGTGTAGTCAAGTTACTTTTATTGACATGAGGATGATCATCTTTAGGGGCCACGAAACTTCGACAAGTGCATTGGCTGCAGTAGTTCATTGATAGAGTTTGCCGTGTAATCAGGAGGTTGTGAGTGGAATTCCTGCTCGTGTCATGGCTGTGTTAAACTTAAGATGTAAACATGGGTAGTAATTGCTTCTTTGCAAAACACTCAGTATATACAGTAGATATCAGAATCACAGGTCTTTGGGATTGACCTTAAAAACAAAGGTTCCTGTGTGTCATAACAGGCATTAATCACGCAAGAACCCACAATACTAAGGCCCTTAGCGCAAAGCATAGGTCTAAATTTGTGGTACTTCATCTGCAGTTGGTGACGGCTCATTATAGGAGTGAAAAATTCTCAAAGGGACATAAACGAACTTTAAATCTCTGTCTCACTTTTATAGAAGGCAAGAAAGTGAGATTTAATCAAAAGCTCATCAAAGCTTTAAAGGCCCTGAAGCCAGGTGAAGATTCCATTACTTCTGACTGGTTGTTGTGAATATGTCACTGGTTCAGGGCCACAACCAAAATACAGGGACTGGGACAGGAACATAATTATAACAACAGTCTGGTGTTGGGGATTGACACAACCTCTATGTTAAAATGTATTCCTAGTTATATCAATAGTAGTTTTACATGTTACAATTTCACACAATGTCATTTCAAATTTACATCGTACCAAGTTATATCAAATAATGTGCTTCCTGTGAGTTTCTTCCTACGTTGTATAACACTATTTTTTGCATAGAGCAGATACTCGACAGGAATTGTCTACTCTTCAAGTATAACGTGTACCAAATTTGATGTTTGTCATTAAATGGGTTCTCGAGATAGTGAGCCAATATCTTGCTATGTTCAATTTGACCCTTGACCTTGTGACCTCAAACTCAATAAGGGACATCTATATCTTGGAAGGAATCAGTGCACTAAATTTGATATATTTCAAAGAGTTCTCAGATATAAAGTGGATAACATATCTTGCTGTGATCTATTGGACCTTTGATCTCAAAACCCATTGGAGCCATCTATTCCATAGGCTGTAACTGGTGTTTATCACATTGCATATGTGTTAAACTGAATGTTCTTATTAAGGTATTTAGTAGACTATATCGTCCTATGATCCAGAGTAGTTTGACCTTGTGACCTTAAAATAAATTGGGGTCATTTACTCTGTAGGTATAACCTTGTACTAAGTTTAATGTTTGTCAAGCAAACAGCTCTTTTAAGGTACATGTACTGGGCAGAAAATAATCTACTGTGTCCAGTTTGATTTTGTAACCTAAATATCAGTAGGGGGCATCTACTTACGGGGAACCATTGCACCAAATTTGGTGTCTGTCAAGCAAAGCATTCTAAAGATACTGAACAGAAAGATATCTTACTGTTCCGTTTGACCCTTGACCTTGTGACCAGAAAATCAATAGGGGTCATCTCCACTCCAGGAGCAACCATTGTACCATGTTAAGCAACTGTCAAGCAAAAGTTCTTAAGATACTGAGCAGACATTAAGACTTGGGTCTATAGACTGGATCAACAGGTGCACAACAATATGCCCCCCCCCCCCCCCCCCCCACTTTTCCATAGTGGGTCATAAATATTAAAACCATGACCCTGCGAATTCTTTGGCATAAATGATCATTATTAGAGTTGTGTATAAAACAGATGAGTTTTTCAAACCTTAGAAAAACTTCCCTTCATACACCAATATACAGGCACAATATATTCGAAAGATTTGACAGTCCCTTTCCTGTATAGTCATACCTGCAAATGCCCTTTTCTCAATCATTGGTAGAAACTGACTAAGAATTCAATTTGTAGAAAAATTATAAAACAGTCAATAAATCTGCATTTTATTACAGAAAATAAAATTTTCACACAAAAAAATTAGTAAACATTCATAAGCATTTTTAACAAACAAGGAAGACTAACGGTACTGCTGTGAAAACATTCCAACATCCTAAAAACAGACCTCTTAATAAACTGAATTGCATGGTATATTGTGTCATTTATTTCTCGAGTACATCAGCAGGCAGATTTAAGGTACATATACAAATGTACCTAACCCATAATCGAACCAATTATTTCCCAACCTGTCGTTGATAGAGGTTGCATAATGAGTTTCTAGGAAAATGATCAATGATTGTGACATATCATATTGTGTTTAAAACATTTTAAGAGTATTTAAAAGACACTACAGTTCATTTTGCACAAAAATCAGAAAGTGACAATTTTACCATAATTTTTTTCAAATTTTGTTGCATTAAGCATGAATGTATGAACTTTGCAAAATTAAATTAAAAGACATTTTCAAACTTTGAAGATTCTCCTGTTTTATCAGTAAAATTCTTGTTCTATCACTAAGATTCTTATTTCATCACTAAAATGGATAATTTTTCGTGGTCTATACAAAATATATTGACAGTCTCCTTTTGGTATTCAGATGCATGCACACATAATGTAAATATTGCAGCATGGCATCCAGTGAGAGAAGGAATATAGGGGGAACACCAAGAATTTTGACAGATTCTAAAAGAAAATTTTATAAGTGAAAAGAAAGTGTGATAAAACTTGGTTGTGAACTAAACATTTTCCTGGGAAATCGGAATAGCCATTGGATAAACAAGAGCTAGGCGAAACATGTGTGACTACTTAGATACTGTTTGACAAGTTAGTGCCAAATTTCATCACCAGTATATTTTTACTCTAGCAATTTTGGTCAATTAGAAGGGTTACCATTAAAATAATGACTAATAATCAAATGGGGAAAATAATCCCATAATTGAAAAACTTTAATAATATTCAAATGGCCAATAATGAGTATATGAATAATTTTCTTTAAAAAATAATAATAATAATAAAAAAAATCCTACGTAACTGTGCTGTATATTGACATCATTCCAAATCATGTGATGTAAGTATAAATTTCATAGTCAGCATCTGCATGATAAAACCTTTAAATTCTAGAAATCTTGCAGTTGAGAGCAAATTAATGCATTCAAATTGTTTCCAGTATTGGCACTGATTCTATCATTTTATCAAATGACAAGTGTTCAACACACAATTAAGATGTGGAAAATGAGCTGTAATGTCTTTTTAAGTATATGAATTGTAAGCAAATATGTAAATAATGTCATGCACATTCATATGTGTGTCAACAAATTAAAAATTTACTAAAAACATTAAACTTGTGAAAACAGTGTGTATAGTTGCTACATAATTTAAGCCTAAAAAATGTAGACACCATTTCAGCTTGCTGAAAAAAGTTGAATGAAATAAAATCACACCTTATATTTAAAATATCCCCACAGGACAGGAATTCCTGTCATGGTCGAGTGTGAAGTCATGGCCGCACAAAACATACAACAATGTTCCACGAAAGCACCCTCAATGTTAATTTAGTCATCTGTGAAATCTTGGTCATGCAGAGGATCTAGGGATTTTTTCCAACCATAGTCATATTTTCACCTGATGCACAATCATATCTGTGTGTATTTGCATTCCCCAATGAGCCTGTGCTGGTGCATTGTTTTACATTACAATAAAAGCATGACACTAAAAGCCTAAATATAGGTATTTATAAAAAGTAACAAATACTCTGGTTAAATGACATACAAGAGAAGATTGAAAACTTGCAACTCCCCTCCCCATCAATGTGTAAACAATCTACGAAGTCAACCTACCAAGTCTGAAGTCGGCGAGGTAAAAGATTCTCTGGTTATCTGTTGCACAAGATCCAATATATACAGTTACAATATTTTCGCCTTTGGTATCGTTACATATTGTAATGATAGCCATTTCTTATGAATGCACTGCAGTTGTGAAAAGTATTGCAGTGCACATATAAATTGATGAATATAGTTGGCTGGCCAGGAATTCCGAGAGATGCTTATAATATAATTTTTATAACAATTTCACATTTATTGCAAAGTGATATTTTCCCCCTTTTGAGAGGAAAATACCAAAAATTTTATTGGATAATTATAATGAAGTTTGGTGATAACTAACAGTTTGTTGCTGGCCACGGAAGTTCACTATGAATTTGGTTGGTTGGTTATATATTGTTTAATGTTCCTCTTGAGAATCTTTCAATTACATAGAGATGTCATGATTGTCGGTGAAGGGCTGCAAAATGGGCCAATGCCTGGTGCTTATAGCCTTTGAGCAGAGAGGGATCTTTATTTTACAACACCTGCTGTGACATGGGGCCTCAGTTTTTGCGGCCTCCTCTGAAGGACCACCCAATTTTGTCGCCTCTTATGATAAGCAAGGGTAATGAGGACCTATTCCAACCCAAATCCCCATGGGACCACTATAATTGTGTTTTACTGTAAAATATACACGTATTATAAAAATAATAAATTTCATTTAAAAATACATGAGGGTATGAACTGCAATCTTTCATGCCTGCATACTTGTTAAGAAACGCTAAGCATCTGTGAGGTATAGCATTATCCAGTAAACCTGTCTGACCTAGTAGTGACCTTCACCTTGGGCATCCTGACCTACTAAGCCATAGGGATAGTGTACAACATTGACGTGTATCAATCTACCAATATGTGAAGAGTTTCCAGTTATCCTTTACGTAAGATATATGACCTTGGATACACTGATCTACTGATAATCTAAACATTGATGTACTGCATCAGCCTATGAAGATTGAGGTAAAGTGCTCTCCAGTGATGTTGGAGACTGACCAAGCAACATATGCAAAACAATATACCCTACCTTTTTTTGAAGGAGGGGATAAATGTGTATTAAGTTATAAATTCACTAAATAAAAATGAGGTAATTTGTACATAATCGGCTTTGTCAACTCTACATCTGTCAACTGTTTTAACACTCCTGTAACTGAAACATCAAAATTTTTCCTCAAAAAAAAGTTTGATGGAGGCATCCTATACAGTTAATTAGAAATAAAGTAAATCCAGATGAGGTCAAGGTCAGATTGAAGGTCAAATCAAATACTGTCATGCTCCTACCAAGATGTTATCTGTATATGATGTGCAATGCAAGAATTTTCTACAGTTCATTCAGAAATGAGCTACATGCAAAATCCATAATTTGAAGCAATGGTTATACAAAAGGTCAGGGTAAGATTCACCACGTTCTTACTGTGATGTAATTTTGTGTGAATTTGGATAAAGATGCTGTAGGGTCATTCAGAGGAAAGAAGGAAACTGGACACAAGATAAACATGACCAAAATGTCACAGTCATAAGGCATACATTATATCCTCAGCTTTAAAATCATAACACATATCTGGGAAAACAAAGAATCAAACTTCATGCAATTACATAATCAAAAATAAACGAAAAATGGTTTTCAGAGAAACATTAAGCTGCATAATAAATAACATCACTCACAGTCATTTGAGTCAAAGTATAAAGCAAGAACCGAAATATGTGTACTTTATAAAGACTAACTCAGTAAACATGTTTACACTGAAAATGTAAATAAAATGAAATACGTAATTTTTACACCAAAAATGCATAACTTTGATAAAATGTAAAAAGTGGTGTATATTTACTAATAATATTTTGAAACTTTACATTGAATGTCATGTACTGGAAATGCATCAGATAATATTATCAAAACATTTCTAAACATAACATTTTCAAGGGAAATAACTCTAATGATTGCATTACACCTCAAAGTCTGCATTTTGACACTAGGAATAATATCTCTGGGCAGGTGACTCTAATCAAAGAAAAATACCCCCAAAACTGAAAGACTCTTCAATGCACAGAGTGTAAAATGTCAATTTACAATTACTTGACTCATCATAAAGAACTCATACCCAGGTTACTACAATTTCGTAACTGTAAAATTCACTTCCACAAGTACTACAATTGAGAAATCATAGTATATGTACACAATCAATTCACACACTGCACATAACTGATCGTATATATTGTGGAATAGCAGTCTCAAATGTTGACGTCCACTGGACTGCACAAATACACGTGTTAGTTATGCTTTACATTTAACAGATTCAGCCTTTATACAGACTGGCTAATGACTGCTTCAATAAATAAACAAACCTTGTTCATAAATAAAACTCCTCTCTCTCTCTCTCTCTCTCTCTCAGGTTTCATCCATTAAGGGTATAGGTCTGTAGGCAATAGTATTCTTCTGTTTACAGTGAATCCAGCATGCCCCGGTCAGAATGACCAGCAAGAATCCTGTTAATGCTGCTAGGATTGCCACACCCACAAAAGAACTGGCTACAAATAAAAGAGAAGAAGGGCACTGCACACAATATCAATTTCTCTATACCAACATCATGCTGTATTGGCAGTAATGTTCATACAGTGTACATGGGCATGCTTTCGCATTTTTAAAACTAGACAATTTCCACCATATTGGTTACCTTAATTATACAAACATATAAGATGCAATAAAAACTTATTTCGTCACTTTGAATTTTGTTTTGGCAGTTTGAGAATGGTGTGTGAATAAATATTATATATATTATACAATCATGTACTTAGTATATGGCAAATTAAATGTTGCAATATTTGATCTTTTCCATTTGTATTGTATAATTTTTCATTTGTATTGTATAATTTTTGTTTCTACTGTATAATATTTCATTTGCACTGTATCAAAGAGATTGTTTATAATTTCGATTTGTTATGAAGAATTTCATTAGTCAAGTTTTGATCTGTATCTTGTTGAAAATGAGCAAGGTGTTCTGGATGCTCAACCACAAGATAAACTGGTTCCCTATTTCCATGCAGGACTAGTTAACAGTGTAAATGCAAGGTTGATAAGCGATAGAAAGTTGAGCGGAATCTACATGTAGGTAACAATAGATATGAAAAAGATACAGCCCAGGGTTTGATATTCAAACCATGGTTTAAACCAATGAAATCCTTTGTATCAAATCAAAATAAACAATACCTTTGATACAATACAAATGGAAAATTTTACATTACAAATGGAAAACATAGAATACAAATAAAACTTAAACAACGCAAATGAAAATTTATGCAATACAAATGGAAAAGATCAAATAATGCAATGTTTGACGTGTTAAAATAATATTACTCAAATCTTGTATTCACTGTAATCCTAACTCAGATCTAGTGTACACTGTAATCCTTACTCAGATCTACTATACAATGTAATCCTAACTCAGATCTACTATACAATGTAATCCTAACTCAGATCTACTATACAATGTAATCCTAACTCAGATCTAGTGTTCACTGTAATCTAACTCAGATCTAGTGTTCACTGTAATCTAACTCAGATCTTATATACAATGTAATCCTAACTCAGATCTAGTGTTCACTGTAATCCTAACTCAGATCTAGATTTTACTGTAATCTAACTCAGATCTTATATACAATGTAATCCTAACTCAGATCTTTGTACACTGTAATCCTAACTCAGATATAGTGTTCACTGTAATTCTAACTCCGATCTAGTGTTCACTGTAATACTAACTCAGATCTAGTGTACACTGTAATACTAACTCAGATCTAGTGTTCACTGTAATCCTAACTCAGATCTAGTGTTCACTGTAATCCTAACTCAGATCTAGTGTTCACTGTAATCCTAACTCAGATCTAATGTTCACTGTAATCCTAACTCAGATCTAATGTTCACTGTAATCCTAACTCAGATCTAGTGTTCACTGTAATCCTAACTCAGATCTACTATAGACTGTAATCCTAACTCAATACACTATACAATGTAACCCTAACTCAGATCTAGTGTTCATTTAGTTTAAGTTCTGTAGCTCTCTGGGAAAATATAGGGATCAACAGATATATTTTCCAAGAGATCTACAGATCTTCAGCTTGTGTTCACTGTAGCACTACATATCACTCAGATCCATAGTTCACTAATGCCAATGTAGACCTACCGGAGCCTTTCCCTGGGCTGTCATTGGGTGTTGTTTTTACCATACATTCCTTTTTAATGTTTGTCACCATCATATCAGACAGTAAACTGGTAAACAGTGGGAAAGGACAGCTAGCGTTGCATCCTAAAAATAAATCCACAACACTGAAGTTTGTCACAAGTACAAAAAGAATGTGTATGTAACAAAACACCCTCAGTCATCACAGAGAGGCACTAAGCCCCACAAGATGTGGTCTCATTTATAAGTAACAAATCACCCTCGGTCATCACAGAGACGCACTAAGCCCCACAAGATGTGGTCTCATTTATAAGTAACAAAACACCCTCCTCGGTCATCACATAGCTGCAACTAAGCCCCAAGAGATGTGGTCTCATTTATATGTAACAGAACACCCTTGGTCATCACAGAGACACACTAAGCCCAAAGAAATGTGGTCTCATTTATATGTAACAAAATTCCTTCGGTCATCACAGAGACGCACTAAGCCCCAAGAGATGTGGTCTCATTTATATGTAACAAAACACCCTCGGTCATCACAGAGACGCACTAAGCCCCAAGAGATGTGGTCTCATTTATATGTAACAAAACACCCTCGGTCATCACATAGCTGCAACTAAGCCCCACAAGATGTGGTCTCATTTATATGTAACAAAACACCCTCGGTCATCACAGAGACGCACTAAGCCCCACAAGATGTGGTCTCCTTTATATGCAAGTAGAAAATTGAAATAATAAACAAGAAGCCCATGGGCCACAATGTTCACCTCAGCCACATTGGCTCTGCTTTCATCAAAATTTTTTAGAAAGATCTTCAACCTTTTTTTCCCCAAACAACTTTTTTTTTACCCCACATCATGACAGATTTTTAAAAGACCTTTTACATAATCTATATTTTACACATTTACATATTCATGTAAAATTTTGATCCCCTATGGTTGCCCCACCCCACCCCCAGGGGTCACCACTTTGAATTTGCACTTCCTGGTGATACTTGCACATTTATATGACTAATCATGGCCCTGCTGCTCCTGGAAAAAAAAAGATTTTAAAAGTTTTTTTTTTCCAATTCTATTTTATGAAAAATCTTTGCTCCTTTTCTTGTGGCCCTACCCTACCCTGGTGGCCAATGATTTGAACAAACTTAAGTCTGTACTACCTGAAAATGCTTGCAAAAATATTCTCACTAACCATGACCCTGCTGTTCTTGAGTAAAGGATTTTAAAATTTTGATTGTACCTCCAACATCCACATAAAACTTCAATCCCCTAGTGTAGCCCCATCCTCTATGTACCCCTGGGGATGGGGGGCATGATTTGGATAACCTTTATTATGTCAGGAGAAGATCCACCCTATTTCTTGCATTATATTGATTATATCCCCTTGGAAAGGGAGAGAACTCTTCATTTAAATAAACTTGCATTCTCTTCACCTAGGGATACACTGTGCCAAGTTTGATTGAAATTGGCCCAACTTTTCTGAAGAATAAGACAAAATCATAAGGATTTTACAAACCCAATGATGTTGTTGCCGCTGACAGGCAACAGATAAATTTGATCAGGAAAGCTCATTTGAGCCTTTGACTCTGGTGAGCTAAAAACAAAAATGAAATCAGCATCTGCTACTGAGAGAGAAACATTACCTGGTATCAATCCTCCCTTTGTCAATTACAACGATAATTCATAGGATTCATTTGAGGAAAGACAATACATCCTACAACTGTAAGAAAGACTTAGCCATTCACAAATACTTACAGGTCTTTTGTCAATCATCCTGACGTACCTTGAATGGAAGAGGGGTAAAGGTGAAGATTGGTAGAGTTGGTTTCATTTCTGAGGTAAACTTGCACAACAAAATTTGATGGGCTCTCTTCGTGGAGTTCTATGGTAACAGACGTTGAATATTGTGGCTGTACGGCAGGGAATTCTGGGTACTTGTAATACTTCAGTGCAGACAGCAACCCAATTACAGTGTCATCATGCTGTAAAACAATTAAACTCAAATACTGAAACACAATTACACAGTTCCAGTCAGTAAACATAGCAATGGTTAACAACAGAAGCTCTCAGACGATGATAGCTTGTCGAGAACACTGACATTGAATAATACCAATCATATAGCTTATTGGTGAAAAACTCTTGAAACTAGAGATTTTTTTTTTTGTGAAAGACAAACGTCTCCCCAGCTCCCTAAATTGAAAGTGCTCCAAATTAAGCTTCCTCCTCTTGATGTACTGCATGGTATGGAGGAGAAAGCATGAACAGGAACATAGACATAATGAACTCTGACAAGCCATATACGAGACGTTTCACAAACTATTGTACACTCTACACTCCTCATAGATCCACCATAACTTTAAGGATAATAATTCAACTCCTTTCCCAACAATATGTACAACTACAAATGGCAATGAAGAATTTCCTACAGTCTCAAGTCTATCCAATAAGTTCTATGTTAGGAGAAGCATTCACAAGCTATTTTACAACCTCCACCCCTCTTAGATCCACTATAGCTTTTAAGAAAATAATTGGATCCTCATGTCCCAAAAATATGCACATCTACAAATGACATTGAAGCATTGTACAAAGTTTTAAGTCTATTTGATAAGCCATATAGGAGGAGAAGCATTCACAAGATTTTATACAACACAGATTGACAAATAGTACAATAACAATATGTCTACCCTTGGAAATGGGGAGACATAATGACCAATATAATTCCAGGTCAAGGTTCATAGTAAATGTTAAGATGTTAAAGCCTTGGTACCAAATGAAAGACCTGGTAATGAGGCATCAATATATGAAATATCAAAGCCCTATTTCCCTTGGTTTAAAAGATACAGCCCCAAGTTAAAATTTTTTTTTAATAAGGCCAAGGTCATTAGTCTTGGTACCAAACCAAAGGCCAAGGTCATTAGACCAAAGGTCTCTTCGTTCATGAGGCATCTAAATCAAAGCACTACAGCACTGTAGACGCATCTAATTTTGTGTCAAATTACACTTCGTTATTTTCATGTTTGGGAGAAAACAATGAAATTAAATCCAACACAAACTTTTAATTTCAGAAAATCTTTACTTCACTGATAGAAATCTGTGTCTCTGTTATTCATTGTCCATTTATACATGCATGTAGATAACTTATTTCACATTTCCGTACATAATCATCACAATCGTATTCGTTATGCATAGATGTATCTGCACTTAGTTGTGTTTATATATACAGGTAGTTAAAATCAACTCATTACAAAAACACACAGGTGCAAATATAAAAAAGTTCATGTAATTAAGGTTGATTAGGCAGGACATCAACCAAGTAGGACTGTTATGATACTTTGTGATATCTGGGGCATGCAAAATGGCCAACATGTCTGACATAGGTTTTTATAATCATTTACAAGTATATAGTGAGAATGGGCGGGGCTACAGCCTCACTTTGACATATTCATGATATTCAACATAATTATATCATCAGTTTGTTCGAAATACCGAAATTTATCTGTACTTGGAAAATGAGATAGTAGTACTCACTGCAGAGTAGAGCATTATTTCTTTTTCCAGTTTATTATTTAATTTTGCTTTCATATTGGACACAATTTCTGTGAGAAGAACGCCTGCAATGAAAATAAATCACATCACTTCATAACATTTTAATACATCACTATAACTCTTTAAATATTTAATACTTTGCTAATTAATAATCAATAAATGGCCCCACCCTATTTGGCCCTTTTGAGAAGGGCATGACCCTTCATTAGAACAAAACTGAATCCAATTCACTCATGGATGATTTGTAATAAGTTTCATTGAAAATGGCCCGGTGGTTCTGGAAAAGATTTTTACAATTAGTCAGTTTTTTTTTCTATTTCACTATTATCTCCCCTTGGAGCAGGACTTTGCCCTTCATTTGATAAACTTGAATCCCATTCATTCAAGGATGCTTTCTGCCAAGTTTGGTTGGAATTGGCCAGTGGTTCTAGAGATTGATTGATTGTTTGTTTTACATCCTGTCAAGAATTTTTTATTCATATTGAAAAGTCACCAGCTGCAGGTGAAGTACCACAAATTTAGACCTATGCTTAGTGCTCAGGGCCATAGCAGTGATGGTTCTTTAATGTGCCAATGCCTAACGTGACACAAGACCTCCATTTTTAAGGTCATATCCAAAAGACCTGTGATTCTCACTTCTAAATGCCGAGCATTTGGCTAAGGAGTAATCACTACCGATTTTTACATCTTAGGTTTCATGAAGCCATGGCACGAACGGTGCTCAAACTCACGACCTCCTGGTTATGAAGCGAACACTCTAACCACTGAGCTACCATGATCGGTTCTAGAGAAGAAGATTTTTAAAATTTGTCAATGTATTTTTGCTATTTCACTATTATCTCACCTTGGAGCAGGGCTTTGCCCTTAATTTGAGAAAAATTGAATCCCCTTCACCCAAGGATGCTTTTGTCAAGTTTAGTTTAAAATGGCCCAGTGGTTCTGAAGAAGTATTTGAAAATGTGAAATGTTTACAGACAGGCAGACGGACAAAGGACAACAGGTGATCAAAAAAATTGAATAAATATCAACATAAAATACAAAAATATGTTGCAGTAGGTCACCTGCCATTGTTAGTAACATTGACTTTCAAGGCTGATTTTGCTTACTAGTTTAAATATGTTAAAGCAATTTTCCCCACTGCTTAAAATGTTCTGTAAAATCCACAGCGAGTCAGTATTACCTGATCGGAGTTTAGTAATCTTGGGTGTGGGAAATGACAGCCCCACTGGAATATCCCTCAGTGCCATAATGTCCCGGAATGTGCCATTGACTGCCAACCATCCGGATGTTGTATTGATCAATTTATGTGTATTCTACAAATGCAGCAAGTCATAGTGCATTCTTACAATTACGATCACACATCTGTATGTGCATGCAGTCTTAAATCTATTTATGTAACAATGTAAATGTTATATTTTGCATGCACTATTCCAAAATTGTAGTCAGGATTTTGACACATAGGATAGCGCACAAGCTGAACATGTGTCAAAACTCTGACTATAGATAGTTTTCAATAGACAATACTTTGAGGAAAGTTACTTCCCTTTGGCTGCCATGTTGGAGATTGACTTGCGTATCAAAACTCCTTCATTACTGTTTTCACTGACCACTGTGGGATATAAAGCATTGTTTACCAGAAGTATATACATTAGTTAGAACCTACACTGGCTCATAGCCTTCATAAATATTTTAAACCAAATATTCTTGTTTCACAAGTTTAAATTTGGTTACTCAAAGAAGAAAAAATCATGGATCTTCAACATGATTGATTGATTGATTATATATTGTTTAACATCCCGCTCGAGAATATTTCACTCATATGAAGACGTCACCATTGCCGGTGAAGGGCTGCAAAATTTAGGCCTATGCTTGGCGCTTATGACCTTTGACATGAAGGTAAAGGGAAATAACTTTAATTTAATAAAATGATGTCATACGAAAACTATCTATACTATTTCGACAGAGTGCATGCAAAATTTAACATTATCATAATTATCATTTCATAGTTTCAATTGTTCACTGTGCCATATTGATATCTGGCATTAGTAAGTATTTAATGTATTCTGTATAATTTTGATTTGCATTTTAGTGTGGTGTAAAGCGCTTTAGAGTATATTTAGATAAGGCGCTATATAAGTGCATTATTATTATTACCATTCATGTTTGTCCATTTTTTTTTTAACTACATGAATCAAGGTTCAGTGGTGTTTATGTTTCCAATGGCACCTCCTCAGTGCTACTGATACTATTGAGAGGGTCCTTCTAAACAGGGAACCCTAGAGAACTCTAAAGAATCGTAGAGAACCCTAGAGAACTCTAAAGAATCGTAGAGAACCCTAGAGAACTCTAAAGAATCGTAGAGAACCCTAGAGAACTCTAAAGAATCGTAGAGAACCCTAGAGAACTCTAAAGAATCATAGAGAACCCTAGAGAACTCTAAAGAATCATAGAGAACCCTAGAGAACTCTAAAGAATCATAGAGAACCCTAGAGAACTCTGGTCCTGGAGACTTTTAATTATTAACAAGAGGCCCATGGGCTACATCATTCACCTGAGTCACCTTGGCCCACATAAAAGGTTTTCACTATATATTTGCATGTAAAACTTTGATACCCTATTGTGGCCCCACCCTACCCCCAGTGGCCATGATTTTAACAAAATTGAATCTGCACAGACAAAAATGTGTCATGTAAATTTGAACTTTTCTGACTTAGTGGTTCTTGAGCAGAGGACTTTTAAATATTTACTGTATTTTCACATGCACTGATCCCCTATAGTAGCCCCACCTTACCCCTTTAAAAAAAACCACTTGAATCTGCAATATGTCAGGAAGCTTCAATGTAAATTGGAACTTTTCTGGCCCAGTGGTTCTTGAGAAAAAGATTTTTAAATGACTCCATCCTATTTTGCATTTTTGTGATTATCACCTCTTTGAAGGGGGCATGACCCTTTATTTGAACAAAATTGAATCCCCTTCACCCAATGCTGATTTGTACCAAGTTTGATTGAAATTGGCCCTGTGATTCTAGAGAAGATTTTCCCCTATTTTTTTGCATATAAAACTTTGATCCCCTATTGTGGCCTCACCCTACCCCAGATGGAAATGATTTTAACAAATTTCAATCTGCAATATGTCAAAAAGCTTCAACGTACATTGGAACTTTTCTAGCACAATGATTCTTGAAAAAAAATAATTTTTTTAAATGACCCCATCCTATTTTTGCATTTTTTGTGATTATCTCCCCTTTGAAAGGGCATAGCCCTTCAGTCAATTACAAACTTGAATCCCATTCACCAAAGGATTGCATCAAGTTTGATTGAAACTGGCCCTGTGGTTCTGGAGAAGATTTTTTCCTTTATTTTTGTATATAAAACTTTGATCCCCTATTGTGGTCTCACCCTATCCCAGAGGGACATCATTTTAACAAACTTGAAAGCTTCCATGTAAATTTGAATTCTACTGGCCAAATGTATTTGACAAGAAGATTTTTAAATGACCTCATCCTATTTTTGCATTTTTGTGATTATCTCCTCTCTGAAGGGGCATGGCCCTTCATTAGAACAAGACCTTCCAAATTTGCCAGTTTTTTCCCCACTATTTTGCTATTATTGGAGAGAGAGCGTTGCCCTTCATTTGAATAAACCTGAATCTCCTTCACCCAAGGATGCTTTTTGACAAGTTTGAAATTGGTCCAGGGGTTCTGGAGAAGAAGATGAAAATGTGAAGAGTTTATGATGATGACGACGACAACAACACAGATGACAGACATCGTCAAGTTTTGATCAGAAAAGCTTACTTGTGCCTCTGGCTCAGGTGAGCAAAACAACCATTCCATTGTCATTTAACAAAAGTTTCCCATTCCCCATTTTATTTCAGTAACTGAGAAAAATCATTAAACACTTTCAGAGAATCATTGTGTATATAGATTAGCATTCTGCCACACTCTACTCATATTTTAGATAACACCTGTTCGCATTACAACAATCTTACTTCTCAGGTAACAGTTTGAAAGTGACTACCTTGTCAGTTGAATCTAACACTCTGTAGTACTTAAATAGTCCCATAGATCTATAAGCATCTTGTACATTCATTTCGTAGAAGTGTGTAATCACCTAAATCAAAACTGTTAACTGAATACATTGTTCCACCCCATTAAATGAATTACCTCGCAGAAGAGTGGGTCTCCAATTTCAAAAACGCTGTTTAACGTGGGTGGAAGCCCAGTGTTTCTTGCTACGTGATGTATCAACCACTACAAAACAAAATAAATACCAATAGCTGAACATATATTACATTTAATTGATTGATTATATATTGTTCGAAATCCCGCTCGAGAATTTTTCACTCATATGGAGACGTTACCATCACCGAGGAAGGGCTGCAAAAATTTAGGCCTACGCTCGGCGCTAATGGCCTTTGAGCAGGGAGGGGTCTTTATTGTGCCACACCTGCTCTGACATGGGGCCTCAGATTTTGCAGTCTCATCCGAAGGACCATCCCATTTAATTGCCTCTTTCGACAAGGAAGGGGATTTTAGGATCTACTTAGGATCTATTCTAACAACCAGGATCACCATGGTGATATTTAATTACAGTTTCGTCAAATCCTGACCATGTACTAATCTTGGAGTCAGGAAATTTTGGGATTTATTAATGGTCAGACGCTGAAGAATCTTTACGACAAAAACCGACAGGATTTCCCCCCATATATCCTGATTCTTCTGTATTCCATTCTGCATGGGAATGGCATTTTAGTCAGTTGTGTTTATCATGGTCCACATAGTGAAGGCTTTTTCACAGTGACTACTAACTTGAACCAGTAACACATATTGTTACATCTTATCATTAGTAGAAAGTGCTATATAAATAAGCTTATTTTCTTCAATTGTTGTTATAATAGAATGTCTCAATACAATAAAACATACTTATAATGAACATTCTTATTACAAAGTAATATTTATTCCCTTATGACAGGAAAATAACAAAATTTTATAGAATATATATAACGAACTGTTTTTCACTGGCCCTAGAGGTTCGTTATAACTGTGTTACTGTAATTTTGATTAAGCTACATCAACTTTCTTTCAGTGGTCTACACATACATGTATATTAGAAATCTGTACCTGCTTTTCTCTGGAAAGATCTTTAATTTGCTGATTCTTTGAAATGAATTCCTGGTGGAGAGTGCCCAACAATGGACAAATGGCATGGGAGCTCAGCAACTGTTTAGAAAATAGGTCAGAATGGATCAATCTGGGTGTACACAGTTAAAGGAAAAGTATATGTTATTTTGTTCGGTTTTAAATTTTGGAGGACGTAAAATGATTCATACAAGTCATCTTCTGCATGATAACATTATGCCTTTATCTTGATTAAAACAGTTATAATCTTCAAATTATATCTCCTGAATTTTTGCTTCCTGGACAAATACTCAATTTACTGTGTAAGTTGGCTTCTAGTGTAACTTTTGATAAACATCCTATCATTTCAAACTTGCTACATATCATTCTGATTTCTTTTGTATAATATTAGAATGGAACAAGATGATTTGGAGTGAGAGAAAAAAAATCCCCATAATGAGCTTTACTATCTCTATTATATGCATATATACAATAATAACATAAATTGTTTTACAGTGTGAGACAAGGGAAAACCTGTAACATCTTACAATACTCCAGACTTTTGGCAATTAATCTGTTTATTCATTTAACGCTGGAAATACAGCGTGATCAATGTACAAAACAGTATATTGTGATGTCATATTAACTACGATTTTTTTTCTTTTCAAGCCAAGCCACTGTAACAAAATGTGCAAAGCTTGTCTGGAATTCAAAACGTTTTTGTTACTTTACTGACTATTTATTTGTTTTATTTACGGGATTGTCAATGAAGTATTCCCCAGTGACTGTGACATTTTTCCGAATGCTACTCATCATTTTTCAGCTGATGAAGAGCAAATCATGTGACTCAAACGTGTAATCATTGGAGTGAGCTCGTCACGCTGCTTTGCAGAGCACATAAAAAAAATTTCAAAATACACTTACTGTGCATGTGTTTGACTAGTTAAAATGACTATATTTATATCACGTTCAAAGTAACTGTAACGGAATAAAACTTTCTGAAAGTTAGGTTTGTTACATACTGCAGTAGACACTATCATTTCATTTAGAAGTATTTTTTTTAGCAGGATTCATACATAGTCCTCTTGCAGTGGCACTGTATGAACTGGAATGGGCTGCCATGTATTGTTCCATTCTATCGATACGTTCTCTAAGGGGTAGAGTCCTGCTAACACACAGTACGCACTCATCAATGTTCTATCCATATCTGTGCTTCTCATGAAGACCTGTATAATATAGGTCACATAGTAATCTATACTGTATAATATAATCAACACTGTACAATATTCACTGTACAATATAATCCACACTGTATAAAATAATATATATACTGTAACATATACTGTACACAGTAATTTACACGGCACATAGTAATCTACACTGTACACAGTAATCTACACTGTACACAGTAATTTACACTGTACACAGTAATTTACACTGCACATAGTAATCTACACTGTACACAGTAATTTACACTGTACACAGTAATTTACACTGTACACAGTAATCTACACTGTACACAGTAATTTACACTGTACACAGTAATCTACACTGTACATAGTAATCTACACTGTACACAGTAATTTACACTGTACACAGTAATCTACACTGTACACAGTAATTTACACTGTACACAGTAATCTACACTGTACACAGTAATTTACACTGCACATAGTAATCTACACTGTACACAGTAATTTACACTGCACATAGTAATCTACACTGTACACAGTAATCTACACTGCACATAGTAATCTACACTGTACACAGTAATCTACACTGTACACAGTAATTTACACTGCACATAGTAATCTACACTGTACACAGTAATTTACACTGTACACAGTAATTTACACTGCACATAGTAATCTACACTGTACACAGTAATTTACACGGCACATAGTAATCTACACTGTACACAGTAATCTAAACTGTACACAGTAATTTACACTGCACATAGTAATCTACACTGTACACAGTAATTTACACTGTACACAGTAATCTACACTGTACACATTAATTTACACTGTACACAGTAATTTACACTGTACACAGTAATCTACACTGTACACAGTAATTTACACGGCACATAGTAATCTACACTGTACACAGTAATCTACACTGTACACAGTAATTTACACTGTACACAGTAATCTACACTGTACACAGTAATCTACACTGTACACAGTAATCTACACTGTACACAGTAATTTACACTGTACACAGTAATCTACACTGTACACTGTGATCTACACTGTACACACTGAGATTTACACTGTACACTGTGACCTACACTGTACACACTGAGATTTACACTGTACACACTGAGATTTACACTGTACACTTTGATCTACACTGTACACTGAGATTTACACTGTACGATGTAATTTACAATGAAATTAACATTCTACTTCTACAAATCTTTGGAGAAAAACAGCAAAGATCCTATGAAACATAAGTCACAGGCATAATACTTTATATCATCATAGATAGGGTTACTATAGCTATCACCTGTAGTGTTATTATACATATTACCTGTAGTGTAATTATACATATTACCTGTAGTGTAATTATACATATCACCTGTAGTGTAATTATACATATCACCTGTAGTGTTATTATACATATTACCTGTAGTGTAATTATACATATCACCTGTAAGTGTTATTATACATATCACCTGTAGGGTTATTATAGATATCATTTGTAGTGTTATAGATATCATCTGTAGGGTTATTATTAATATCATTTGTATGTTTGTCAAAGACATCACTTGTGGGACTGTCATGAATATTACCTGTAGTGTTGTCATATATATCCCCCTAAAGACTATCATAGTTATTACCTGTTGTGCTGCCATAGCTATCTGGTTCATGCTTTGACTTCATTTTTCAAGTTATAGTGTTAACTATCCAGAGAAATAATTATAAACAATAAGTCTGTAGGCAAATCACGTGGAGAAGATCTATACAAAGATGCTGTAGGATTGGGAACATTTACTGATTGGGAATGTTACTGATTGGGAATTTTACTGATTGGGAACATTTACTGATTGGTAATTTTACTGATTGGGAACATTTACTGATTAGGAATTTTACTGATTGGGAACATTTACTGATTAGGAATTTTACTGATTGGGAACATTTACTGATTGGGACTTTTACATAGATACATGTATTGCATAATTGTGGGGACATTCACTTACAGGGGACAGAATTTTAAAGTTCCTCAAATCACATGACACCCCTATTACTTTTATTTCTAAGATTTACAGTTGACTGTCTTACATGGAGCATGATGACCCAGTGATTATGTGACTGTGACAAAAGTTTTAAAATTCTCTGTCACAAAAATTCAAAGTATACCGATGACTGAGTACACTTCACATTTAAATATTTACAATCTATATATGCAAATCTTTACAATGTGAATATTTTTTTACACAGTTTACCTTATTTCTGTTGTAGTTTGATGACAGGAAGTTTAACTTTTTTACATACAGGTTTCGCATTGACTGCCCCAACTTGTACTCCTGGGCCATCCCAAGCTGTGTATGAACGAAGGAGAAAGAAAAGTTTAAACAATATCTGCCTTCAGCTTGTATGAGAAGTTCAAAGCAAAATATTAAATAAATATTACAGGTACCTACAAGCAAAATATTACTTCACAATTTGGAATATGTGTAATACACATGTTCCAACCAGAGGTCTCTGTTGAAAGTAAAGCTCTACTGGTCAAATAGGGGCCTCCGTGGACAAGTGGTTAGAGCACTGTGCTCAAAATCACAAGGCCTCTCACCTCTAGTCGGCACGGGTTTGAGTCTCGCTCGTTCTGATATGTGTGAGAAAGTTTGCCAGTTTACTTTCGGAAGGTCGGTGGTCTCTTCCTGGGTACATTGTATCTGGGTTCTCTCCTCCACCCACCCATAAAAACTGGACGCCACCAGACAACTGAAAAATTGTTGAGTGTGAAGAAAACAATAAACAATCAATCAATCTACTGGTCAAATAAAGAGTAAACTATTGTCAACATCTTCTGCAGACTTGTGTTTGTGATAAAAATTTCTTTCCATGCTTTAATAATACACATATTTCTAAAACCAGGGTCCTGACACTAAGATCTTAATACAAAAAAGATGGTAAAAGTCTATTCCACATTGTATATGTACTGATAGTTTCATAGATACTTGACATTTACATTACTCGACCAAGGCTTACCTTTGATAGTTGCCCATATCCCTGGGGCCAGTCACTCTCTTTAATGGGGTCCAATGGATATCCGTTTACAGCACTTCGATCTCCATGTCTAAAAACCTAATAACAGAACACATCGTGCATAAACATTGAAGATTATACTCTCTATTCAACCCCATCTCCTTACAATCTCATGTCAAAATTTACATTTAATTTAGTCCAATCTCCATGGTTATCATCATGTCATCTAACATCAGTCATCTAATCTGAGCTGTGTATCTTTTATTTAAATGCAAACTGCAATTTTTATGTTATCTTGTCCATAGATCAACACATATAAGCAAATGTGCACATGACAAAAACATAACTTTCTAAGTGGTGGAATTTAAGCCCGAATTGTACAGTCACACTCTAGTACAAAAACATTAATCTTTTCAAAAAGAGCTGATACATAGGTCTATATATATTTGAACCAGGTTCTGTGGTACATTTCCCTGAGAATTGAACCATCTGCGTGGAGAAAATACTTATTTTATTTTTCTTTATTTTTCATTTTTTTAATTTTATTTTATCTATTTATTATTATTTTTTAGATTTATTTATTGTTATTATTTTTTTTTTTAGAAATGATCATTTTTTCATTTGCATCTTGAGAATGTACTATTAGTCACAGTAAGTTTTGGATATAATACAAGGTGTGAAATGGAAATCTGTACTAGGCTACACAAAGCCAATATGGATTTCTGTTTTCAATCATTATCAAAATGCTGGTGGACTATACAATACAATAATTTCTATAGCTAAGTATTTTTGTACATTCTAAGTAAATCACTAAAAATACAATATTTACATTCTGTCATAAGCTACCTCAAACAAATGAGTTTTAAGACATTTTTTAAAAGCAGAGACGGATTTAGACTGTTTAATACATGAAGGTTTCAAAGTGATACACGAGATAAAGCTTTAGTATGTTTTGCAATGGACCATTAAAACGAGCAAAGACCCATTATAACATCTTGCAACATGACAATAGGCAGGAATTATAACATCGTCAATACAAAGAGTGCATTGTGATGTACGAAGGTACATGAGAAAGCTTGTCTGGAATTCAAAAATGTTTGTGGTACTTTCCAAACCATTTATTTGTTACAATATCTATGGAGTGATGGCCTCTTCAAGTTGGATATGATTTCTAAATCATTTATACTTACAATTTGAACTAAACGGAGAGTGGACCTCTCGGCATTCGTTGAATGTTCTACTTGAAACAAGCAGACCAAACCAAACAACATCAACTTCCACAGACATAAAAGACGGGAAACTTTCCATTTCATTTCAATTTTCAGGGAGATTGAAACTTATCATTCGAGATATAGCTTTTTCGTGCGATTCGCTGAACATGAAAACCAGCTTTTATCGACCTGTCATCCTCAGAGTCACATACCACCTGCTACACTCAACACTGATCCATCCAACAGCCTTTCGGCACCGGAAATTAAAATTTCCCGTTAAATTTTAATCGGAAACTGGAAATTTACAGTCTGAATTTGTATCGTTCATCAAAGATCGAAATGATATTTTTCCTAAATGAAATGAAATGTTTATGATTAGATACACCTACAATGATATAATGGTTGAAATTAAGGGCCTCTCGCAAGAATGATAAACAATACGGATATTGATACATTTTCAATCAGAGTGTTATTTTGTACTTTCGATTTTGACAAAACATGTTAAAGGTAAGTAAGTTCAAAATCTACAGACGGGCCTCTCTAAGGGGTGGCACGCTGAGGGGGTGATGTGATTTCAAATTCACATTGCAAAGTCATCATACTTATCTATGCTTCAACGCACACAGGATAGAGGACAGTTGACAACACAAAAGAAATTATCTTAACACGATCGACACAGAGTAGTATTGTTATGAACTCTTAATTAGAACAGTGTTATGGTTAGTTCAAAGTATAACATGTTCAGAAATTATTATGCGACTTTTTAGCTATACCGCTGCACTTAAGAAAACTCAGTCTAATTCAATCTAAACTAGCTAAATCAATCTATTTGATATAGCTTTATAAAGCTATATATCTTAACGTGTGATATAAACACAATATGT
Source organism: Ostrea denselamellosa (assembly GCA_024699665.1). Classification (NCBI taxonomy): domain Eukaryota; kingdom Metazoa; phylum Mollusca; class Bivalvia; order Ostreida; family Ostreidae; genus Ostrea; species Ostrea denselamellosa. The sequence goes on along the minus strand of JAMZEH010000065.1, from coordinate 1,291,699 downwards.
ACTATCAAGAATGCAGTTCTTCCTCATTTCAGTGAAACACTCCAGATATTTTTCTATTTAGTGACAGAAAATATATTTTTACAGGTGAGGTGTTTTCCTCCCTATTTGACCAGTTTTCCTCTGATTTTTGAGGAATTTTGTCACATCCCTGACCAGTGATTCTGATTATAAACATCACTACATTTCAATGTATATGGTCATATGATTATAACACAGTCAAAACAAAGGTCTATTGAAAGTTTTGTGAATGTAATTATTTTGCTAGCATAAGCCCAGTTTAACTAAACTTGGTTTTCGGACCAGTGACTGATGCCAAGTAGAAGCCTAATAGAAGAGAGAGACTGAAGGAAATTAATGAGATGTGATGGGATGATGTACATAGGAGTGCAATGCTAATGCAAGGGAGGACAGGCTGAAAGGGTGGGGGTGACATGCTGTGTGGGACTTGTTTTGGAAGGAGAGTGAACTGGAATTAGGACACCAGGTTAATCAAGACACTCCATTAGAGTATGTCAGACTGCAAGGGAAATGAGGCTTGTTTGATGAATGCTTCTGTGAGGAAGGAACAGACTGAGAAATAAGGGAGGCAAACACGTAATCTCAACCGAGATTCATCTTGGCTGGAAATTTTTGGACTTACAACTTCACCAAATCTCAGAACAGTCCTTCATAATTCATGTCTGGAAATTCACATTGAACTCTGGCCGCTTCTAGTAAATAATGTACACTGTTCTCTGTAGATAAGTGATTTGACTGTTAAATTAACTCAATATCACTATATCAATGCTGCATTGCTAGGTAATAAAAATTCCAAATTAAAAAGAACAGTCACTAAATTTCCAAACAAGAACTCCCATGTTGTAATTGTTTATCTCCTGATATTGAAGATTCCTATTTTTAGTGATATACAGAGGTATGGCATATTCAAGGCCTCAGCCCAAGTATGTTGCCAATCTTAATCGCAGATTAATGGGGACAGAGTGACAAACACTTGAGCTGTTACATGGGTAAAAACTGATCATGGCCAAGTTCTCATGTGAACTTCTTATCAAATATCTATTTTCATAACAGAGGCCATGTCTTTTAACCTGTCATACCAAAGGCAATATCTGACAAGCTTTTCATTAATATTCCAACCCATTATGCAGATATAAACAAAAGTCCAAATTTGTATGCTGAGATTAAACTAAATATCTGTTTTTAGTAACAGAGGTCATACCCTTGGCCTCTGTGAGACCTGAGTCAGTCCCAGTCAAAAATCTTTTATCAGGTAAAGTCATAGAGTAAATTTATATGAGCATCAAAGTGTAAACCCTTCTTAACTTATTGCCTAGAATTTAGAACTTCAGTAACCGATATCATCTCTATGACTAATATAAGGCTGTCACGTGTACACGTGTAACCGGTAACGTTTCGTGTTTGGGCTGTAAACGTTTACAAAATCCCTAAACGTTTAAACGATGTCTTAAATATGTGGCACAAATCTTGCAGGGTTCAAATTACAACCTAAATTATTTGAATAATTATTTCAAGTGAATAAACTTATTAAACAAATTGCGAGGGGAAGTAATGAATTTATAAAAGTTTGACTATAGTCTATAGGAACGGTGAACAATTTTTTCCCGTCATATTTAATTAGTAAACTGAAAGGGTCTCAGAATCTCTTACTATATGTTTCTGGCTTGTATTGCATTACTGTGCTGCTCTTTGATCATCTTGCAAAATGTGCTTTATTGTTTTTAATAAACATTTATTAACGGTTTTGACGGCAATTATAGCCCCCCCTTTCCAGAAAATTCCTAATAAGATATCTAAATGTATGGATACAAATCTGGAAAAACATTCAAATTTAAAATCTGTATGAATATTTACGTGTCACATGCATGGCATCTTTGGCATGTGTCATTTTTTTTTTTTCATTGAAGAAAGTTGCTGAATGAAATTAAGTGAATGGATGAGATTCAATACGTCATAAAATTGTCGATTGCTTTCAAACAGATATTCTTAAACTTTATTTGTATTATCATCTGTCGCAAGACTCGCAACTCTCAAAATTAGAATGGCCGAAAAACAGAAACGTTCTGGTGTATGGAATTATTTACGGAGTTGGAAGTAGCGGGAAAGAAAAAAGTGAAATGCAATTTATGTGCTACAGAGCTTACTTATGCCGGAGGGAGTACAGGGACAATGATCAATCACATCAAGTTCAAACACAAGTCTACAAGTATTGATGCATCTGATAAAAGTCACAAGCCGGGGTCTTCCGCCACATTGACGCAAACAGCAATTACAGCTTATAGAACGCCGGTATTTTCAAGAGAAAAATATCAAAAGTGTACCCAGAAATTAGCATTGATGTGCGCGCGTGATTTACGACCACTAAGTATTGTTAGTGGCGAGGGATTCAAAGATTTCTGTAATGAACTCAATCCGCATTATAAAATCCCTGTAAGAGCAACTATTTCAAACTACGTATCTTTACTGACGAGAAAGTTATAGGAATCGTTACTGATAACGCGTCCAACATGGTCTCGTGTGTTGAGCACCTGAAATGGAAACACATTCGTTGTTTTGCGCACACTTTACAACTTTCGATTAGAGGTGCGTTTGATTCTGTAAATTCTGTTTCGCGAACAATAGGGGCGGCAAAAAAATTAGTTGCACACTTCAGAAAATCAGTGCTAGCTACAAATGAACTACATACAAGACAAAAACAGATGAATCTACCTGGAAACAATTTAATCATTGATGTGGCCACTCGGTGGAACAGCACGTTCGACATGTTTGAGAGACTCAAACAACAAAGGCTGGCTATTTATGCCGTGCTTCACGATGCTAGTATAACAAAACCAATGATGCGCGTACATTAGATCTGAATGACGATCACTGGCGAGTACTTGAAGGCATGATACCTGTTCTGAAGCCTTTGTACATGGTTACTCGTGTCATGTGCAGCGAGGAGTATCCGACCGTCAGTGGCGTCTACCCAATTTTATATAACTTAGTAAATCACCATCTTACTTCAAACGACAGTGACTGTGTTGCAGTCGCAACATTCAAACAGAAGGTGCAAACCGATTTGCGTAAAAGGTTCAATATGGACAAACCAGAAATGTGTCAGAGTATTCCAATGCTCTGCACATTCTTGGATCCGCGTTACCGCTCGCTTCCGTTCCTCAATGACGAGCAACGCAATGTTGTTCGAGATACGATAAATAAGATCTTAAAACAAAAAGACGATGGACAGAAAATTGATGCATGTAGTGTTAATAACGAAAACAAAACACAAGAAGCAGACATCAAGGAAGGCAAGAATGAGCCCGAATGCAAGAGAAGTAAACTTTCTCAGGATGATATATCCTTCCTGTTAGGATCATATTTTGACACCGGAGATTGCAAAATAATTACCCCTTCCACTTCAGATGAAGAGATCGAATTATATCTATCTGAAAAAAGTGCGCCGACAAATACCAACCCATTCACTTGGTGGAAAACCAGTCGTATTTGTTTTCCAAAATTAGCAAGTCTCGCAAAGGATTTGCTATGCACACCGGCAACGTCCGTTGCCTCTGAGCGCGTCTTTTCCACAGCGGGTGGAACTGTTACAAAACTGCGCTCCTCCCTTGACGCTGAGAACGTGGACAAACTGATTTTTTTTAACAAAAGATTAAAACATAAAGTGAATTGCGCTGCACCGGCTGCACGTGAAGTCCATGTTAAAACCGAACCGACGGAAGAAGCCGCGGCACCAGCTCTGCCCTCTCTGGATAATCTAATGTGAAATCACTGAAATGAAAATTTGAAAAATGAAGTTTATTGTGAATTTGTGTATTGTGCAAATGTTGTACAGTCACTACAGTGTGAATAAAATTGAATTCAATTTAAATGCTATCCGGATATTTATGTTCGTGTATTTTATTCTGTCTTATATTTATACTCCTGAACGTCCGGTGACAATCTCTGCATCGTCCATAGAACGATGAAAACTGAAACACAAACATAATGGTCATTAATGGGTCTTAAAATTCTGTGCGTATTTTATTTTATTAAATTATACAACACTTCGTTTAAACGGTAACGTTTCGTTTACAATGCTTCGTTTAAACGTTTACAAAATTTTGTAAACGTGACAGCCTTATCTATGACCCCAGAGGCAGTCCAAGCAGACCTTGTCATTAGATGGACCCATGATCTAAATATGAAGCCTGTCTTTTACTTTTCAAAAGTTGTAGACAAGGTTATCGTTGCTGACAACAATGTCATTGTCCCGAATCTTTGATTTCGGGCTCATCATGGGAACTCGAGCTACAACTGTGTTTTTATTACTCATGTACACTCATACTCATGTATAATGAGGACTGCACTAGAACAGAAGAAGTATATCTGTACCTTTGGTAATTGACTCTCATCGACGAGATCTATACTTTTAAAATTGTCAAATGTTAGCTGAATTTCGAGAGAAAAAGAATTTAACATTTAATTTATTTTGATTTTCATGTTGGTGTTGAAGGATCCATAGAGATTTGAAGGATTAAATTGTCTGGCATAAAATTAAGTACCCATTAAAGGAGAGAGAAATTTGCATTTTTCCTTGGTTTAAAAATGTTTTATTGTTTAGATGTTACAAGAAAAGGATTGGACGGTAATGTTCAATGCCATAATTTAAAAGTTAAATTTGTAAATCTTTCTGTATGAATGTTGTTCTGTACAATACAAGGTTACATTTGTAAATTAAGCAGTGTTTGAATTCATGCTTCAGAATTAGTTGATTTTCTGTAATTCAATATTTTTTGTTTATTTGACAGATATTGTGTATCCATGGATACAGGTAAATATTAATTATTAGATATCAGATTAATATACATGTACTTGAACATCCACATGGAGGGATGGCGGGAAGACTTGAACATGGAGTGGGGAGGGTTGAAGAAGGATTGTTTTCATACTACAGATTGAATTCATATTTAGTTCTGTCATTTCATAATCCATCTTCAATAATATTTTGTTTCCAGAGTATTTTCATAATTTTCTTTATATCATATACATCAGTTTGAAATTAAGCATAATAATCTAATCAAATATCATTAGTTTTCTGTATATTAATCAAATCACTCAATTTGAAGTATATTCAAGTTTTTAAAATTGTTTTGTTCTTTCAATTTCTGAATGAGTAATTTTGAATCATCAATAAATTGCATCCTATATACAAAACATAGTCTGTCTCGCAAGCACTAACTAGGTCAACAAACTGGAGCCCCATGGGGATCTAGGTCAGAATAAATTCTCAGTACCCCTTGCTTGTCATAAGAGGCAACTGAATGAGGCGGTCCTTCGGATGAGACAGCATAAACCAAGGCCCTGTGTCACAGAAGGTGTGGGACGATAAAGATCCCTCCCTGCTCAAAGACCATAAGCACTGAGCATAGGACTAAATTTTGCAGCCCTTTACCGGCAATGGTGACATCTCCATATGAGTAAAAGATTCTCAAGCGGGACGTTCAACAATATACAATCAATCTACAAACAGGATCACAAACCACTGGGTCACTGTCAGCTAAATATTTTTGATTAAGAAATTGAATTCAACTGTGATAATACTAATGCAGCAGTAATTGATTTAAGTAGAACTGAATTAATTCTAACATATATATAGTTCTTCAGACAGAACAGTCAAAGCTTCAGAGAACGGACAGGGGCCTTTAGAAAGGTTGTGAAGAAAATCGCAGATTTGGGTTAGTACTTACAATGTTCATATAATTCAAGGAATGAATTTAGAAAAGTGTTCTAATTTACACCAAAAGTTTTGTTATATAACTCAAGAAGAAAATTTGCTATTATCTCATTCATTGGATTCCCTATAATTGGATGCTTTTAGGATGAATTCTAAAATAAAGCAAGTTATGATATTGAAGAATGAAGTTTATTGCTCAGCTAATCAGCTTGCATGGAATAACAAACATAATTAAATTATATATTAATTTAGATCATCTATTATTAATCAAGCTGAACCAGTTAAGTTTTACTTAATATTATTTTTTAAAATAAGAAAAAAAATGGTCTGTGTAAGTTGAAAAAAAAAATCATAATTTAATATTTTCTATGTTTATTACTTCAAGCTTTATATGCCCTCATGGACACAGAATTGGTTTAATTTGAATTTTGGTTGAATTTTGTATACAATCATGTGCAAATTTAAGCATCAATATTTTGTTGAGTGTTTGAGCTTGACATACTGTGTATTCATACTGTAAAAGATTTTCCCCCATCGTCACAGGCTATGGCTAAAATGTAATGTTTAGGATGTGGCTTAATTGTGATGATGAGTTTTTCCATGATAATTTTTTTGGTTTAGTCTTTATTTCAGCTCCAAATCTTGTTCCCCCGCTGGAGGGTGGTGATGAAGAGGGCGCCACAAGTAATGCTGGTAAATATTGAAGCATGTTGAAGAATTCATGATACAAACTCATTTTTGACCTGTTACGACTACCGTCTAAGACAGGATGTATTATGTTTTGGCAATCATGTCCTCAGTCCATCCATCTGTCCCACTTCATGTTCTGCTCAAACTTAAATTCTATGAGACCCAGAATAATCAAGCTTTGTCAAACCTTGCACAGAGGGTGGGTCACACATTAAATTTAGTACCATCACTGTGATGTATGAAATGGCCAAATGTGGCAAAATCCTGTTTGACTTGTCACCAGACAATTACTTGGTCAGTTAATGTATCTGTGGTGTGTCACACCCAAAATGAAGGTCACTGTGACCTATACTTAAAATGATATGGTATAATCCTTTTTGGGGCTTAACACATGTAGATATGAGTCTTAGAATCAACAAATTTTGTCAATTTATGCATCTGTATCGTAATGTAAATTGTAGCTTAAAATCAGTAATACAAACTTTCAAAATGGTAAGGGAAGGTAATCTCTACACATTTTAAAGAGTAATGCAGTAATGCTATTCATTTCATCAATATGAAAGATTGTTTTTTTCGGCCACACTCAACAATTTTTCAGTTATCTAGTGGCATTCAGTTTTTTATTGGTGGAAGAGAGAACCCAGACACAATGTACCCAGGAAGTGACCACCGAACTTCCAAAAGTAAATTGGCAAACTTTCTCACATATATCGGAGCAAATGAGAATTGAACCCGTGCCAACTGTTACATCAATACATGTTACATCAATACACTTTTTTTTATATATAAAATTAAGCAACATAGCAATTAATATGAATACTTATTTTATTTCTAACATTAATAATATGAATATATGCAGTATTGTACTACACAATTTGCAATGACTAACAAGCACATAATAGAACAGAGGAATCTGTCTCATGGGAATGATAGTGTTTCTAGCAGTTTAATCTGTCTTCTCCAATTAAGATTCCATTAGCCTTTTGAGAGTAAACCATGGTGTTTCAGAATTCAGCTGGAGATTCAAACATCATTTTGATAAGAGCTAAATTGCATCTGTCCAATAAAAGATTAATTAATGAGTACCATGTAAAAGGTTGTGGAATACTCACTCCTTTTCATTGTAGAACCCAAAATAAGTAATTCATACCATGTGAAAGAAATTATCTAAATATATATAATAAAATAAGAATATGGTATGGATTATTTCTGTAGTTTAATATTTGAACAATTCAAGAGATATATTGACAAGTCAATTGCAATATACAATAGACACATTACAAGGAATAGTCTCGATTTTACCTCGGACCTAAAACAAATATATTGGTGCAATCTTTGCACCAATTAAGATTGACATGATTTTGTGTCATGCACTTTTGTCTGTTTATAATGAATAAACATCTGACAGATGTGTCATGCCTTGGTGGTGCACTTTATTGTATATACAGTATGATGGAGTATTTAGAGTAAGACTTTAACTTAGCAGTCTTAAATAATGATTTTTCTTGCCACACAATCTGTGACCTTCAATGGTATCTTCCATGTGAAAATTTCAGTTTCGTTAGTTATAAATGAACAGTGTGTGCAGTTATAATTTAAATAGAAAACTACATCCCATTGACGATGATGTATAGTTATGTTCGTTTCTATGTAACTATAGTATCATATTTTTTTCTGTTATTGTTGCACTTTAGAGATATCTATGTTTGTAAATTTGTAAACATACATGAGTCTTTACCATAGAATAACAAAGAGTTTCTTTAAAAAAAATTCATAAAGTTAAACCATGAGTTTAAGCATTCATTTTCTTTAAATTTTAGGCATAATTATGCTGCATGTATTCATAAAGTTTACAATCTGTGTATAGCATATATACATATTAATACATCCAAATGTTTGTTTGTAGCATGTATTCTTATGACATACAAATATGGAATATTTAATTTAAAGTATAAGAAATAAATCTTATTTTTGACAATACCTGTACATGAGGGCATGTGATGCTTTATCGTAGTATACTTCAGGAGGCACATCAGTGATTCACAAAAAATATACCAGAGTGAAGTGTTGCAGTTCATACACTCATGTACTTTAAAAAATAAAGTTTATTTCTTATACTTCTGTTGGAATTCCCAGATATTAAAATAGATATACTATATTTATCTGTATATCTTCAAGATATATATTATATACAATTGTAGACATGATATTATATACCATTGTAGACATGGTATTATATATCATTGTAGACGTGATATTGTATATCATTCTAGACATGATACTACACATCATTGTAGGTATGATATTATATATCATGTTAGACATGATATTGTATACCATTGTAGACATGATATATAACATCATTGTAGGTATGATATTATATATCATTGTAGACATGATATCATATGTCATTGTAGACATGATATTACACATCATTGTAGACGTGATATCATATATCATTGTAGACATGATATTATATGTCATTGTAGACATGATATTACACATCATTGTAGACATGATATTGTATACTGTTGTAGATCAGAGAGGTTGGTGGTTCTCATCTCCAAATGACACATACATGGCTCAGGACTTCACTGACTGTTGTAAGGGATACCAGGAATCAGTACAGATCATTAAACAGGCACTCGTAGAACAGGTCTATAAATTACTTCAAATGTACTGTTTTAACTGGTATACAATGAACTTTTCAATATGGCCTACTGACTACAATGTCGTGAGCTTCCGTATTGTGAGACCCCTACGTGAATTTTTTTAATGTGAAATTTGTCTGCTGATAGCTTTCTTTTGGATTCAGATATTTCCAAGTACTGTAGTCAATGCAAGTTTTTCCATTGTAGTGTTAGTAATAGCCAGTAGAGCTACAGTTTTAACAGAGACTAGTAGAGCTACAGTTTTAACAGAGACTATGTTGTGTTCATAGGGTAAGATGAAGATATAAAATGGCATCAATGCAATGGCTATAACTCAAAACTTCTTTTATACTTACTAATAAGTAGATGGTTTCAAACGTCTGTAGCAGGCCTGCCATTGTATGATCTGCATTTCACATTGGGTTTGTTTTAGTTTATTTTGTAGTGACAACTTCGAAATGACCGAGCTACATTGTATAATTAGAAACACAAAAATAATGAATAAATGAAAATGAGATTAACACAAGTTTTGTTTATACTAGTATAACAACGACAAATACACACTCCTAAAGACTAGACTTTAACCTAATAAACTATAAGGAAATTCTCCCTACCCAAATATAATAATTTAGTACGTAATAAGGGACAAAATGTCGGGACAAAACAGATGAACAAGACATGATTCCAGTATAGGAAGAATGGAAGGAGAGGTATAGCTAATTACAACCAGCTGTCTCATTTTAATGAATTGTTCCCTTCAAGGCTTATATAGTAAATGGGACAATAGAAATTAGATAAACTGGGCATGGTGAATAATTTATATCGGGATCAAAATTCAGAAATAAAAGTAAAACTTTAACCAAAACTACTACATTTTTCCCCCATTGAATAAAGCATCAGTGAATGTACATAAATGAGATAAAACGCTGATTGTACTTTTGATATTCATTTTGTGATGATCTTTGGCAGGGTCCATTTGATGGTGTACTGGCATTTAGTCAAGGAGCTGCCATGATGTCCTTAATATGTGGACTCAAGGAACAAGATCCAGGTGTGATTAGTATGAGTACTACTGCAGCACACTTATGGGGACCAGCATAAGTAAAGCTTATTTATAGCAAACTCATGAGGACCAACATCAGTAAAGCTTATTTATAGCAAACTCATGGGGACCAACATCAGTAAAGTTTATTTATAGCAAATTTATGGGGACCAGTACAGTTAAACTCAATTTTATCAAAATCATGGATTTCAGCTACAGTAAATTCAATAATTCAGTAAAACTTGTTTACATCTAATTTATGGAGATTGGTTATAGCTAAATGCCCTCACATGAAAAGCAAACTTATGGGAACCAGCTACAGTGTTAAGGTCATACATGACTTTTCTAACATTTTTAGGTCACTTGAGTAAACTTAAGTCACTTGGTCAGAATTTGTCATCATGCGTGATCCATGGAGCATTAACAAATCAAAGATTTTATCCAATTCTTCTTTTCAAATTTGGTATGGAGCATCTTAGGTATAATGGAGACATAAGCTGTAAATTTCAAAACTCCTCCACCTTTGGGGCCCTAGGGGTGGGGCCAAAACTGCCACAAATTTGCCATCAAATCTTATCTCAAGGGTCTAAATGTGGATTGAATAGAGAATTAATTTTGCTTTTTGTAGCGGGTCCATTCCAATTTGACTTTGTGATACTTGTTGCTGGATTTAAAAGTCGACAGAAGCCACACGAGAGTTTATATGACAAACCCCTAACAACACCATCCTTACACGTGTTTGGAGACACAGACAAAGTCATATCAAGAGGTAACAGCAGACGAACATATCCATTTACACAGAAAGCAACACTTTCTTGTGAAAATGGCAACTCTTCACATTGTCTCTTTAGACTGGAATAAAAATGGCCTATGTCAGCACATTGTGGCTTGCCTGTCAACCTTTAACAAAAATATGTACTCACATATAAGTTGAACTGCATGTAAGTGGTGGACAGATTTTTGGAAATATTTTTTTAGTAATTTGACATTGATCCACTAATAAGGACTTATTGAATAGCAAAGTAACAATAGAGTGTACTTACCATGGTGATGTTATCAATGAAAATATATATAGTACTCTCTATTGTTAATTTTCTATTTAAACAATCGCTCTCATTTATTTATTACTATTAAACCAACATTAACAGGGTTCGACACTCGCACTAATCTGGTAATCCAAGACTTTGTCACGGACTATCTGAATATCATTTATAAGTAGTCCAATGGACTACTATGATTTAGAAATCTGTACAACAATTGTTGAAGTTTTTACTTTCATGCAAAGTGTTTCTTTTTACTTTCATATCTGGTGTATATTGTTGTAAATACAATGGGCGAATCTTTGATTGAGCTGTGTAACTCGAACATAACTGCGTCACTACTTAATTTCTTCCTTGAGTTCATTCACTACACTTGCATAAACATGTGTGAATGTAAGGAACGATAACTCTGGATAGAGATTGTGTCACAACTGTGCTTAAAACTATTCATAATACATGTCACCGTGATTCAAGCATATGGTGGTTTGATGCAAGAATCAGTAAAACTAGAAGCTAAATTTTGTCATCAATTTTTCATTTATTGGTCTCAAAATGTATTAGAAATGCATGATATTGCATATATTTTGAAAAGTGTATGAGGTAGGCCCCCAGACCCCCAGTAGGAGGGGGCAAGCTCCTCCCACACACACACCTTTTCATTGCTTGTGACTCGGTCATCTGCCTTCAGCAATCGGACTATTCACTGTACATCATTGTATAATACACAGAATTCATAACTGCAGATTTTTTATGAAAGATAAGGAATATTTGGTAATTTTATTTTTTGTTGACAGAGATGAGTGAAGATTTGCTGCAGTATTTTGTAGACCCCAAAATCTTACAGCACTCCGGTGGACATTTTATACCAGTGTCCGGGCCTCAGAAAAAAGTCTATCTAGAATTCCTTCAACCATACATAGACAGAAAAAAAGACCAACAGGAAAAATGACTGAAATTTAATTTACATTATACCTGTATCCATTGACTGTGAATAAAGGTATACAAAAACTGTGATTCTAGTTGAAAATAAAATGTTGTTCGTTACTAGATGAATAAGAAAGACATGTGACACATGGCTGGGTGTACATGTGTACAAGTGTGACAGTGATATGAGTGTGACAGGTGTACGAGTGTAACAGGTGTATGAGTGTGATACGTGTATGAAAGTGACAGGTGTACGAGTGTAACAGGTGTATGAGTGTGATACGTGTATGAAAGTGACAGGTGTACGAGTGTAACAGGTGTATGAGTGGGACAGGTGTGTGAGGGTAGGTGTTGCTAAAACACAGAACAAAAAATGGAACAGAAGAGAAAAAATAAGAAATAAATGTAATTTTATAAATATATATATTTATAATATAAATATAATAATATCATAAGAAGGTCAGCATTTTGAAAAATCAAAAAGCTTATTATAAGTAGCGGAAGCAAAATTCACAGAGAGAACGGAAAGTCATCTTCAGGATCCACCGTTTCATGCATCTCGTACTAATGAATGTGTATTTCAAAATTAGTATAAATTATATTGAAAGATATTAAACAAGCGCCTGTGGGTCCCAACGATTGTGGCAGTATATTGTTTAACATTTAAAAACAATTAAGATAAATATACTGAAAAAAGACTTTAATTTAAGATTTTTAAATTTAATCTTTCAAATTTATTACTGCAACCCTGTAAGAAATGATTTTATTAGCCCATACAATGAATAGCCCCCCCCCCCTTTTTTTTTCTGAAACACTGAAAAAGATCAAATAATTTCCCAAATATAGACTTATTAGATCGAACTTGCTTTTAATTGAATGAGATATTTTTAAGATAATAGAACTTGAATCTACATTTGGTGTAACATACATGTACATATATGTATCGCATATTTTAAAGTGAACGAGTCCGGAGTATATAAAAGGTTTGCCTCATTTGGGAAAGTTCGTACATGTACCGGTATCCTGCGGATTTGTGTTGAACACGAAGAGATACAGCGGGAGGGGGGGGGGGATTGAAAGGGAATCGATGTAATGTAATGTGAAGTTTCTTGCCCCAGTAAGAGGAGCTAACGGATATGAAATAGCTAAATGGATAGCAGAAACTTCATATTTGAACTGAATTAAAAAGTCATCACATTGTTAATATAAGTAACGATATACCAGTAGTCAGAAATAAATTGCCAGACGTTCTCGCCTATTTACAAAAATAGAAGATTGGAGTGCTGGGGGGGGGGGGGGGGGGGGGGGGGGGGCTTTAAACTTCTCTGTAAATGCGGAAATTACAAGATTCTTGTAAAATGCTTTTTAAACTTTTTTTTTTTTTAAAAATCTTTGCTTCATCAATTTATAGTGCAAAATTATGAGTTGAAATTGTTTTACCGCTTGTAAATAAATTTTTATTTCGTTTCTAATCAAAATAAAGTGTATTTGCCTGCCTTTTGGTGTTATCTTAGCTGCGTTATTAATCAATTTCATTTTCCGTTCCGCGTTTTAACAACATCATATAACGGTGTTAAAAATCATTCAGATTCAAGATTTTCTTTGATACTCATATTCATAAAATCCAGACTGTTACTTTTACAGTAAATCTATAAATCCTGATATATACAACCTTTGATTTAACTTAATGGGTAAGAGCAAACTATGAGTGAAAGCCCCTCCTCTGGATGGTGCACGCTGAAATTCATTCCAAGGAGATAAATTGTCGGGATTTATTGGTGCTCATCAATAATTTAGACAGAGATTTGAATAGGGAGCTTATTCTATTTGACACTTTGTCCAGTCTTGGGTTATCCAAGAGTTAGACTCATGATACATTTATAATAGATATACATTAGTGATTCATAGCTATTTTAAGTCCCAAGAGTTCCATAGACTCTAACGGTCACGTAAGGACAGACAACAACTTTTCAATGGACAGCTCAATCAAACAAGGTATTAATTTATTTTAAAAACTGAAAATGAATTGTTGTTAAAAGCAGCTTTCTGGATTCAGTTTCTTCAAATTAAATGTCCACGATTTAAAACAATTATATACTGTGTTTTCATTATATGTTTGAAACTCCCACAAGCCTCAGTAACTAGTTCTGGGATGATGAAATGCATTAATCCTCGCACTCTATATACCGGTCGCGGTAGCTCAATGGTAGAGCGTTCGCGTAGGAAGTGAGAGGCCATAAGTTCGAGTCCCACTCGTGTCGCTTTAAACTTAAGACGTAAACGTTTAAACGGCAAACACTCGACATTTAGAAGTGAGAATGACAAGTTCTCAAAAACGGAGGTCCCGTGTCGCGGCAGGCGTTGGCACGTTAAAGAAACCACACTGCTACGACCCTGATCGCAAAGCGTAGATCTATATTTGTTGTACTCCACCTACAACTGGTGTGTTTTAATATGAATGAAAAATTCTCAAAGGCACGTAAAACAAACACATTCTTCATAAAACCATACATATATATTTTTTTGTCACAATGCACCAAAGTTATGCAGGAATAACATACCAGAGAAATCGGATATGGATGGAAAAGGGAAGATGCATGTTCGAAGATATTTTGAAGTAGGAAATTTTCAAATTTTCCTTATTTAGTTAAAAAAAAAAAAGCAGTTAAATTAAAACCACTGCTGTACTCGAACCCACGACCTACAGATCAGCAATCGACGTCATAACCCACTATTTCATGATTTTTACATCATGCAAACAATATTTTTTCTTCACAATGCACAGAAGTAAATTCGGTGATTTTTACAGATTAAATGCATTTTAGTTTGGGTTCCGACGTACAATCTGAAACCCTGGCTCAGTGGTAAATGATTTTATAAATCTGATAGACAGCTATATGCTTTTTTTTATAACGATGGGTACAGTACTTTTTCACAATACGCAGAGTGGATGAAGATTATAGATATTACATGCACATTCATGTTATTTTTTTTACATTCTCATTTGGAATCATCTTGGTGTCGGAACCACAAGCCTAAGGTTACGATTTTCACAATTTGGTAGAGGGTTCCGAGCTCTTCATAACCATGTAAATAATTTTTCTTCCAACTTGTACAGGGGTAACGAATATTTGTAAAGAAATAATAATAATTTTACTACCGGCATATGAGCTATAAAACCCCACCTTGGTACTAGAACCCCAAACCAGGGGCTATAAGTTTCACAACTTTTGGTACAGAAGCACTCTAGCCCATCATGATTATCATGTACACAGCGTAGACATATCGTGGGAAAGGCGAACAATTTTAAAGCTTTCATGTACTTTTTCCAGGTTTTCACCTCTTACATTAGATAATGAATTTAAGATTTTAATGGGAGCTTCTCTCTTCATTTAATGACTTTGTTTGATATCCTAGGAGTCACAAAAAAAATTATTTATGAAATAACGCATTTAATATTTGAGCCATAAAGCCCCACCCTAGTAATCATGCAGAACCCCGTGTTCAGATTACGATCCCTGGACCAAGGTGGAGTCACACTGGGAGATGAAAGTTATATCCAAGAATAAAATGAATGTCAAGGTTTTACAGCATTCAAAGCTTCAGTTTATAAACGTGACGAGAAAACAAATGAGTAATGCAGTCTGTCCAGTATACGGACAAAGTAGTTCCTTGCGGAATTACTATTTTGTAAAAGCAGTGATTCGGTTAGGATAAGGTTTAGCATTAATTTCATTTCTGCCGGAACTACTTTGTCCGTAATTAGTGAAGAAGTTACTTAACTTATCTTGGTAAATATTGACACTCGTTGGGTGTAAAGATTTTGCTCATTCGATTTTTGTTTTTTATTTAAGAAATTCGAAGCCCTTCGTTTGCCAATATTCTTAAATTCAATAACCCTACAAGTATTATATATTTCTTTATCTTACGAAATATGAATATTTGACTTGTTTGTGTGACGAGGGATAAATTGATTTGTAGTACACATTGAAATCGGGACACCGATATGTGATGTGGATATTCAAATTCTAAAGGAGGGGGATTTGGAAACTTCTTATATTAAAACCGCCTTTTAAAAATTCCAAGGCTCAATTTCTTAAAAACTTCACATTCTTCGTCACAACTAAATAAAAATAAGAGGCGGTGTCATCCAATATATCTTGAGCCATATTCTGATTTGCATATGAAAATAAATAAATCACTTATCAGTAATGAACATTGTCAAAAAAGCACTCCTAATCCCCTTCATTTCATGAATATTTTTCTAAGTTTGTTTGGCAATATATTTTTATAATTTTCAAACCAGAAGCTGGTTTTAAATATTCTGTGTATCTGGCCTTTTTAACGAGTCGTTAATATTACTGAACCATTTTTGAATAAATTGGTCTTGTAACCTTTGTTTAACAACAGCCGAAATTCATTTAATATTTACATAATTTTGTTCAGACCAGATATTAGAGAACGCACACATATCTAACACTTTCTTAATGCATGAGATCCAAGAATTTGACATGTATTCACCCTTATGATGTATGAGTAGATATCTGTATAAAATCTCCACAATTT
This sequence comes from Ostrea denselamellosa, assembly GCA_024699665.1. Taxonomy (NCBI): domain Eukaryota; kingdom Metazoa; phylum Mollusca; class Bivalvia; order Ostreida; family Ostreidae; genus Ostrea; species Ostrea denselamellosa. The sequence goes on along the minus strand of JAMZEH010000065.1, from coordinate 1,275,055 downwards.
TATTTTCTCGACAAGTAAACAATTTGCCCAGTATGATATCATCCTTGTATATATACTCTGCAAAAAAAGAAACGCATAGCCCTTTTGAAATTTTAAAAATGCAAATTATGTATTTTACCAGGTAAACTGAAATGGTCAATTGAGTAATTGATTTTTTACAGGTAAGTATGAAACTTTAAAGGTCTGTTCATTTGATTTGGCTCTCTGCCAAATTAGCTCGGCGACTCTCTAAAATTGCACATCACCTCTATCGCCATGGAATTTGGCTTACGTTTTTCACGAGAACTTTGTGCTTAATTCAACCACTACACTAAAGCGTATAAAAGGACGAAGTTTGAAGCTTGAATTCATCATCACGTTAAAATGCTGCCATGCCAAGGTTGGACCCTGCTACTCGAAATATCGTCATTGGCCGTCTCCAGGCCGGAGTATCCCAAAGTGAGATTGCACGAACTGAAAACGTAAATCAGAGCACAATTTCTCGGCTGTGGAACAGATTCCAGCAGACTGGCTCTACTAATGACCGACCGAGGAGTGGGCGACCTCGCATTACGACTCCTGGACAAGATCGCTACATCCGGGTCTTTCATCTACGGAATCGAACCGTTGCTGCAACAGCTACTGCAGTCGGAATACCTGGATTGAGAAGAATCAGCTCGCAGACAGTCCGCAACCGACTTCGACAATATGGCATTAGACCCACAAGACCGTATTTTGGAGCAGTTTTGACACCGTTACACAGACGAGAAAGAGTCCGATGGTGCAACAGATTGAGGGGCTGGACATTCCGCAACTGGCGTAGAATCTGGTTCAGCGATGAGTCCCGTTTTCTGCTACAGAAACGTGATGGAAGAATCCGTGTATACCGGCGCAGGAATGAACGTTTCTCTTCCTCGTGTGTCCAAGAAGTGGATAGCTTCGGTGGAGGTAGCGTCATGATGTGGGCGGCGATCTCTAATGACCGTAAAACAGAACTGATACATGTCCCTGGCAATTTAACGGCTCAAAGGTACAGAGACGAAATTCTCCAACCTCACCTTATGCGCGTAATTGACCGACAAAGGGAGTTATTCCAACATGACAATGCTAGGCCTCACACAGCCCGCTTAACAATTGACTACCTTCAGCAGAACAACATTAATGTGCTACCATGGCCTTCCAAATCACCGGATTTGAATCCGATTGAACACTTATGGGACCAACTGGATAAACGTGTGCGCCTGCGCCAACCTCCGCCTCAGACCCTCGATCAGCTCCGTCAAATGTTACAACAGGAATGGCGAACAATTCCACGCAATAACGTAAGAACATTGATTGACTCTATGCCAAGGAGATGCAGAACTGTGTTGGCAGCTCGAGGTGGTCATACACGGTACTAACTTAAACGTGACAGGAAGTGTTCTTAACTGTGATGATCTGACTTTTTTTCCACCAATATCTAAGGTTTGGACTGTAATTTTTTTCAATTGAAACAATTCTAGTGAATATCTACATTTTTTATTGCAAAATCATAATCCAAAATACATCTACTAAAATCTTAAAAAATCCATTATGCGTTTCTTTTTTTGCAGAGTATATATTGATATATAAAGGATAACGCCCTGTTTCACCGTATACCATGTAAGGTGGAGTGCTACTTTTTAATTAAAGATAAACTTTAAAAATTTCAAATGAACACGTTCAGAAATGTCTAAATTTTCAAATCCCAAAATTTTGCATCCGTACAATAACACTGGAGCGACAGTCTTATCAAACAAAGCAATCTGACAGTCGACTGATAGATTAAATTGTCTTATTTTTCTGATTATACTATACATTGCTTTCTGTCCTTGTTCACACAGATTTTTTTTTTTTTTTTTTTTTTTTTGCTTTAATTTTAATAAAAGATCCTGACCTAGAAAAAATAATACCCAAGTATTTAAATTTTTTGACATTTTCCATCAATACCGTTTTTCGAATCTTATACCATAAACCGCTTCTCCATACAGTATCAAAAGCTTGTTTGAAGTCAATAAACGCGCAGAATAATATCTTTTTTTGCTTCATTAGAGTTTCTGATAAGATATTCAGTGTTGAAATATAATCTAAGGTAGAATAACCCTTTCTAGAACCAGTTTGGCTTTGACTAATGAGATTTATTTCTGCTGCGTATGCCTCCAGCCGAGTGTTCAATATACATGTGAAGAGTTTGCCAAGACAGCTTAATAATGTTATTGGGCGATAATTTTCAGGTAATGTGGGGTCACCTTTGTTTTTGTAGATAGGTTTCACAATTCCAATTAACCACTCGTCTGGGAGAATGCCACTATCAAAAATAATATTAAACAATTTATGGTACACTGGTAAAAACACTGCAATCGTGGAACAGATACTTTGTCGTATCCAGCTGCCTTATTTTTCAATTTCTTTACTGCAGCCATAATTTCATCAACATTTATTTCAGAATTAAGAAAATTATCGCAAATTTCATCTGTAACGTTTCTTAGACCTTCATGATTTTCTTCCACACAGGACTCGTCCTCGCTCTCATTAACACCTTTTAAAAACGTATACATGTCATTAACATCGACAGCACAGTTTCTTTTTTTGTCCTTGTCAGATGAACTCTTCTTTCCAAAAATCCAGTGTGGCTTTCGAACGGTACGCTCAATAGTGGATATGACCTTCTCCCTCCGCCAGCTACAGAAGCCTCTTTACGTAGTCTTCATTGTAAATTGGTAAAATTGGTATCGTATTAGTTTTGCATATTACAGAAACCGCATTCAAGTTGCAACTAATAGCGTCACTTCAGGAGAAAGATTTACTCCGTCGGATGGGACGTTACCCGTGTACCCCAATCAATAACGAGAAAGATGGCTTTGTAACGCGAATGGGTGTCCTTACATAGAAAATAGAAATAAGCAGTGCAGTATAGAAAAAAGCCTTTTCACTTTCTTACTTATTAATTTTACCTTGAAGAAATGATGCTCTGCGACTATTTAGTTTTAAAAAATGTTATTTTCCGTTACATTACGGCACCTTTCCCAAATTTTGAATGAACCCAGTAGGCCTATACGTCTACATGACGACACGTGTTGTGACTTTACCAACCTGGTTTTTTTTTTCTAAACTTTTGAGAAGCTTTAGAACGTCTCGTTTGTAAATAAATTTATAGTATTACACCTAGGCTATATTGATTCAAGCGCTTACACGCTTGTATGAACATATGTCATAAAATTCGAGCAAAGACTTTGATCAATGTCTACGTAATGATAATGTATACGTCACGATTTCGGTGAAAGCACGCTATGATAGCGCGGCGGTGACATAAAACAAAGGGAGCTATCAGCAAATTTGATGCATCAAAATATATTATTTCTGAACATTAGATAAAATTAGATTTTTTATATGTTGTTTTACTGATACTAAGGAATACTTTGCAAAAAAAAATTATTTCTTTTGCAATTAGTTGCATGCGAAATCGTAAATTGACTGGACTATTGGCTTCACCACAGCGCTCGACTTGGTCAGGAGTGAAGGGCTCTTCAACATCATCAGAAAATTTGATACCCTTAAAAATCAACACAGCTTGATCAGGTCCGTCCCTGACGATATGAAGGCATCCGAACAGGACGAGGGCAGCTCGGAACAAGGCTGTGTCCTAGTGCCCGCCCTCTCTTGCATCTTCTCTCCGCTGTTGAAGCATGCTTAACAGACGATTTATGACAGTTTATTTTTCTCTTGTCCAGTAAAACTCAGACATGTTGAATTATTGGAACATTAAAAAAATGAATGAATACAAGAGGTCAGGGCACGATATAATTGATGGTCTGGGGCCAGTAACTTATGATTTGGGGCTAGAGATTTTCTAAAGAGCATGTGTCCTTGGGGCTAGTTAATTTAATAGTTATCGAAATTCTTAAACGATCGGGCTAGTAATTATTAGCTGTACTTCATCGCATGCACTTTCACTTTTGTAAGTTGTGCTATGAAGGAACACAATATGGATAAATTCATGAGCGAAGTATGCAATCGGCAATCCTCGGCTGATTCCTCTACATTTTACACAATGTAGGAACCACAGCAGTTCCGAGTTAGTATATCACGCGCGTCTTGGAATAAGGTGACTTATTTGTAACGGTTTTGTAATACGTGACAATACACTTTCACAAATGACACGAAAGGTGAAGATGACGTCGACTATTTTTCTAACTTTAAGTGAAAAACAGATAAAAGTAAAAAGGTTACCAGGTCGTGATTTGGCGGCGCTCGTGCCATGGCTGCACCAAGCCAAAGACTAGTGATTTCTCCTTCGCCAAAAGCTCGGTATTTGGAAGTGAGAATCGTGGATCTACGGAAGTCACGTATCGCGGCAGGTGTTAGCACATTAAATAAAACTTTCACGGATACGGCCGTAAGTGCAAAACATAGATATGAATTTCTGGTACTTCACCTACAACTGGTGACATCTCGGTATGAGTAAAATATTCTCTACGGGATGTAAAACAAACAAACAAACAACAACTTTTTTTTTTCTTTCTTTTTTTTTAAACCTCATTGTTGATGCTAGATTGAATAAACAAAATGTTAGAAAGTTGTTTTTTTATTATTGAATATGGAATTTGAGCCAGTCGTTTTCATATCCATTGGTCCAAAGAGACAGTGAAAGTTATCAATTAACCAGGAAAAAAGGCCTAAGTGATCAGTGAATAAAAATATTTATTATTTCTATCCCTGAAAAGACATGAATACATTTATTCAATGTGCATGTACACATTTAATTGTCTCTAACGATATCAGATTGTATATAGTAATTATACTATAATATTGATGGCAGAGTCGGTTTTCCTGCCTAAGTAGGAATTTCCATCAAAAGGTCATTCGCTAGACATGGGACACCAATTCGTGACTCTAGGGGAGGGAGGGGGTGCTATTTCTCGGAGAATTTTACGGAAAAGCCTCGGAGATGAATCAACTAGAGACTCCTCCCGACCTTCAGATTTCATCTTAGTTCCCAGTTTACTTGTACACATATTGATTTGATATCTATACGTCATTTACACGGTCTAATTTAGCTGTTTGAACTCTCCATGTGTCTGATCCCGTGGGGATCTGGGATAAAATAGGTCCTCAGTATCCCAGTACTTTCTTAAGAGGCGACTAAATGGAGCGGTCTTTCGGACGAGACCGCAAAAACGGAAGTCCCGTGTTACAGTAGGTGTGGCACGTTAAAGATTCCTCCCTGCTCAAAGGCCGTAAGCGCCAACATAGGCCTAAATTTTGTAGCCCTTCTCTGGCAATGGTGACGACTCCATATGAATGAAAGATTCTCAAACAGGACGTTAAACAATAAACATTCAACACACAATCTCAATGTGTATGCTTCATACTTTTAATACACGCAAAATTACTATAGTTCTAAAAATAGTAAATCACGCATTTTCTTACAGTCTCAGTTTTTTTTCTACAGTAAATCAAAGTATCAAATAGTTGACTAGATAGGAATTTTTCACACAAGTATAAAGGTTTTTAGTATAATACATGTATATTAAAAGTATATATCAAAGTATGAAAGTTTTTTTTCCCTACAGTTAATCAAAGTTCGAAAGGTTTTATCACCATATATAATCATAAACTGTGAAGTTACAAAATTATGATATTTTTTTTAAGGGGGGGGGGGGGGGGGGGGAGTTCCAATTGTTTTTTAATGCATGAATTTGACATTATCCAAACTAAGTTAAACGCTTACGTACGTATTATTCGCAGTCCTCCATGATTTATGTACGAACTGAAGGCGTAGTAATATTATAGGAGACTATCGTGCATGCCGTGAAAAGATTTTCTGTACCTGACACGCAAACGGGTAAAAAAGGCATAATTCATATTACTTGTATTTGTGTTGATTCTTAATATGGACAAGTATGTGTATAATGTGCTGGGGGGTGGGGGTGGGGGGTGGTGATGGTGGCAAGGTTATATGCACGTGCGATAGGTTAGTATTGTCTTACATGTACAAATTCGGTATTTTTTTTTGGTTTTTTTTTGGGGGGGGGATCTGAATAACAAACATTGCTTTAGAGCTTTATGTACATGTATCATGCCTCTTCAATCGCAGACCCAGATTGGAAAATGGGACAGAATTACAGGTTTGGTGTACTTTAAATTATTTTTTTAACATTTCTCAGTGGGCCTAATATTTCATTCAGCCGAATTGATGCGATACGTATGGAAACACATAATATCATGTCATGGTGGTTGCGTATTTGTTTCGGTCTGCTGTTTAGTGAAAGTGACAGTTTTTATTAACTTTTGTCTGCAAGCTTCGACAGGGATGGAGAACAAAGCGGCGATAGTCATCCTAACTTTACATTTATAACTATTTTGGTCATTGGACTAATTCTGATTGATTACACAACGCAAAATGCCCAGATGTGTTTAATTCTGGCTCATGGAGATTTAACACGCCAAATAGCGTTTCTGTTTGGCATTCAAACTAATGTAAAATACTCCATTGAATTGTGATGTTTTTCTCTAATATCAGCGTGATTCCCGAAGGTTACTGATTTAAAAGTGTTTTGCACTGATTTGGTAAAATAGAAAATTGGGGAAAAGCAAGTCAATTTTCTTCTATGTATGTGCCACGTGGTACGAAATGTTCGATGCTGACCCTGATACAAACCATTCCTTTTGTTCTAGACAGTTATTTGATAACAGGTGATTTTGGGACCAACACGCTTCATTAAGTATGCTGGCGATAAGCGTTGCAGTTCATACCCTCATGTATTTTCAAAAATCAAATTTATTTCTTGTTTCTATAAAATGCTTTTATTTCAGTTGGAACTGTCAAGATTCATACGCGCATTGATGAATACTACATGGCATTCATTGTGTGTATGTAATCTGTACTTTGCCAATCAATGATGTTTTAAAATTTCTTCTTTTGGGCCATTTAGATTTTGAATTTACATAATCTACTGCCAGAAAATGTAAGAGCGATCCAGATTCGTGTTGATTACTAAATAAATACTTTACAACGTAAAACGGCGAAAGTCGATAGTCGTCTTGATAATTAATTGTTTACGGCGTCCCCGCCATATTCACGAATTGTTGTTGGAACTGAAAAAATTATATTACCCAAGAGCAAATCAAAATGCAAATTTGATACCAAATTATAGTATTTGAACTTTTCAACTCGGCAGTTTACCGTTTTGTTAAATATTGACACGGTAGTGTAGTGATATATACTGAGAGACAGCTATCGCGTGTCTTCTGGCTGTTAACGAATGTTGTTCTTCTAAAACATATTTACCACTGGTCCATGGTGTAAATATAGCGTGTTCTTGGGGATTACCAAAATAATCCATAGCTCGCTATCCCCCGGTCTGTCAACTACGATAAATCTCCGAATTAACACGCCTGAACAACACAGATACCAGCAAAATGTATCATGCATTCTGAAACAAAAAAACAGCAGAATTTTACATAGCTAGCTTTGTGAGTATACAAATAATCCCACTTTTACTGACAAATCTAAAAATGAATTAGTATTTATCAGTACTTATTTATTAAGTGGTATCTGTGCCGACTGGTCGATACTTGTATTTATTTCTGTCAGTAATTGTTACTTGTCTAAGTTTCATAGTACTGACATAACAGCGGAATGACAGCGCTCTTCTAACTTTGCAATTATAATACGGGAATTTCGGCACATTCAGAGTTATGTAGAAGAAAAAAAGTCACGGTGTGTGCAGACAAAATTCAAAATCGCGATAATTTTTTTGAATTCGAAGTAATGTGGATAAAAGAATCATACTGTCTCAAATGAAAATCAGTTACATTCCCCTAGCCTGCCTCTGACTGGAAACCTTATTTACCTCTAAAACCCAGTTCAGAATGAGGACACCCCCTCCCTAGGGTTGTTTACATGAATTTATTTTTCACCTTCTGTTTTATCCAATAAACCAGTTCATTTTTTAAGAGTTTGATAAAAGCGCAAGCAATCAAACAAAACATGCAATAGACATAATTCATAAATTTAAAACGAACATTTTAAATTAGTTTTGTTTTGCACGTTAAATGAGGGAGTGAGTCCAAAGGAGCGTGGGTCCAAATGTCACGTGTCTGTGATGTAACGAATCGTCTCCCACTTACTAGATTCACAAATAGACATGGAATTGTGACCATTAAGTTTAATTCCTACACATTAAAAGCTGCGCATGACTTAGACAGCTTCTAACAAAATTCATTATCTTCTAAAGTTAATCTGAAATGGATTATCAAGTTTGTAATTTTATTCACACTTGGAGAACTTGACCATTCAATGTCCTGATTTTTCTTGATCGCACCCTTTTACTGGGCATGGATAAAGAAGACCGAACTAGACCCGTCTTAACAGGACTAGTACCCAAGTCCCTGGGGGTCATAAACAATTAAGAAATAAGATATCAGCTTTTGAGTGTTACTGAGATATGACATGACGTTGATACGTGACCATATGTACTAAAACGCCCCTCGGGAATTGCATATCCAATGTAATTCTGCATAATGCTTTAAACCATTTTTTACAGTTACTTTATACTGAAACACAATTCTCGCAAATAGGGTTACTTATTTACGTTCCCAAACACCTTTCTAAAAATAGAACTTTCAGAATTGTATCAAGGTCACATGTATTAATAAATAACAGCTAAAATACATACATTTACTACAGAACAACAGCCGTATATTCTGTCTAAGTGAGAATGGTTCAAGATCTATACACTGAAGATATACAACCTAAACAGATGTTAGTGTTATATAGCTGAAAGTGACATTGCAACAGCCCTGGTGATACGGACTGATTGACGGACGGATGTGGTGATTCTAGGGCATCCCCCGACTTCGTTGTCGTGAGATACACACGTACTTATAAGATTATGGAGATTGTTAGCCAAACCATGATCGTGCTGCATTTCCAAGGTATTACGATTCTGAGATCTCTAAAATTTCCTTATTTTAACTTTTTGAACGCCATATATACGTAGAAAAAATACACTCTTCCAGTACTGATAAAGATAAAATGTGTAAATAAGAGAGTATACTGACAAGACGTTGAACGTTCAATGAAACAAACAGTGACAATGTACCTTGTCCAAAAATAGATGGAAGCAATTTTTGTATGTTGCCTAAATAAATTACAAGCATATTTGAGAGAAATCCAAGTCAGAGACGCGCTGTTCTGTCAGAAAACTGCTTTATAATGATTGCATTGAGTGTTCCATTAAAGTTTTCCTTGCTCAAGATTTTCTCTATATTAGGATCTCCGTGGCCGAGTGGTTCTCGCTCGAGCCGATATATGTGAAAAGGTTTGCCAGTTTACTTTCGGAAGGTCGGTGATCTCTTTCCGGGTACATTGTATCTGGGTTCTCTCCTCCACCAATAAAAACTGGACGCCACCAGATAACTGAAAAATTGTTGAGCGTGGCAGACAATCAATCAATATGCTGCATAGCAAAATTTTGAGATTTTGCGAAATTTTGTAAGCAGTTTTGTGGAATCGTGATACTGTCGTGCAATTGTACGAACCATCACCGCGATAGTGCGATGACAGGATGAAGATAGTACGATAACAGGAATGAGATGGTACACTGACAGAATGGAGATATTACGATGGCGCGATGTTGATGGTGCGATGACCCAATGTTGTTGGTACGATGGCAGGATGGAGATTTTACGATGACGCGGTGTTCATGGTACATGTTCAATGACACGATGTTGATAGTACGATGACACGATGTTGATGATATGATGACACGATGTTGATGGTACGATGATCCAATGTTGATGGTACGATGACCCAATGTTGATGGTACGATGAAAGAATGGAGATTTTACGATGACGCGGTGTTCGTGGTACATGTTCGATGACACGATGTTGATAGTACGATGACACGATGTTGATGATACGATAACGCGATGGTGGTGGTACGATGACACGAATACAATGATATGATATATGATGACGATGATATCATTATACTATGTCTATGGTACGATGACACTGTAGTGATGGTGCAATGTTCGATGAAAAGGTCGTATTATCGCTATCATACCATCACCTTAGAATTAAAAGATACTTAAAATGTTGGACGTTTCAAATTAAACAGTGTGTTTAAGTGGGATTCATTATTATTTGATAAAACAACAATATAAATCAGTCATTGATAATTGTACAGGAAATGCAAAAATAAATTGACTTTTAAAAGGACTTCAATATTTGAGCAATATTTTCCATTGGAATTTCAAGTAAACAAATTGTGAATAATGCAACAATAATGGTGGTTTCATAGGAATATTTTGTGGAAATATGGGTTTTTAGTAATAGTAGATATGGGCGTTTAGTAAAATCCTCACGATGGCGGATCTTAAAGTTCGTGGAATTATTCCATTACTTTTTCATTATTCACATTTATACATGATATTGGATTTACTTTGAATTTATGTAAGAAATAACTTTTATGAACTCCGGACAGTACCGCTTTGACAGTTGCCATAGAAAAGGATGTTGCGAAAGACGGGCGGACGGGGAGGGACTTTATCTTTGTTCACAGTATTTTATTATTCTTGTGGCTCTGCGAAAATTTGTAATGTGACATTAAATGTACTTCATCAGAAGAAGTATCGTTATGCTAAAACATCATGGCCGTTGTTTGGAGCTGTCGAAATGGTTAATATGTAATCTCCAGTAAGAAAAAGTGCATGATATAGTAAGCTTACGCTGTTTTGGAGAGGCCCCTATGAAGTAGAGAAAAAACTGTCAGACGGTCTCTATATGTGTATTTTCGTTTATTTTAGGGATAGTGCACTTGTTAGTAAACATTTATTGATTTGTTTCATAAATAGTAATCCTCTTGAAGCAGTTAAGCCGCAGGATAGCTGAAAAATTGCTCAAGCGGCTTTAAACACTAAATACTAAATAATCAATCAATCTTGAAGCAGTTATTTTGTTGCATGCGCATTCTCTGAACAAAATGTTGATTCTATTTAATGAAAGCATTTTGGATAGATACGTTGTTGTTTTATTGTTACAACCACACAGTAAGTTATAGTAAGTTATATAGTGATTGAGGATGCGGGGCACATTCCCGGAGGCATGAGTAATGAAACGAAAGTACAAATCGAAAACATGATATCCATTTTTCGTGTTGGGGTTGCTTCCGGACTCTAAGGGCTTTAAATTGTCACGTGATTATAGAGTATATAACCTGGCGAGTCTGAGTTATCTTTCAGTTCGATGTTGGCAGGCGACTGGAGTGTAATCTTGGTTGATAAAGACCTTACGTGCCTGTATAAGGCTTACGAGACTTATGTGTCAAACGCAATGATGACTGGTAAACAGAATTGTATTTTGGTTGTGGAAGTGCATGTGCTGCAATAAAAAGTTGGATATTTGTACATAGTACTGATTTAAATCTGTGATTGAGAAATATATATATGCTAGTTCTTGTATACCCAGACAGAGCAACCGAATCTGCAGGAACTTGGTAACATTACACTATATATATTTTAGGTCGTTGCTTCTTTACAATAAAATTCTAGAAGAAAGTCCACGCTCTTTTGGATCAAGCATCATAGTTGACAAAATTCTGTACCAACTTTTTTTTTTAGGGGGGGGGGGGGTATTCAGTGTTCTTCACACGCGCAATGGAGCAATTGTTTAAATATATAAACTTAATTCTATAATGAATGTATGTTCATTGTTCTATATTTGCTGCCATGGTCTTGGTCTCTAAATCGCTGCAGATTTGTACAATTTCATGTATCTTTTATTTTAAAAACATTGATTTTCTTCTTCTATAATATAATTGTACTTGCTGTTGCATCAGTATTTGTATTAGGGAATTTTGTATGAGAGGTCTATGATTTTTGAACTGAATCTATTGTAGAAAGTCTTAGGGATATGGTCGTCTTAACATGGATAAATATATCCGTACAAAACTAAATTGATATTCCCGAAACAAAATCAAAAGTATTCAACACTCTCTCCCCTCTTTCTATCAGTGAATCAGTGAATTTAATTACTCTGATATAATGAATAAAACATTTTTTTATATTTGCAACCGTTCTGTCGATCAAATGAGATGCTGTACTAAATACGGAACTTTACTTACTAGTGTGACGGCGTGTTCTGTGACGTCTGTGATGGTGTGTTCTGTAACGGCGTGTTCTGTGACATCGTGTTCTGTGACGGCGTGTTCTGAGACAGCGTGGTCTATGACAGCGTGTTCTGTGACTACGTGTTCTGTGACGTCTGTGACGATGTATTCTGTAACGGCGTGTTCTGTGACGGCGTGTTCTGTGACGTCTTTGACGGTGTGTTCTGTGACGGTGTGTTCTGTGACGGCGTGTTCTGAGACAGCGTGGTCTGTGACTACGTGTTCTGTAACTACGTGTTCTGTGACGTCTGTGACAGCGTGTTCTGTGACAGCGTGTTCTGTGACTACGTGTTCTGTGACGACATGTTCTGTAACAGCGACACGAGGTACTATGTAAACTTTGTGTATCGTGTGGCATTGTGATGGTTTGATTTATGGTCTTGTGTTAGGGAAGAACGCGCTATTACACTTTTGTAAATGGCCCAGTCGGAATATGATAAGGTATAAATACGGATATGCATGTATCTGGCCTTCATATTTTTGGGAGATGAACTTAGTTCTCCTTCTTCTTTTTTGGTGTTGTTGTTGTTGTTTTCCGCCACACTCAACAAATTTTCAGTTATCTGGTGGCGTGCAGTTTTTATTGCTGGAGGAGAGACCCCAGATACGATGTACACGGTAAGAGATCGCCAGCCTTCCGAAAGTAAACTGGCAAGTGGCAAACTTTCTCACATTTATCGGCGCGAGCGAGAATCGAACCCGCGCCGACTAGAGGTGAGAGGCCTTGTGATTTTGAGCGCGATGCTCTAATCACTCGACCCAGGAGGCCCTCCTCAACTTCTAAATCAATGGGCAAAGCACAGGATGGATATATTGCCAGGTAGTGTGTGTGAATTGTAGTTCACCTTCACTTTTATTTGATTCATGAAATACATAATATAGAAAACGTTATGACGGTACAGACTAAGAAGATATTGGCAATGAGGAACTCCGGTATTTTTTAATTTTAACTACTGCGTAGAATTATATATGGCATATTGCTTCGACCCATCGACTGGAATATAAATTGTGTTTAAATCTGAAACATGAACTGCATCCTTTGAAAGGGCAATTGGAGCATAAGAACGATTTTCAAATGTGGAATTAATGAAAAGTTCGTTTAAAGTACAGTTGCAATGATGAGCATTACAGACAAAGATAATGTTACAAGCTTTGTCAGATGGAATTAAAACATATTCCTTTTGTAACCTACAAATGTATTTAATCCATTTGTCACTTCTGGTTTACGAAACACAGAAGGTTAGATGTTACGCACTTTTGTTTTAATGCGTCTAATAATTGATTTTAATATTCATCTTGTACTTTTTATCCACTTCGACAACGTATCAAGTTCTTTTTCATATTCATCCCATCGCCTGGCATTATCACAACAGAGATGAACTTCTGTCTCCAATTGAAAGATCACCGGAGTGCTCTGAATTTGAGAGCGTTTAAAATAAGTTATTTCAGGTCCTCATTTTCAAATATAATAACATCACCAGTAATACTTCTTGTAACATAATCATTGTAACTATACGTCAGGTGTGTCATCTTAACATCGCATTGATGATGCCATGGAAAACAGAGTAAGAAGGAGATGACTAACAGTTCTCTGGATTTTCATTTTTAAGTTACCTAATTGCCATTTCAAGTGGTTAGGTGTATAGAATTTGAATACTTTTTTTAATGACTGGGATAGTTTATACAGAGAAAATGTTAAATAAAGTTGTTACTTAATGTAAAATGTTAAATAAAGTTGTTACTTAATGTAAAATGTTAAATAAAGTTGTTACTTAATGTAAAATGTTAAATAAAGTTGTTACTTAATGTAAAATGTTAAATAAAGTTGTTACTTAATGTAAAATGTTAAAGGAAGTTGTTACTTAATGTAAAATATTAAAGGAAGTTGTTACTTAATGTAAAATATTAAAGGAATTTGTTACTTAATGTAAAATATTAAAGGAAGTTGTTACTTAATGTAAAATATTAAAGGAATTTGTTACTTAATGTAAAATGTTAAAGGAAGTTGTTACTTAATGTAAAATATTAAAGGAAGTTGTTACTTAATGTAAAATGTTAAAGGAAGTTGTTACTTAATGTAAAATGTTAAATAAAGTTGTTACTTAACGTAAAATGTTAAAGGAAGTTGTTACTTAATGTAAAATGTTAAAGGAAGTTGTTACTTAATGTAAAATGTTAAAGGAAGTTGTTACTTAATGTAAAATGTTAAATAAAGTTGTTACTTAATGTAAAATGTTAAATAAAGTTGTTACTTAATGTAAAATGTTAAATAAAGTTGTTACTTAATGTAAAATATTAAAGGAATTTGTTACTTAATGTAAAATGTTAAAGGAAGTTGTTACTTAATGTAAAATATTAAAGGAAGTTGTTACTTAATGTAAAATGTTAAAGGAAGTTGTTACTTAATGTAAAATGTTAAAGGAAGTTGTTACTTAATGTAAAATGTTAAAGGAAGTTGTTACTTAATGTAAAATGTTAAAGGAAGTTGTTACTTAACGTAAAATGTTAAAGGAAGTTGTTAATTAACGTAAAATGTTAAAGGAAGTTGTTAATTAACGTAAAATGTTAAAGGAAGTTGTTAATTAACGTAAAATGTTAAAGGAAGTTGTTAATTAACGTAAAATGTTAAAGGAAGTTGTTAATTAACGTAAAATATTTACGTCACTGTCCTTCATCCCCAAACCTTCGTAACAAACTACATTGATATACTTTGGTGTGATACAATCCTTTTTATAATCAGTGACTTTTTCTGATTGCCACTTTACTAGTCAACATGACATCTGAATGTTTTCCTTCTTAAAGAAACGGAGACAGAACCTTATGTCACGTGTTCCGAGGCTGCTAATTCACATTTCCACTTGACCTTAATTACGTATACATTGACATTAACGTTCCATTCCCACTTAATATGGACTAAATACTGGAATGTACTTTCTACTGTTAAGTTATCCACCAATAAAATTCTTTTATCATTGGAAGGTTAAGAGTTTTTAATTAATCATTATTTCACATATTTAAAAAAAAAGGTTTTTCCTCTCGCAAAAATGCTAATTGTTTGGTTACGGCTTTTCATGACGTACAGTGTTAACTAGTGCCCCAAAAGGGATAAATCCGGGAACCTTGTCTTGTGCCATGGTCTAGAAAAGTCCGAAAAAGCTAAGATTTGTGTGAAGGTAAGGATGAAAAGGATAAACCCGAAAAGATAGTTTTTGCGTGATTGACAAGGAGGTATTCTTTATGTAAAGTTACAACTGGTAAGGATGAACTAGAGATGCTTATCGCAAGATATAGTTAACTAGAGACCCTAGTCTTTATGTTTAAATATGAGTGAAAAAATAGAGTAGATGTGCTGCTCTCTGTGTCTAGACGTAACTGACAACGTTGAGTTAGTTAAACTAGTTAGTCTTTATGTCAAGATATGACTGACAAGCAAGAAAGAGAAGCTAGTGTGAATCTAGAAATCTAACTGAAAAAGGATGAACTTGAGATCCTACTCACAATTGGCAAAAATTAACTAGAGACGTTTGCCTTTATCTCTAGATATGAAAAACAGACGTAAACTTGAGATACTAATATATATGACAAGAATGAACTAGAGATGCTAGTTTTTTTTTATATCAAGTTACAGTTGAAAAGGATAATCTAAAGACGGTAGTCTTTTTGTCTACGGAGGATGAACAAGATTTACTAGTACATCTTTCTTGGCATGACTAACAAAATTGAATTAGAGATGTTACTCTTTATGACTAGATATTAGTGATAAAGATTAACATGCAGATGCTGTGTATTTGTCTAAATATGACTGGCAAGGATTTACTAGAAAAACTACCCCTAATGCTTGAATATGTCATGACAACTGTGGACTAGAGATACTAGTCTTCATGTTTAGATATGACTGACAAGTATGAGTATGAATAAAGATGCTAGTCTGTATATCTAAATGTGATCTAGAGATATTAGTCTTTATGTTTGTGATTCGAAATATCAAAACTTTTCCAAAATCAACAGTATTACAACATGCGACTTTTCTGCACCTTGTACCACCATTGTTCACGACGAATTAAAGACCAGGTTTTTTGACATCATAGATAACTGCTTTTTGTATAAACAAAGAATTAGGAAATATTTATATGAGGGTGAGTCAATAAGTAACCAGCCTAACTTATTTCTGGTTGATCGAGACGGTCACGATTGTCATGCCTTGTTTCAATACTGTGGAATCATTATTGTTCGTGGGGACTCATTATTCGTGGATTTCGTGGATACCTTTTACCAATGAATTTACGTCCCCACCAACTAGTCATTCTTTGCATTACCTTCTATGGTATAATATTGTATAGTTTCCAAAATGACATTAACCCTCGAAATTCCATCCCCACGAACTAGTATATATTTGGCTACCCACGAACATTAGTCCCCGCGAACATTGATGATTCCACAGTACATGCTTTATACCTAAGTACAAAATTGCACATCCAGTATATTCTTTAATAAAATACTGAATGACAAACATGGCTAGTGATGCAGAGACATCATTTTCATCTAAAGTGGAGTGCCGTGCTATAATTCGGTACTTGTATTTATAAGGTAAAACAGGTAAGGAAATACACGTCGAGTTAGCCGATGTTGATGGGTCTTCTGCACCATCTTATGCTGAGGTTAAATCCTGGGTAGGGTAATTTAAACGCGGTAGAACGTCTTTAGAAGATGAAGCCAAGTCTGGACGCCCACTGAATGCCATCGACGAAGAAATATGTAACAAAGTTCGGGATCTAGTATACTCTGATAGGCGAATTCAGGTGGAGGAAATATCGCAGGCTTTACTTCACATGGTAACGTTTCAACACGTGATCGTTTAAATATGCGGAAGCTAACAGTCCGTTGGGTACCCAGATCCCTTAGCAATGACCAAATGGCAACCGAAGCATCAGTATGCAGGGCCTTGTTGAAGCGTATTAGGTCAAAAGATGATTTTCTTTTGCGTCCGGTGACTGTAGATGAGTTCATTATCATGAGCCAGAGAATCAAGCTCAGAGTCGTCAGTGGGTAAGGCCGTGGTCCCCGAGGCCAAAGAAGTTCAAGACGCAACCATCTGCTGGCGAGGTCATGGACACAGTGTTTTTAGGACGCAAAAGGCGTCATTGGACTTTTTATTCAAGAGACGTACAATGACTGGAGTGTACTATGCAAACCTACTAGATCAGCTGAGAACCGCCATCCGTTTAAAATGTGAAAAAGGATATCCGTGGACGTCATTTCCGGTCTGACGAATGATTGCAGTTGAGGAGTGGAAATGGAAAGAACCCCGACTTTTTCAGTTTTGGGCTGAAGGCACTTAAACACCGTTGGTCTAAGTGCATCACACTAGAGGGCAATTACATCGAAAAAGAAGAGGTAGATGTCATTGAGAAATATGCTAGCCTGGTTATTGACTCGCCCTCGTATCTTGTGATCAGTCATCCAAAAAGCTACTTTGGTAAGCATTTTAATGCAGTTTTTGAAATGTTACTTTATTAGCTGGCCTGTTTTATTTTGTTGTTTTTTTGTTGTTGTTGTTTGTTTGTTTGTTTTTTGTTTGTGTTTTTTTTTTTTTTGTTTTGGGGTATTTTTTGTTTGTTTGATTGGTTTTCTTATTCTTATGAGGCAGAATTTATTCAAGAAGCTTCCACGTGAGACGAAATCTATTGCTATGACCTTTACTTCGACATTTAAATATATCGACTACGTTCTATATGTGAATACTTTCATAGATCTATTCAATTTATCTCTGTAAACTCGAAATAGAAGCCTATGCAGAGTATTCAATAGTCAGGACAGTCGTCGCTATTGTTCAGTCAAGCATAACAAAGAAATTTTCTATTTACAATTTTATTTAAGATAAAATCCATGTACAATATATACACTATTTTACATAAAAATTTTTAAGAGTTGTATTGTCCACATCACACCCACGGCAGACGAGATAGAAATGTTCCGATCTTAGCTGTGTCCATGGTTTTATCCATGCCCATTAAACAACTGTCCTCCATCAGTGGACTTCCCGTGGGTCCTTCCCATAATAGCCATGACATACCATTCTTATGTTGAACGATGACTTGAAGCATTGGGGAGGAACATTGGATAGGGACCCTTTAATTTAGATTTAAAACATACTTTGAGTAACATTATACATAGACGCATTTGATACTGACAGAATTCGATCACTATGACTGTAAAGGTTTACTACAGCAAAAACCAAACCACTAAGCGTATTAAAACATTAAGATTATCACACTTCTTAACAAACGTAGTTTTAAAACCTGTAAATGTGACACCGTAAACTCTGTGGCGAAAATATTACAGTGATCCATATATATATATCCCCTTACATAGCACAACATAAAAACACGCTAGAAAAACATCACCTCGTATAAACATGCACAAAAGTAGACAATACAGATAGACACCTAAATCCTAAACTCACGGTAAATGATAAAATGTACTCACTACATCAGATTAAAAAAAAATCAACTTACCCCTAGTAGAAGAAAAGGTTACCCAAGACTTAACTACATGTACGTCTCGACATCATAAAAACGTGGCCAGCTCTGTCCAGGTCTGCGATGCGGCAGTTTATATAATACTCTTAGAGACATTATTTGTCGAACTGTGCATCTGGTGCATCAAAATTGGTACCGCTTATGTTTTATATAATAGAAAAAAAACCAGTAATCTAAAACTGACCTATACCTGTAAAAAATGTTATTGGGATGCACAATAGGTGAGTAAAGGACCACTTATTCAGCAAAAATATTGGAGGCTCCATAATTCTGCCATTAACATAATAAATCGTGACATCTATATCTATGTTTTACTTAACATAGACGTTAACAGTAAACTAACAACTACAGCTTCTCCGTCGTCAACATCTAATACATGCATTTACCTATCAATATTCCATTATCGCCTGCATATGATGTTTAAGCCTCTCCACTGATTCGATAAGCGAGAACATGTTCTATGTATGATCAATTTTTAAACAGAGACAGGCTACAAACATTGTTTGATGTTATAGGAGTTTCAACTCTTTTGTTGAAAGTTAGGATTTTGCAATCCCTACGGTTATTATAATGATCATGCAAATACAATATAACACAGGGTAGATTGCTGTCTAACGTGTTTCATACCAATTGTAAGGGCGTTCTCTATATACTGATTTTGACTAAATATTCCTAAGTTTACCCGATCAGGACACCTGGTGATGTTTATTAATTACTCTTCCTTGGCACCCTATACCGTCTCTGGTGTGTCCGTATTTGCCCTACTAACAATTCAGTGTTCTTTACAGGATTTAAGAGATTGATTACTGTTCGTTATACTAGTATTCACCCATTTCATGTATCATTGTCAAGGATGAACCAGAGAAGCTTGTTTTTGTGTCAAGATATGATAATATGATAAACCAGAGAATACACTAGTAGTCTTGATGCGAAAGTACAATGAACATATAAAAAACGCAATTCTGTATGTCAAGATGTGAGTGACAAGGATGAATCATAGAAACTAGTCTTTTTGTTAAGATATGATTGACAAAAATAAACCAGAGATGTTAGTCTTTATGTCAAAATCTGATTGACAAGGATGAAACAGGCATGATAGTCTTCGTGTCAAGATATGACTACCAAGAATGAACCAAAGTAGCTAGTCTTTGTGTTACGATATGATAGATAAGAATGAACCAGAAATACTAGTATGGTTGTTAAAGATGACTGCAATAAGCCAAGATTTGTATATAGGTAGAGTGTGTCCGAATAGAATGAACTACTTACTTATTTAAAAGTGGTCTGTAAAGGTCTCAGAATACGAGAATTCAAAGTCAAAGTCGCATCCTTTATCGACACATCTGCGTTATGAGAAGCCCGGTTCCTGTTCCCGACGAACCAATTACGTATAATACCTACAAAACTGAACAGTGTGTTACAAAGTTACGATAATTTATCTTAGTTGTGTGCCATTTTCATGGTCAGAATGCATGTCATCAGTGAAAGGAAGAGATGCTAAGATAAATATATTTATATGCATGAAAGCTTGCATTCAATCATTTTCGGTCTTAAATTCTGAATGAAGAACAGAGATCATTCTCATAATCTCATAAGCAATACAAAATTAAGAGTAAGGCAAACACGGACCGGACCCATGAACACACCAGAAGTGGGATCATGTGCCTAGGAGGAGTAAGCATCCTCTGTTGACCGGTCACACCCTCCCTGAGCACAATTCAAAAATTGATGATATGCAGATCATGCTCTCGCGTATCGAATCAACTGAGAAACTTAAACACCATATGCAGATGATAATGAAATATTGCTTCATAAATATGGGACGCTGACGATGGAGAAGCTGAAGCTATCTTGTTTGTCTTAAAGTTGAGCTGTCAGTTTGCCGTTATAAGCATGATTAGGTACAGATAACAAACATTGATCGATCTCATACCTCCTATATAAGAAATACAAATTAGCAGTTGGGCAAACATGGACCCTTGGACATACTAGAGGAGGGATCAGGAGCCTAGGAGTAGTAAGCATCTCCTGTTGACCGGTCACACCTGCCGTGAGTTATGTATCTTGATGAGGTAAATATAGTAATTTGTAGTCAACATCAGTGTCTAAAAGTTGTATGAAACACGTCAGACAGCATTTGACCCAATGATATGTATGTTCAATAAAATATTCAAATATGAAGCAGATATGGAAGACTATGTGACATCTTTTATTTCGAGTTCACTGTGATATATTGATTCAACAAATTGATGAAAATGGTCATTTTTAATGGATAATACGCCGTCGATATATGTAAATGAAAAGATTGCATCATAAAATGAGGGGCCTCCGTGGCCGAGTGGTTAGAGCATTGCGCTCAAAATCACAAGGCCTTTCACCTCTAGTCGGCGCGGGTTCGATTCTCGCTCGTGCCGATATATGTGAGAAAGTTTGCCAGTTTACTTTCGGAAGGTCGGTGGTCTCTTCCCGGGTACATTGTATTTGGGTTTTCTCCTCCACCAATAAAAACTGGACGCCACCGGATAACTGAAAAATTGTTGAGTGTGGCAAAAAACCACAAATAAACAAAAACAAAAAACATCATAAAATGATGAAAATTGTTAAAAGCATGTTAAGTATCGGTATAACTGTACCGAGATGCCCTAGACCATGCCCATGAAATCGATACTCGATATCTCATGAAACTGACATTTACAGAAATACGAATTTCAACTGAATTTCCATAAAGTTTCTGCTGCCTACGTTCCGTACTTCAACCATATTCAACTGCCACAGTGACTGTTTTTAAATGTTGAAAGGAATTCAATAAAGCTTCTTTGAGTTTTTGTTTTATTTTGACAACTAAATTCATCTGGGATCTACAACACTGAGTTATTCGATTTGCCGTGCAGGTTCTAGGAACACCAATCCGGAATTTTATATAAGTTTCTAGTTGACTTTTCGAAGTCTCTAAGGTATTGTATATCAAGCTGTGATGCCTGTGGAAACAGTATTTCTCCAATAAAGTATAATCAAAATTTTATAAAATTCCATTTAACCCCCGAGCCGACGCTTTACTGAAATTTAAAATCAAATCAGAGCAGTTTCAAGACCAAATGAGAAATAGACTAGACACTATACGTACATGCATGTATTTATGTATGTGCTATTCTAAAAGTACACTTATTCAATGTCATTTAATCTATTATCACAAACTATATGACTAATACACCAATATAGTATTCGTAAAATACAAGCTTTAATAGGACTAATGCCGCCACTTGCATACGCGTTTAAGGTCTACACCCAGTTACACGAAGGGTAGTGCACGTTCACTAACAGTTAAATTGTCATTGGCTCTGACGTCTATATAGTGTTAACTAGAAGTTAAATGTCAGTTAAAGTTCATTATGTTTTGTACAACTTTGCCCAGATTAAGGTTATTAAATGGATAAATAATCAACTACTACCGCAACATACCAAGAACAAACAAATTCCTCAGCAGGGGAAAAAGCTATCACTGTGTTAGATTTTAGTAAGGATTTTAGTAAGGAAAAGTATGACACAATAAAGATGACACTGAAAAAGAACAAACAAATTCCTCAGCAGGGGAAAAAGCTATCACTGTGTTAGATTTTAGTAAGGATTTTAGTAAGGAAAAGTATGACACAATAAAGATGACCCCGAAAAAGAACAAACAAATTCCTCAGCAGGGGAAAAGGCTATCACTGTGTTAGATTTTAGTAAGGATTTTAGTAAGGAAAAGTATGACACAATAAAGATGACACTGAAAAAGAACAAACAAATTCCTCAGCAGGGGAAAAAGCTATCACTGTGTTAGATTTTAGTAAGGATTTTAGTAAGGAAAAGTATGACACAATAAAGATGACACTGAAAAAGAACAAACAAATTCCTCAGCAGGGGAAAAAGCTATCACTGTGTTAGATTTTAGTAAGGATTTTAGTAAGGAAAAGTATGACACAATAAAGATGACACTGAAATTCCATGTCTTTTTTACGCCGAGACTGAGGCACAAAGACTCAGCATTGCGATTGGTGTGACCAATTCGTACAAGTATGCCACGCAACAAATCACAGATGTGCAGGGATTGGTCTACTACGTATGTATATTTAAACAATATGACGTCATTGTTATGGATATTATGCAGTACCCAGCTGAATTCACAGAACGCTTATCATTGCTATTCGCGCAGAACTAAACGCTCCCTATAGCACAATTTCTGACAACACAATTACATGTGTCAAATATTCGATTACATATTGCAAGTAACCGTATCATTACTGCTGGATATATAATTTGTCCTGGATTTATTTTCGTAGGAGTGTCATTGAATATTTCTCAGAAATATTAGATTTATCTAAAGTTGGTGCGTTTCTACATGTGTAAACAATCCTTGAATGAGACCAATTGAGACGTCATGGGACGTAAAAACCAAACGAAACCAAAATTTAATTGGCAAATGTGATAACACTTAAATCGGTGGTGTGAGCTTAAAAACGTTGACTCTCGTATTAATATAATGGAACATTAAATACACAGAGAGAAGATTTTAAGAAACAATATATAATCTTTAAATCACGGATATTTTTTATTTGCCATAAAATACGCACTTTATACGCAATCATAGTTGACTGCTCTGCAACACAAGTGGTTCTACGGCTGTTTTAGTGATAAACTAGGAATCCCACCTCCTTTGTGTCCAGGGTTCTTCATTTCTTTCAGAGTCTATGAGGATAATCGTTGTTAGTTACTTTGTCATGCTATACTAGTGTAAGATTCTTCCTGAAATTTGATTGATTAGTTGATTGTTTGTTTATTGTTTTCCGCCACACTCATCATTTTTTCAGTTATCTGGTGGCGTCCAGTTTTTATTGGTGAAGGAGAGAACTCGGATACAATGTACACGGCAAGAGACCATCGACCTTCTGAAAGTAAACTGGCAAACTTTCTCACATATATCGGCACGAGCGAGAAACGAACCCGCGCCGAGAGGTGAGAGGCCTTGTGATTTTGAGCGCAATGCTCTAACCACTCGGCCACGGAGGCCCCTTAAATTTGTACAAGCTTCAATTTGTAATATATCGAAAACATACCCCATCTAGATTATATGGCTTTCGATTCCTGATGCTAAAAGTGTATTTCTTCACTAATTATAAAAGCTAAAATATAAATAAAAATGCGAGTTTATATGCACAATGCTAATTCAGTGAATACTCCATAGTAGCCGACACAAATTCACTTACTGAAAGCGTGTCACCTCTGCTATTGCCAAAGACTACAAATTCACTGTCTGCAATTTTATCGAAATGTAAACTATTTTGCAGGATGTAATTCTACTTACCTGCGTCTATATTAAAAATCTCTTTCAGATATGTTTCAATTTGTACCTCGGTAAAGAGTTATACAATAATGGTACAAAGATCATGTTGCTGAATGTATGAGTATTTCGTCTTCAAACTGTAACACACACTATCATGAAGAATTATTGTTCGTATAAAATCGTTTATCAGATGCACCCCTGGGTTTATCAAATTCCATTTTAATGTCATGAATATGATATACGTCGATAAGGACACTTTACAATCTTGATGGAAATTTCATTATGTTAAATAATTTATTATCGGACGTCAGGAGGTGGGCGATGATATGTTATGGTTTCAGAAAGACGATCTGATTAACTGGAGGTTGATAGGTTGGTTGTTTTACGTCCCGTCGAGAATATTTCACTCATATGGAGGCGTCACAAGCAGTATCTGAAGTACCACTTCGTCGAGTTGATTGTTGTTAATTGATTGATTGTTGTTTTCCGCTATACTAATCAATTTGTCAGTTATCTGGTGGCGTTCAGTTTTTATTGGTGGAAGAGAGAACCCAGATACAATACACCGGGGAAGAGACCACCAACCTTCTCACATATATCGGCGCGAACGAGAATCGAACCCTCACGGATTAGAGGTGAGAGACCTGGCGATTTTGAGCGCGATGTTCTAACCACTCGGCCACGGAGGCCCTGATATCGAGTCGAAGGTCACAGCAAATCTTGAATCAGTTGAGAGATAGAAACACAATATGCAGATGATAAAGGAATATTGCCATATGAATATGGGAATCTGACCACAGAGAAGCTGAAATAATCCAGTTTATTATAAAGTTACTTTATTAGTTTGCCGTTAACATCTATTTCAATAACATAGCTAAGTACGAAGCGGATGTGCAAGACTCTTTTGTGTCTTTTATGTCGAGTTCACTGGGACATATCGACTAAAATGATTATTGCTATTAGATAAAACATAGTACATATATCAATATGTCGAGTTGAATTCCACAGCAAGAGATGTTTGTCTTTTCACGTAGAAGGCCTTTGAATAAATCTACCTCTAAGAATATATAAACAGGTCAGCTAACAAAGGAACACAATTGGTGGGAATTCCAACAGATTTGGATTGAATGATTGTTTGTTTTTATCCGACACACTCAACAATTTTTCAGTTATCTGGTGGCTCCCTGTTTTTATTGGCGAAGGAGAGAACCCAGATAGAATGTACCCGGGGAGAGACCATCTACCTTCCGAAAGTAAACTGGCAAACTCCAACAGATTTGGAAGACCTAATCACCAGAGGCTATGAAGATATTGTCAATGAAGAAATGCAGCATTTTGTACATTACTGTATGCTCTAGAGAATTAGCTCATTGAGAAGATTCTCGTGACGTCTTTACATTGCCGCTTTTGTGGTATGTCCATTTCCTCTACAAAGATCATGTCAAGTAGGTATTAGTATTTTCGAATGATATTTAGTAATATTTCGATTTGTTAAATTGTGATGTATAGACTAGTTTAGCAATTTCAGCATCAAAATGAGTATTGTGCAATCCGGAATGGTAGGTTCTAATGTTAGTTAGATCATTTCTGTCATATCCGGTGAGACAATATTGAAATTATATGGCGACATTTTGAAAACTGTTTTATCAGTCATTATAGGTCAGAAATAATTGATTTCTGGTCAATGTACTTACTGATTCTATGAGTGATGTGTCCCATAGGGATTCGGGTTACAACAGAACAGGTTTTCAGTGCCCTATGATTGTCGTAAAGGCGACTAGATGGGGGCGGTCCTTCGCATGAGACTGCAAGTGCAAAAACCGAGGTCCCATATCGACAGCAGGTGTGGCACGATAAAGATCCATTCCCTGCTTAAATGCCGTAAGCGCCGAGCATAGGCCTAAATTTTACAGCCCTTCACCGGCAATAGTAACGTCTCTGTATGAGGGAAAAATTCTCTTGCGGGGCGTTATACATTACACAACCAACTAATCATGGGTGATGTGCTATGTGTGCAATATCATATACACTGCATTTAAATTGTATTGCTAGATATCAGGACACGTGGGACATTACTCTACTTACTTATCTTACTGATATCTAAAGTCTGTTCTACACGTAACTGAATTTCGAATAGTTACGTTGTATTAACATTACATATATTATAACATGTAAAACCTTTTATCACTATAAGCACTTTCGAGTGTTTTTACGTTTTAAGAACACATTCGTTTTATACTTTTGTTGAATATTAGAATCTAGCAAAGGTATTCAGAATAGGACTTTTTTCTATGTATATATTGTATAAAGCCGTACCAATTCATGCCGTTCGATTCGATGCACCGATTACAAATTCCGGATTTCAGTTCGGTTTATTTCTCACATATACCAAAAAACAACAAGTATATGGCACCCGAGTGATGTGCAGAACATGTGGTTTTTTACGCAACAAAGACTTAAATCACTACTGTGGTGGAATTTAGAATTTTCCCTACTCAGATACCAACAGCATATAGTCCGTCAGACCATTGCAGTTTATCTTTGCATTACATATAACATCGCTGTCAGTGCCAGGGTGAAATCAACATCGTAGATAATGACACAGATGTTTTATGAGAGAGAAGTGAATCAATAAAGGAGAGATTCAATAAAGGAGAGATTTTCAAAGACTCACAACTGATAGAATTGTTGAATTTTGGAATGTAATTAAATTATATACATTTTAGATTGACTACTGATTTTGTTTAATAATAAAAATAAATATGCTGCACATTAATAGAGCAAATTTTGATAGACTGTCAATGTTTTTTTTTTCCTATGAAAGTTGTAAATGTGTAGTTAAATAGATATGTTTACAAATGACGACACATCGTTATATAAAACTTGAATAAAAATAAATGAAGTATGCTACTGGTTATATTATTAATAAAATGTTAATTTTTGTACAGCTATGGATAAATTAGACCTAACATAAACCGAATTGAAACACACACACACACACACACACACACACACACACACACACACACACACCCGAATCGTGCTGTTCTGAATGAAACCGAACTAAATCGAGCTAACCCTGATTCGTCCCAGACCTAATATCGTAGCCTTTTGGATCAGTGATACTTTTAATTAACAGGTGACTGATATGGTCTGTGAGCCTCTTGTTTTTGACGGAGTAAAACCTGAAACGAACCGATCGCACTTACCCACGTAAGTCAAGTACATCAGAAAAGATAGTGTTTTGTGTTATAGCTACAGCATAATACACGAACCAAATTTCTCTCTCAAGTATTGATAACTATGTTCAATGAAATGTTTATATTAATATTTATATTACCCCGTCTTTGAAAACTATTTCCTGTACATTTCTTACAGTGGACTAAAGCAAAACACAATTTATAAACAATATTTATGTTACAAAAGTAAATAGCAAACTTGCAATTAGGATTTTATAGTTGTTATCAAATATATTACACGATGAACATTATTTTCTTTGAGGATGAAATTAACGTTATTTAAAGGCAATGGAATATTAATTAAAATGTAAATGAGAATATTCAGCTGCCAGAATGAACTACAGTGAAGGACTTACTACTAGAAAAAAAAGCTTTGATATAAAGACATGAAGGTTTCTATAAATGATTTGCTTTATGTAGTATGTGTTACATTTCATGGAAACCTTTTATGCTTGTAAAATAGACTTGATGGTTATCAAGAAGTGGCGGCCAAACTTGACGATTGATAAATTTTGTTCTTACACATTGTATTTACCTAAATAAATCTGTAGTAATTATATTTTCATGTCCTTTTTATGTATTTATTGTTCTTTGTTTTTGTTTATGTTACATGTAAAGTGTTTTAGGGGACTTGTGTTGATTAGAAAAGGCGCTACATAAACGTTCAATAAAGATGATAATAAAATAATATTGTTGAAATAGAAATTCACATAACACATACTTTCTTTTTCATTCCATCTATATTCTTCTAGTATGTTCGACGTATTACTAGATATATGATACCAATGGAGGTGAAATTTGAATTGTAAATTGTAAATGAATTTTTTGGAAATTTCAAATTGTACTTAGTATTTATAAGACCTACTTTTGAAAAATGTTTCAATTGTTAGGGATGGCTGTTCTGTTCACGATACTGATAAGCTTGCAAAATTGCAAGTATGTCCCGCTAGAATTGTGACCTATTTTTGCATCTCGAGAATCCCTTTATTCAGAAACAGGCTGGCAAACTTTAGAAAGTAGACGTTATATCGCAAAAAATGACTACCGTGTTTAAAATGGTAATGATAGCGCCTCCGACTACTGAAATGATATCATTCCACATAAACATGAAAATATGTTCCGTTATAATACACGAAACAAAAATCGGTTTTATATTTCAAGAGGGGGGGGGGGGCTCCGTGGCCGAGTGGTTAGAGTATCGCGCTCAAAATCACAAGGCCTCTCACCTCAAGGCGGCGCGGGTTCGATTCTCGCTCGCGTCAATACATATGAGAAAGTTTGCCAGTTTACATTCGGAAGGTCGGTGTTCTCTTCCCGGGTACATTGTATCTGAGTTCTCTCCTCCACAAATAAAATCTAGACGCCACCATATAACTGAAAAATTGTTGAGTGTGATGGAAAACAACAAATAATCAATAAAATCAATTATATTTCAAGATGCAGACTAGAGTTATTCAAAAAATCATTTGTACCTGATTCTGTAAAACTTTGGAATTTATTAAATGTAGAATCCAGAGAACCCATCTCAATCAATTCAATCCGCAAAAATATTAAAAAAAAATCACAAGCTCACCATCATATTTTTCTTTTGGGAAGCAATATGTAGCATCAATACCATCCATACAAAGTTAAGACACAACTGTCTTACGTCATTATGGCAACGTGGGGATCCGGGTTAGAATAGTTCCTCAATACCCCTTGCTTGTCGTCAGAGGCGACTAAATGGGACGGTCCATTCAGATGAGACCGCAAAAACCGAGGCCCCATGTCAAAGTAGGTGTGGCACGATAAAGATCCCTCCAAGCTCAAAAGCCCTATGCGCCGAACATAGGCCTAAATTTTGCAACCTTTCACGGGCAATGGTGACGTCTCCATATGAGTGAAAGATTCTCAAGGTGGATGTTAAACAATATACAATCAATCAATATACTTCATTCATTATGATCTTTATAAAGGAAATGTTATAAATTCTCCATTTTTTCATGTTGACATAACGAGTATGTATATCATTTGTTTTTTGCTTGTAAAAATTACTATAGAGCTAAAAATAATCTTTTTAATCGCCCCTTCTTGCTTGACTTGGTCAATAGTGATAAACAAAGCTGTTATTGTGCGGTGATGCTAATTTGCTTCTGCAAAATATAAATACTTGTTTCAGCTGTTCATAAATTTATTGATGAAGCTTGTAGATTTGTCTAATCAATGTACATTCCAGATAATTATTATCTTGCATGACATATTTCACATTTGTAATATTTTTAGGAAAAGGACAAGTAAGTTGTTAAAACTTGTTCCCAATCATTTTGACTTGAGTAATAAAATATTTTCAGATCGGAAATGAAATTTGAACCTTATTCATCTATTTTTATCTTATTCGACGCCAATATCTTGAGGAACAAAATTTATAGAATTAAAAAAATCTCCCTCTTTACTACATGTTTATATTCATTTACAAACGAACAAAATTATCTAAATTCAAAATGCAAGCTAAATGTTTTCAACGAGTTAAACAGTTTCAGATTCCTGTACATACCCTACATAAATTCAGTTTTAAAAAAATGATCGGAAATGGCGTGTGATGCTAATTATTTCGCCACCAGTTAACCTGGTTCCCTAGTTCATAACTGAGACAGGGAACCAGGCTACAAAACGCAGCGTTATCTAGAAAGAAAAAAAATTACATCGCGAAATATAACGATTATTGATATGCACTGTAGAAAATTTGTTTGTCTAGAAGGTGTCATGTCATTTCCATGCGAGAGTTTGTCATACATATGGGAAATGGATAAATGAAGTCGAGAAAAAGAAAATTCTTCTTGCGTGTAGACATCAAACACATAATTAAATTCGTCTGAAAGAATAAAGTGTATTTTGCCAAAATGATACCCTCGACGATACGTGTAAACTTTACAAAGGCAAAGACGAAGAAACATGACATTCATCTCTACGCCTGATATAAGTTCAAACTGTGAAGTAAATATCATATTAGTAAACACACACACACACAAACACACACACACACGTGACATTCTCCCTCTGGTAGAGTTTAAGGAGGCAGATATTACTTCACTCAACGACTAAGTCATGAAATGCGTCGCAAAATTACGGCAATCCCAGGTGGCTTGCTCTCAACAATTAGCCATTTCTTCACATTATCCATATTTGTAAAGGGAAATTAAATTCTAT
This sequence comes from Ostrea denselamellosa, assembly GCA_024699665.1. NCBI lineage: Eukaryota > Metazoa > Mollusca > Bivalvia > Ostreida > Ostreidae > Ostrea > Ostrea denselamellosa. Next base: position 1,244,598 of record JAMZEH010000065.1, on the reverse strand, counting down.
TGGACAGGACTAGACTGATCAATTTATCAAATACTTAATTATAGATTAATTGCTGGTATGCTACATGTAGGCTTTGGCCGTTTGACCACCGCTGATCGAAAATGGGCATGGTTAATTAATTAAAAAAAATAAGAAAATATTTATTGCCTATCAGAATACTGCAAATTTAAGTTTTATATTCAAATTTCGGCCTAGTTTTTTATGCTCCCGAGATCGAAGATCGGGGGGCATACTGCTTTTGTCCTGTCTGTCATTCTGTCTGAAACTTTAACCTTTCTAATAATTTTTAAACAGTAAATTGAACAGCTTTGATATTTCACATGAGTATTCCTTGCGAAAAGACCTTTCTATTTGGTACCAAATTTTTTATTTACCTTGTGAATTGACCTTTGTGTATGACCTACTTTATTAAAAACTTTAACATGGTCCTAACTTTGATTGATTGATGATTTCCGCCACACTCAACAATTTTTCAGTTATCTGGTGGCGTCTAGTTTTTGTAGGTGGAGGAAAGAACCCAGATACAATGTACCCGGAAAGAGACCACCGACCTTCCGAAAGTAAACTGGCAACTTTTGAATGTTAAGTACTAGGGTTTTGATATCTCGCACGAGTGTTTATTGTGACAAGCCTTAGCATTGGTACTAAATGTTTTGACCATGTGACCTTGACCTTGGTATTTGACCTACTTTTTAAATACTTTCACATTGACAATAACTTTTAAATGGTAAGTACTAAGGCTTACATATTTCACATGAGTATTCCTTGTGACAAGATCTTTCTGTTGACACTAAACGTTTTGACATTGACCTTGGCGTTTGAAATAATTCTAAAAAGTTTTGACATTGGTCATAATTTCTAAATGTTAAATACTTGAGGTTGAGTATTTCTTGTGACAAGTCCTTTCTATTGTTACCAAGATATTTGACCTTTTGATTTTGGCATTTAACCTTCTTTTTAAAACTTTAACATTGGCATGACCATCATGGAAATTTGACATTATCGGGGGCATTTGTGTTTCACAAACACATCTCGTTTAATCTTTAGTAGATTTCTAAAAAAGATTTGTACTTTGCAGGAGAATGAGGTTTTTCTTTCTCCCCTCTCTCAAAGTTTTCTCACGGAAAAATTTATCAGATAAAAGTGGAAATATGAATGATGTTGACGATTTTCCTACATACAAATTTTGATACAGAAATCAAACGGCTAAAGTATAAACGACATGATGATAGTTCTCGATAAAATATATTGAGTTTTAGAAAGGTTGTAGTAGAAGATCATAAAGCAAAACGACCGAAAGTTTGAAATTCAAACTGATGCTTATCTTCTACAAATGGGGTTTTAAAATATCGTATGATGAAAAGTAATCAAAATTGGAATCGTTATTTATATAGTCTATATCAACAATCATTTCATTTGAGAGGAATTACGCCTTCAGGGATTTGAGAACAGTCATACGTTGCTGTCCTTTAAAAAAGGACTGCAATATGTGGAACACAGTCACGTGTTTCCAATAGAAAAATAATATTCTAAATCGAAATAAAAATGTGTTTTAAAGGAGTATTTTTTCAACTCTTGGAATATGCAGATATTTCATTACAAGACTGTAAATTACAGTTTTATTGATACATATAGACCTATTGGATATGAAACATTCATTGTGGCTTTGACTTTTAACCTCAGAATTAAATTGTGTTTTGAACCTTGAAGTTCGAATTTAACTGTGAATTTCATACAAGTACCTAATCCAAGCTTAAGGATATAAATCTGACACCCCGTGGGGATACGGGTTAGAATAGGTCCTCAGTACCCCTTGATTGTTTTAATAGGCGACTAAATGGGGCGGTTCGTCGGATGAGACGGCATAAACCGAGGCCCTGTGTCACAGCAGGTGTGGCACGATCAATATCCCTCCCTGCTCAGAGGCCATAAGCGCCAAGCATAAACCTAAATTTTGCAGTCTTTCATGGGCAATGGTGACGTCTCCATATGAGTGAAAGATTCTCGAGTGGGACGTTTAAACAGTATACAATCAATCCATCTGTAAATCTGACAACAAAATACCTTAATTCAATGACAGTAATGGCTCTACAGGAGTTGCATTCCTTCTTTTATTTGAATGGTTTTTTCTTAAACAAAAGGTTATTATTTTTTTTTTTTTTTTCAATTTTGCGGTGTTCAACAGGCTCCCCCCTGAAAAGGTTTCAAACATTTTGATCCGCCACTGAATGATATAAATAAAGCTAAGTGCAATTTCTCAAATGATGTCCATTTTCAGATATGAACAACTTTTATTGAGCGTTGCTGATTCTCTTATCAAACATTGCTAACTCTGTTAACAAGCAAATTGGCTGTACGGCCACGTGCTACCCTATTAGGCTCCAATTCGCGTCATCGAGCTTCGGTGCAATACGGAATATAGCTCGGTCTTTTCCGTCAAATCGTGAAGAAGCTTTTCTCTACTTGACGGAAAAGACCGCTCCATGTTCTGATTGGCTCAGGTAAAAACGTACATGCGCAAGCTGACATCCTGTTTAACTTCGTTTATGCATTTTCTGAATGGACCTCAGCGTTCATGCAGTAAGAGGCAATTTGTATCGACGAAAATACTCTGTGGCTAAAGATTATTCATTATGATTTCAGCTTTTTCAAAGTCGATGTTATATATATATATATATATATATATATATATATATGTATATATATATATATATGTATATATATATATATATATATATATATAGAGAGAGAGAGAGAGAGAGAGAGAGAGAGAGAGAGAGAGAGAGAGAGAGAGAGAGAAGGTTATCTAGCATAATCACACAAATTTAGACAATCAACCATAAGGTTTATATCATAATCACAAAATACTGAAATAAAATTATATATTAATGTAAAGTTTTTGTACCGGGCTAAGGGGGGGGGGGGGGGGGGGGGAGGGTATACAGAAAAAAAATTGCTTCCATTCTTTATATATTCTCTATGATACACTGCCAAACGATTTATGTTTATCATCGGCCGCAGCGGCCAGTCTATTTGTGGTTGTGTTAGAAAGTTGTATACCGAAATAAAGTAAGTGTTTAAAATTGTTTCTTCCGTTTCCATTATTGAATAAAAGAAAATATTCCATTTTCCAATTTTTGTATGTTTCCTTGGAAATGATTTAGATTGCTTAGAATTTAGAAGCTTTGCATCAAAATAATCGTGTATTTTTGATTTTATGCTCCGAATAAATCTTTACATCTCCGTGACGTAAACATTAGTTGCTTAGTTTTGTTTTGTTTAATGTCCCGCTCGAGACTTTTTCACTTATTTGGAAACGTCATCATTGCCGGTGAAGGGCTGCAAAATTCTGGCCTATGTTCAGCGCTTACGATCTTTGAGCATGACGGGATCTTTATCGTGCCACACCTGCTGTGACACGAGGTCTCGATTTTTGCGGTTTCATCCGAAGGACAGCCCCATTTACTCGCCTCTTACGACAAGCAAGGGGTACTGAGGACTTTTTCTAACCTGGATCCCCACGGGACTGATATGGATGAAAAGTGGAGAATATATACAATGATATTTTAAAATTGAACCTTTCATAATATTTAGTCAAAAATGCTGTTTTAGTAGAAAGTAATCTAAAAAATTAAAATTCCGACTTGACTCGAACCCACAGATCTGCAATCGACACGTCAACCGATTGAGTTACACAGGCAGCCAATTAGACTTGAAAAAAAAATATACAAATATTTCTGATATTTTTATTTTCATTCATGTTTTACAAGTCAGCCATTATGACGATGTAGTATAACTTCTCACACACACACACACACACACACACACACACACACACACACACACACACACACACACACATATATATATATATATATATATATATATATATATATATATATATATATATATATCACTTATAGCTAAACTTGCAAAGTACAATATATAATTCATACGAAATAATCAGCAAATTTTATGATATGCAATTATTGTTTTGCAACTGCTGATGAATAAGTGTTGCAAACTTCATATTTTTTCATTAGACAGCAAATGCATTTAAATTGTTATGTAATTCTCTGGTGGTATAAAGCAAGTGACAATTGTTGCAGTATTATTTCCAGCTCTGCGATTAACATTAACGGAACAAGAATTCATCATCAGTAGATGAAGTATAGCTGAAATGCTCTGAAAACGACATGCTTAAATCGAAAGCCATGAGAGGCGGAAGTCGCATCAGATATACATAAAAGATGTTTACTATGCCTGTGATAAAATAACAAATAATTTATCTATAAGATATATTAAAATAAAATTCAATGTAGGCTTCATTTAAAAACCTATCTACATATATCAAGGGAAGACTCAACGTTTAGTTTTCACAGGATGCTAATTAAAATGTTTGCAATTGCAATGGGTATGGCATACACGATCACATTCAGTCACACAATCACATACAGTCACACAATCACATACAGTCACACGATCACATTCAGTCACATGATCACATACAGTCACACGATCACATTCAGTCACACGATCACATACAGTCACACCATCACATACAGTCACATGATCACATACAGTCACACGATCACATACAGTCACACGATCACATACAGTCACACGATCACATACAGTCACACCATCACATACAGTCACATGATCACGTACAGTCACACGATCACATACTGTCACACGATCACATACAGTCACACGATCACATACAGTCACACGATCACATACAGTCACATCATCACATACAGTCACATGATCACATACAGTCATACGATCACATACAGTCACACGATCACATACAGTCACACCATCACATACAGTCACACGATCACATACAGTCACATCATCACATACAGTCACACGATCACATACAGTCACACGATCACATTCAGTCACACCATCACATACAGTCACACCATCACATACAGTCACACCATCACATACAGTCACACGATCACATACAGTCACACGATCACATACTGTCACATGATCACATACAGTCACACGATCACATACAGTCACACGATCACATACAGTCACATGATCACATACAATCACACGATCACATACAGTCACACGATCACATACAGTCACACGATCACATACAGTCACACGATCACATACTGTCACACGATCACATTCAGTCACACGATCACATACAGTCACACGATCACATACATTCACACCATCACATACAGTCACACGATCACATACAGTCATACGATCACATACAGTCACACGATCACATACAGTCACACGATCACATACTGTCACACGATCACATTCAGTCACACGATCACATACAGTCACACGATCACATACATTCACACCATCACATACAGTCACACAATCACATACAGTCATACGATCACATACAGTCACACGATCACATACAGTCACACCATCACATACAGTCACATCATCACATACAGTCATACGATCACATACAGTCACACGATCACATACAGTCACACAATCACATACAGTCACAAGATCAAATACTACACTTGATCATAGTATTATAATAATTGTATTGTATAAAGGAAAAGGTTAAAATAACTAACAGTATATCTGAGAGATGGGCAAACACGGACCACTGGACATAACAGAGGTGGAATCAGGTGCCTAGGAGGAACAAGGATCCCCTGTCGACCGGTCACACCCACCGTTAGCCCTACATCCCGATCAGGTAAACGAAGTAATCGGTAGTCAGAATCAGGATGGCCACAATTGATATGAAATACCAGCATGTGACCTAATGAAAAGTTGTACTGGCAAACTAGATCATTATAACGAAATGCTGACGTTAGACGAATCCAACTGGTTCGATTTAAAAACTGACCATATGCAAAACAAGCTCTTGTGTATCGAATAAGATGAGTTTGTTTGTTTTGTTTGTTTGTTTTACGTCCCATCGAGAATTTTTCACTCATATTGAGACGTCACAACTGTAGGTGAAGCACCACAAATTTAGACCTATGCTTAGCGCTCAGGGCTGTAGCAGTGAGGGTTCTTTAACGTGTCAACGCCTACCGTGACACGGGACCTCCGTTTTTAAGGTCATATCCGAAAGACCCGTGATTCTCACTTCTAATTGCCAAGCGTTTGGCAAAGGAGCAATCACTACCTATTTTTCGTCTTTTCTTTGACGTAGCCATGGCACGAGCGGGGCTCGAACTCACGACCTCCCGGTTACGAAGCGAACGCTCTAACCACTGAGCTACCGCGACCGGTAATCAGATGAGAGATATAAACACCATATAAAGGTGATGGAATATTGCCACATAGATAAGGGAAGTTGACGATGGAGAAATTGAAATCATCCAGTTTGTCTTAATGTTGAGTTGTTAGTTTGCAGCCAACATCTATTTTCAGTTAAATATCTAAGTACGAAGCAGATGTGGAAGACTCTGTGGTGTCTTTTATTTCAAGTTCACTGGGATATATCGAATCGACATATGAATGAAAATGATTATTGCTGATAGAGGAGTTAGCTCCTGAGTTTTTGAGCATAACCTCTCAGGATGTTATAGCTGTGTAGATAGTGTTCAATACTTATTCTGTTGGTGCAGATATGTTGTATATTTACTACTTAAACCTATCCAGTTGAAATTTTTTTTTTATGTCGATTCCAATTTTGATAGGATTTGTAAAGGACTATATTTTTGGCGAATTCTTCAATCAAAAACATCTAAATTTGCACAAGTTTAATGCTTTGTTTTATCCACGATTTCGTCAATAATTATACATTATCCGTGAAATTCAATTCTGTAATTTATGAAACAAGTAGTAGAGACTTTGAACTAATTAGAATGTTGTAAATTCATACATTTGATTGCCATGTTTTTGTAAACGGAACGCCAATTTTTAAAAACGTCAAAATTGATTTACCCGAGATTTTGTATAAAATGTCAGCATTTTGGCCGATAATTCGAAAGTTCGATCAATAATCTCCACTTACTTTACTTCCATTTTAAGGCAAAACTTCGTGATTTATGCGCAGTATTAAAAAATGACAATACTCCTAATATGTTCTTTCAAACTGTCAAATTCCATTTACTGGTCGCGGTAGCTCAGTTGTTA